>VZTE01003933.1:567724-704377 GCA_013397775.1 Eulacestoma nigropectus
AGCTCCGGGCGCTGCCCCGGCGGGCGGCTCCGCCACACGGCCCGGCGAGACGGGGGAGGGACAGCCTGGTTGCTACAGGCGACCGGGAGCGGTGGGTGTGGGTCAGGCCGTGCTGTGAGGGGGAAACGGGCTGTCCGTCTGAGCCAGCCCCTCCCGTCGTTTCCACACTGCTTGTGGGGAGACTCGGACTCAGCCTGAGGGGGATCGCGGTGCTTGTGAACCCGACGGTCCTTTAGGCTGTACAGGCCTACTCGTCCAGAGTGGGAGTTGTGTGTGTCTGGGGAGAGGCACCCGTGCTGAGGAAATTCACTGTACATTCCTATAAAATGCCACATGGTGTATGAGTATTTGCGTCTTAGAAAGTACTGATGTCGTTCCTAGCATAAACCCGTGGTCTTCCTTTGCTGTCAGAGACAAAATCCCAGCTGACAGCACCGGAGGTCTCGCAGTGTACTCAGGGTCTGTCTTCTCTATGCGGTTCTCTAAATACAAGTTCTTGTTTCTGCATTATTTCCAAACGTCTTGCCCTACTGGGAAAATACGTGGGTCCTCATCTTTTTTCCTCAAATGTGTTTGTCAGTTCAATTAGCTTTTATTATACCTCGATTACAGTCGAGTCAGTATGGTGTACAAAAAGTGTTTTCTAAGATGCATGTGTTTGAAGACTCAATGGTGGGCCTGTTCTGGTGCCTGAAGTGACGCTAAAGTACAGTCTTTGTTTTCAAAAACTCACCTTCCTTCATGTAACTGCAGAACATTTTGGTTTGTATGGGTTTAGTAGGTTGTCTTAAGGCACACAGACGTCTGTGGGCTTGTTGACACAGGTTGGGCTATATCCTTTTAGAAAATTCAGCCGTTTATGTAAATTGAGAACAGGTGAACAGCTTGCTTAAAGCAATGTCATTAATGGTAAAGGCCAACAAAATCTGACTTAGGATCTGATTAAAGGTTTATCTTAGTTTTTAAAATTTTCTTAATTTTGGATAATTCAGAAGTGTCTTTAATATCCATTTAACATCTGATTCTTCTGAAGAGTAGGATTAGCGTGTTTACACTTGAATCAGCAGCTGTCTAGAATTTATCAACCTTGAAGCCAAGGGTTTAACTTTGTTTCAGAACTGTTAACACTGTTCTGGAAACTCTTGATAAACTGATAAATATTTACTCCTATATACTTTCTTCACTCTTGGCAATGGTTCTGTATTCATAGCTGCATGAAGTATTCACTTTCTCAGAGCAGACTTGTACAGGAGCCTTCACATCTTAATAGTTAAATGAGAGCAAAAGTTTCAGTTTTATTTTGCTTCATCAGTAATTAACTGATGCTGATTGTTAGTACATCTCTGATTCATTTTTCTTTTTGAACCGATAACCAACTTGCCCAGTTCTCTGTCATAGGAAAGATTATTCTACTTGCATCACTGTTCTAGAGCAGTCCATGCAATGATTTGTTTGAAAGTTTTAATATTTTTTGTACTGTTTACTGTCTAACCACATATAAAATCACACTTTTCTGTAGTGTCACTCTCTTTTTGTTTTCTTGGACTTTTGGCTGTTTTTAGTAAGGAGCAATGCAAACACTTTACACATAAAACTATCTTCTGAAAACCTTAATGTGTTCATCTGATGTCCATGACCTAGATGCTGCCAGCAAGCTAAAAATAATTTTGGAAGTGGTTTAAGGTAAAACAATTAATTGCATTTATTTTGGCGCAGGTATGAAAACTCAATGGGGTCGTCCAAAAATGTAATAAGTGAGCCTGTTGATGCAGAGGAAGGCTATAACATGATGGTAAGACATTCAGTAACTATAACACTATATGGTAGAATATTTTTTCAACAGCAAGAAAAACTAATTTTTCATATTTGGATTCATTCATAAATCAGTTCATTTGTACCTTCTATGAAAGTATTGATTCTAGGAGCTTAATAAATTTTATTCATTAACACTATGGAGAGAAACTTTCAAAAAGGAATTTTACTATAGAATAAATTTGAGTATTTCTTCTGTTTTGCATAATTTCTAGTTGTGTTAGTATATGGGGTTTTTTGCATTCGTTCTTTTTCAGCTGATTCCCATTTTAAACTGCTTTCATCCAACCTGTGCTGTAGTGCAAGACCTTCATGTTGGGTTACACTTAAGAGTGTGATGTTCTTAGAAGGAGCTGAGGTTAGAGCGAATTAATTTTCTTTGGGAATGCAGCGGATGAAACTGGTGGCTTTGTTTACATCAATGTACTTATATATGTGAACATCATTAAAAAACTAATCCTCATAAAAGGTCCTTTAGTATTTATAGCCATGAAAAAAAACAGTACAGACTAAATAACAAACATTTGCTATTTAAGGCTGAACTGTTTCTGGTCACTCCTTTGGCCTAAGGGATGATTGTATCCAGAGCACGTTGCAGAAGGTAACTTCTTTAGATAGTTGAGTAGCAAAAAGCAGAGATTCAGGTTGAGGGAGCAGTCAAAAACCAGGTATGAGTATCATGTCACTTGTATGAGGGAGAGTGCTACAGCTAGCTTTTGTCAAATGCAGAGGCTGTTCATACCCACTATGGCCTTTGGCACAACAATTTTCACTTCTCTGTGGCTGTGCATTTCCTCATTGCTAACTCCTGTTTGGGCCTCCCTCCAGGGTTTGTTGGTTTCTTTTGACTGATGCCCAAGTTACAGAGATGAGAATTTTAAGTTAGGCTCTAGTTTCGTTATACAAATTACCTTGAAATGTCATGATGAAACACTTACTGTTTCCTTTTAAGCCTTTCTGGCTTGTATAAAAATACATTATTTAGAAAGTTAGTTTGTTGTGGACTAATGCAGGGTTTTACACTCATGTCATTAAGCAACAAGGGATTAAAAACCCAAACCAAACTTGGTACAGCAGAAATGGTCACTCTTACTAAAAAATCCTAGCAAGAAGAGGCAATTAGTTCTATAGAATAAGGATAGACTAGAACCAGTTCAGTACAGATTCTGGGGTTTTTGTGTACTTTATTTGGATTACTTTGGGCCAATGTATGTAATTTGCTCTATTTATTGGATTAGGTTTTCCACAGCTTCGCTGATACAGCAGTGCTGTTTTTTCTTCTGTTGTGTTGCCTGGTTGTGTCTCTGGGCAGGTCTGTGAAGCACTAGATGGCACACTGTGACTTCCAAACAGGCAATCGAAGATGTCTGGATGAGAGAAACCCAAGTTAAAAACTAATATTAGTGTTAAAGTAAAAGGAGTTTCTCATTTGTGTTGTTTCCTGCTGCCTTAATACATTCTAGCCACTCATCTGCTATATTAGTTTTTAGTGTAATTTTACTGTATTTTCTTTCTAAAGATGTGTAAGTGGTTGCAGGCTTGAGCTATATGATGGTAAGAATGAAAAGAGGAAAAATGTACCTCCTGATTAGTCCTATAGGAAATCAGTCTGTTCGAGCCTAAAATAATATTTAGGTTTATTTAACTTCTTTGTGGTTAAGTTTGCCAATGTTTAAAGCTAACATGGTCAGCAGTTTTGTGCTGTCATGGTACATAAGTTTATCATTACCGTGTATAATTTGGCTTTGTTGCAAATTATTTTCTGAGGATTAACTTTCCTACACTGTAGAAAAGGCAAGATTTTATCTGATTGACATCTGTCAGTTGATATAAATACTTCTTAATGTATTTGGTTTCAAATGTCTTGTGATGGTGCATTTCACAAGTGCAAAGAAATATGTTTCTTAGGTAAATAAAGTGCATCCCCAGTGTCTCTTATTCTTCTTTGAGTAGTTGCAGCTTCATAGTAACAGCCCATCACAGTTGCCAGGAAATACTTTCTAGGTTCTTGTCTTCTCAGTGAGAGAGGTGGGCTTTTATACATGTTTCAGATGTTTCCCATAAATCTCATGCCTTTCTCCAGGCTCTCGCCAGTCACTAACACAGGTATTTTGGTCTTGTGTAGCCTTTAGCTTGTATAATTAGTTCTAATTGACTCACAGTAATTACAACATTTGTGAAGTCTGCTGTGATGCTCCAGCAGCATTGACAAGCAATTAAATGAAAGTGATGTGGTCTAGACACACCCATATTGAGGGCTGGGTAGTAACTCCCATGGCATGTTGATGAATCAGTCTGCTTATATGCAGAAAAATGGGGATGAAAATGGATGCATACACTTGTTTCAGATATTTGAGGAAAATTCAGCACCTGTGCACCCCACTTTGCATGGTGTAACCACATACTGGATGAAATTAACTTATCAAACCAACGATTTCTCTTTCTTGTTTACCCATCCACGTATTTCTTCTTTTCAGGCTTCTTTCCAACGCTCTAACAGCCATGACAAAGTGAGGAAAATAGTGGCAGAAGAGGGACGGACAGCAAGGAACCTGATTGCCTGGAGCGTTCCACTGGAAAACAAGGAAGATGATGGTATGTGTTTAACAGTCTTCCACCAGGTCTTTGCACTTCCATTCCTCCTCCAATTGGAGTTGCTCATCTGGAAACATTTTTCTTACATAGAATTTCCCCATTAAAAAAGGTTCTGTTTAGCATACATAGTATAATTTACAAGTTTTTTTCCAAAATGTGCCTTGCAGTTGGCAGATCACTTTATAAAACCTTCCAGTGACAGATTAAAAACTGCTTTAATTTTTCTGCGAGTAACATCTAAGACTGTTTTCTTCTGCTGATATTATCAAGATAGTTGTGTAACACAATCATATTGTCCTAAAGTGATCTCTTGTAACTTGGGAATTCAGAATTGTAGAGATGACTTAGAACAATCTAACAAATTGCTCTCTATGTTCTAAAACAAAGAAGTTTGGAAGTTTCTTTTGGGATCACTTCAGCTTTGGTAAATGCCAATGAAGAATCTCTAAAGAAGGGGATATGTGGGGACAGCATTCCGTAATGCAAGTCCTCGGAACAGTTCTGTTACTGTTGTAATACTCTCTTGTGGTATGATGACTTAAGGAGCCAGGAACTGACTTTTATTTTTATCCTAGTCAAGCTGTTCCAGATGTCTGAATGCTGTTTTTGAGGACTTCATCTCAAGTATTTTTGTAGCTCACATGTCCCTGTCCAGGTGCCGCAGCTTTTGAGTGTCTAAAAGTAAATTTTTTTTATGTTATGAAGGTGGTTGAACATGGGAACCAGTTGCCTAGAAAAACTGTGGGCATCATCTTCCTTGGATGCATTCCTTCCTTTGAGCATTTGGAAATGCTCAGAACCTCCCTGGACATAGTCCTGGGCAGCCTGGAGGTTGAGCTAAATGATTTCCAGAGGTTCCTTCCAACCTCAGCTGTTCTGTGATTCTGCCAGTGGAAAAGATATTTCTAAGAAATGCTACGTCTTAAGTTGCAAGATAATTAACTCTATGTCTGATGCAAAGTTTAAACTGTCTTTAAGCAGAATAGAATTGGGCCCCGAAGTATTTCCAGATTCCAAATTACACTTCTGGGGATGGTAGTGATATGAATGAGTGTGTGGTAAAGGAACATGCAGTGTATTTCTAGCAGTATTTTTGAGCAACTTTTGGTTTGATTCACTTTCTGTTTAAAGAGTCTGGGTTTTTTTAATACTACCTTGCTTGTAATATTATTTTAGAAACTCTCAAACTTTTTCTTTAAAAATGACTGTGATTTGTAGATGAATGTTTACTCTAACAATTTCTGCTAAACCATGGTGAATGTAAAAGTGAATTTTTAGCTTTCATTAAATAGTAGTTATGTACAGTATTTAAAATCCAAGTAGCTGTACTAATTTCCTTCTTTTGGTCATATTAGCCCCATTGTAATTTTTAAACTTTGTCAGTGGAGCTTTCTTGTTAAAATGTCTTTAAATTATAGGCTGACCTTTCTGCACAATGCAAAGGATCTGATGATTATTGCCTGATGGAAAATTTCCCTGTGAAAAGGAACTTGTGGTTAGTGAAAGCCTGGCAGAGCCAGATCCTTTATCTCTAGACCATTGCCTGGCATGGAGGATGTTTATGTTGGTGTCACTGAGCTCTGGTTCATTTTATGCTGATCTCTCCATATGTACTGTGTCCCTGAGGGATGATACAGCAATATTATGGATCAGGACAGTTCTACCTTGTTCGAGGGTTGTGTAAATCAGGCCAAAGGTTCAGGGTGCCTGCACCAATCCTGCCATTCCTCTGTACAAAGCAGAATTTTGTCTTTGGGCAGTTTATTCTGCTCATAATGTTCAGAAGTATTGATTTGGCAGCACCAGTGTGTGATTTAACATTTTAAATTATATACTGTTATTTATAATGAGATTTATTTCTTTTTCCAGACACAGGCAAGGTATGAACATTTTTTATTACTAGGGGTAGTGTTATAGAGAGTTGATTAATTAAAATGGTGAATTCATCTTTTCCATTTGTATCCTTTTTCTGTTTCCTTTAAAAATTGTGTGCTTGTGTTCTTCTTCCCATTTAACTGTTGCTCTGAAACACTTGTGTATTTTATGTAGCATACATGGGTAAAAGAGAAATCAAAACCTTCTGATTCCATGCTGTAAATATATAGTTCTTGCCAGTAAGCAGTATTTCCTTAAAAAGGAAAGAGATTTCCGGAATGGCAGGTGATACGTCTGTTGTGTGTTTTGGAGCAGTGTGCACCCCAGTTATGTCAGATCTGAAATTCTAATTATGAATACAGATCAATGACATGACAAAATCCCAGCCATGGTGGTAATGATCTAGAAGAGAGAGTGACTGTTAACACTTTTTAACCATTGAAATTCAAATACTCCTTCACAGAATTCAGTAGTACACAGCAGATTCTGTTGGAGAAGCTAATCAACACTCTTGCTGACTTGGTGTCTTAGAAGGAGTCTTAAAACTGTGAAAAATTCACTATTCTGGTATTCTGTCTCCAGAATGGAGTTTGCATTCCAAACCTGCAGCCACCAGTCACCAATTGCAGGCACATTGCTTTTGCCCACCTTGGAAAGCTGTGATCGTTCCAAGGGAGGGTTTCAGAATTTTTTCCTTTGTAATTATTTCACACGCCTGGAATGAAATTTGAGGCACTCAACGCAGATAAGCAACTACACACAATTTTTATTACAAAATTTTAGCTATTAGCAACAGTAGGTATTAGCAACAGTTAAAAAATTGCAGAGGCTCGACATTGAAATGTTAATAGATGGTAAGATACTTTTGGAACTTTGAGATGTGTAGAAAAATTGGAAAACCTTGTATTTGTGACTGTTCCCTTCTTATTTCCTATTTGTTTAAAATCACCTGGGCTCTTGCTGTATAGGATTCATTCGCAGATTAAGCATTTCAGGGTAAGGAAACATATTTTATTGGTTGAAAGGTACCTGGCACACTTTGGGGAGCCTGCAGCATATTCCACTGTTTTAGCAAGAGCCTGCTGCAGTAAATAGGTTTTGTGGGATGTGATCAAAGTCATGAAACTTGGCTCTCTTTGGCCATGTGAGGAATTGTGAGAGTCCTGACTGCACACATTGTGTGTGAGCCCTTGCAGCACTGGCCTGATGGGAACTGGCAGAATGTAGTGTGAAGGCAATTCTTTTAGGACTCATGAGTTTCAAACCTTGAATTTCACTGGAATGAATGGGAATCCAGTCTAGTGTTGGTAGGTGAATACAGGGTCATTATATTCTGGATGAGACAGTGACAGTAATTTATAGAAGTAATTTTGTGCAAAATATATTGCTGAAATTCAATCTGGAGGTGGAAAAACACGGAGAATTTTGGTTGTATCCATGCTTGAAGGCAGTAATTTCTCCAGATCCTTAGCGTTGTACAGTTAGAAAAATAGCATCTGCTGCTGCTCTGCAAACCTGTAAAAAGATATGGTTCATAGTAGGGTTAGAAACTTCAGCTTGAAAACCTCAGTTGAAAATTATCATTCCTGCTGAGGGTGTGATGATGAACAGTGTCAAAGATGCTGAAACAACATATGCAGTTGATCTCTGCCATAGCCAGGACAGAAATGAAGACAGCAATTAACTACTAAATTTAATGGCAATTCCCACATTTCCCATACCTGTAAAAATATCCAAAAAGAGAGAGATGAGTGGGATGGTTGTTGAGATTGTTAGGTAAAAGATAGCTTTTGAAAGTAGGTTATCAGTGGGGTGTTTTGGTAGATAGTGGCACCTCAGCTTTTTGACAGGAAGTCTTCACAAATCATAAACCCTGTGTGCTTCATATTTAATCACCAGACAGGAAGGAAATGGACTTCCAGTGTAAAATATGGCTGTAGCTCCTCCAATGCTGCAAAACTTTGATACTTATATATAATCACATAGGCAACTTAATAGCTAAAGGAGATGATCTTCTTGGGTCACTATTGTTCTCTCCTTACAATTCAGTAAATTGCTAGCAGGGGATGCCCTTCAGGTATCACTGAGGTCTGTGCATCTCTTAGCAATGCCAGCGTGGTGTAGTTACACGCCAGTTACACGCCAGTTACACGCCAGTTACACGCCAGTCACCCCTGAACATGCAAACAGCCGTTGAGCAGTGCTGTCATTGCTTGGAAGTATAGGACAAAAGCAGAAAGGAAGATGCCTTCTAATAACCAGAGCCTTTCTTGTAAGAAAAGGAATAAGAAAGCTTGTGGCTGCTGCTGAAATGCAAAGTTTTCTGGCCTATACACCTTAAGAAAAAGTTAGTCCTTTCCCCACACTACATTAAATTTGCAAAACCTGCTATTTGCACCTGAATGTCTGCCCCATATAGGAAGTGCCTGGAAACTTGCTTTTGTCTTTAGAAGGGACTTGTTCAGAGATTTCACAGATCTTAGATGATGGTTTGTTATTCTGGATTTTATAGAATCTAAAGAGTCTGCAACTTGACGTGTTCATCTGCCCCTTTTTAATTTTAATGTACCCATATTTGTTGCAAACCTTTTCACTGGGCAAGTCCTGTATGCCATTGCCTTCAAAACCTTGTCTTTGCAGAATATAAATCACATCAGAAGAGAGACACTGGTGATTGAAATACTTCAGTTATCAGAAGTCTGCCATGGAACAATTTCCTAGTTTAAGCTTTTTGGTCATTATGAAGGTTTTATACATGCAGTAGCTGAATGATTTTTTTTTTCCTGAAAGCTGCTAAATTGACTTCAATATATTAGTTTATATTTGTTTTTTGGCTAATGTCGCATTTTAAAAATGAATTATCAAGCAAATAATTTTTAATTTGTTTTAAATTAAAAGCCTTGTTGCCTGGAGTAGCCAGTGATACAAACCAGCTGTGTAAGCTAGCTGTACAGCTGCTTGATTTAGACAGGTTTGCAGCTGCTTTACATAACCAGAGCAATGTAAAACAGCTGGGCTGCATTTGAGAATTTGGCTTCAGAACTGTTAAAAACTCAGCTGGACAATTCTGAAATTTAAGAATGATCTCCATGGTCTAGGGAGGACTGTATTCAACTCATGCATTGATTTGCTTGGCTTCATCCGGCTAAATAATCTTGAAGCTTCTCTTTGGATGTAATCTGTGCTAGAGAAAACTCTTTCCATAGTTACTGTTTTGTCTGAGCTTGCTTATGTTTTTGGTAATTGGATCCTATGATTTTCGTGTTGTGCAAGTTAGATACTTGGAAGAATACATTTTTTTACATTACCCCACAGCAAATCTTAAAGATTAAGTACAAACAGATCAGGTTGGTCTAGGCTAACACAGATCTTTCTATGCAAAGATAACTCTAAATCAGTTAATTGCCACCACCACAGCACTGAGACCTGGAATCACCCTTTCTGACTGGGGGAATTTAAACTGATTTTGGAAACATAGTTGCTAAAGTCACTTTGTATAAGCAGAGGAGGAAGACAGGTAGATTTGAGAAGGATTTCATGTCTTAAGGAGACTGACTTGTGTTCTGTGAATGTTTTTCTCTCTTCCTTTGGCTCCCTGAATGTTGTTGAACTAAATCCTGACCTAAGTTCTGTTTTTTCCCATCTTTCTTGGCAGAACAGTTCCCGAAAAACTAAACCATTACATTTGGTTTTCCTAACAAATATATTTCTTGTTTTAATTCTGTAATAGCTGATTGAGCAGTCATTCAAAAGCAAACTTCTTAAAATTTATATAGAAAACTAGTATCATATTTGACATGTAGATTGTAATGATATGATCTTTAGAGGCACTGAGAACTTAAAGCTGGTTTACCTTTGTTTAATGAAGTCTGTATTTCTTGCCTTTCTTGTATTTTTTTTATTTTCCAGTGTTTTCTGGCGTTATCCACGTTCTGAACAGTGGAATATGTATTTTGAATATAAAATTTGCCAAACCTCTTGACTCAGAAACTGTGCCCCTCTCAGAACATTGCAAGATGAGATACGTGCATTTTAGAGTGCTCTATTTAATTAAAATCATTATTGTTGATTAAAACAGTTGCTTCTCCCGCAGGAAAATCGAAATGGCAATCTGGTGGAAAAACAAAAAGGGTGACTCAAGGAACACACAAGACTGCAAAACAGGTATCTGCTCCTTTTTTATTGTGACATAAAATTGATGACATAACAATGTTTTTCTGTGAGATCACTGATATATTATTGGCTGATTAATACTTCTCTAAAACTGTGCATACATTATATTTTTAAAGCATATAAGTTTCAAAGTCAAGTATTCAGAAGTTAAAATTGCCAGAATTTAGGTTATCTTCCTCAGCCTTTCCTTTTGGCACTCCCCAGCCTCTGCACACATGACTTATGGGCATTAAAGTTATTTTAAGGAAAGTGCTGTTCAATAAAATGAAATAGGATATACTTCCTATAAGCATGCTGCTTATACAAGGGCTGCCTTTCCCCCCCAGTTTCTAATTTAAGGAAATGTCTTGACCTCATGTATTAGTGGCTCAAGTCAGTATATCTTATTTTGGAAAAAAGTCCAGGTGAGTAAAATTTCCGTGACTGGAAAGCCAGTCTTAATGAGAATTATAAAGAAGAAACTGCTCTTATTTTTATTCGGGATTTTTTTCTCTGTGAATGACAATCTTTATTACATTAATAAAGTAATACCTCAATCTTCCCTTATGTTTAATATTTTTAACTGCTGTTTTTCTTTGATTTATGGATTTAGCCATTAGTACAGCTTTAGTCATTTAGTATTTTGAGGCAGCCTGTTAGGATTTGGCAATAAAGCATATGGAAGACGTTATTTTTCAAAAAAGAAAAAATGTTCTGCTTCCATAGGTATTTGCATCTTTAAAACATGGGCATGTTATTTTCCTGGTTTAGTTTAGCACCTATTAACCTTGTGTTCTCTCTGCACACACTGATAGGTTACAAACACTTTGTATCCTGGTTCTCTTGGTCTGTGAGGGTGGAGTGTTAGTGATGTAGTTGGGGCTCCCTGTAAGAGTTTGTCCTCGGAATACTGAGGGTGTGAGAGCAATGTGCTGCACAGTTTGGGTTCTGCCTGACTTGGGGATTATGTGAATACTGAGTTTTCAGGAGAGTGCTTGGTTGCTACTCAGTGGCTCTGTGTGAGATTGCTGTACTAAAGCTCTTGTGGATACAGTGCATTCCTGGTGGGTTCAGTTAAGGTTTGAAATGGACTGCTGAGTGTCTGTGCATCTTGGCATCTCAATTTGGCATTCAGCACCTTTATTTCTACGGCTTTTCAGACACTAGATACTGCTGTAATTGGTGGCTTTTTTGGCTTAGTTTTATTGAGCTTTCACTTTTAATTTTCCTTTACATGTAAACGGGCCACTAATCTCAAGAAAATAAACTTACAAGAGCTATTTCATATGATCTTATCAACCTCATTTTCCTTTCAGTAGGGTGCTGGCAAATATACATTCAATAAATTTTGGCATCCTGAGAGTATAAATATACATTGCATACTTTCCACAAGTCCAAGGCAAGTTACTGAAACTATTAGTGGGAAAAAAAAAATAAATTAAGAAACACCAAGACAGATTCAGTTTTAATGTCACTTTCATCATCCATGTTGGGTTACTTGGGATGTAAGAAGGGGTATTCCTGTGTTTGTTAACTTCAAAGGCACATAAGCTTTGCATCTTCTGCAGTTGAATATTTGAACTATCACTGCAAGTTAAAATATTATTTCTAATAACAAACCACCAACTTAATGCTTACCCACTTGTGTGATAGTGTTTACAAGAAATCAGGTAGTTTAGAGGGTTTCATCCTTTCAGAGGTGTTCTTCTGGAACATGGGTAGCTATAAATGTTGCTTAGGTTTTACTGAGACCCTGAAAATCTGCTCACAGGATAAGAATGGAACGGCTGTGACTTACAGAGCCTACATGTGGTGTTTTCCTCAGTAAAATATTGCTGACATATAAGAGAGAAGATAAATGGATGCCAAATAGAGCAGATGGATAACACTTATTGCTAAATATCAAAACACATTCCATGACATTGTCTTTTAAAGATAGGTTTGAAAACGTATCTTTCAAATAGTGGGAATTATGCACATTTCTCATTCCAAAACAACTGATCCTTTATATCAACAGTATTAGCTGAATGACTGTAAACCTAATCACTTTCCTAAGGTCACATCTTATAAATACAGGCAGCAACAGGTAGCATTGTTATTTTAATGTAGCTATTTATGATTCTGTAATTGTGCTTGCGTCATTATAAACTGTAGTTTCAAGGAGCTATAAATTAGCCAGTATATAAGCTTTGCTTTAAATGTTTTTATACAAGGCCTCAGCTAAGGAGCATCTTTTCTCCCAGCAGTTTGTTAAGAGGTCACTTATGTCATGGAAGAAAAAATATGAAACCCTTCTGAAATTGCTGTTCATCAGTTGTTTATGCCATGCATCTTTCTGAGCATGGCTCTTGTGCATACATTAGCTGGGGTTCATCTGGAGTACACTTGGAGCACTTGGAGATATATGTAAGGGTAGCAGAGATGTTGGTGTGATTGTAGTAAATCAGGTGCCCATTCTTCTGCTTCTTACAGAAAAATAAGCATCTCGCCACAAACGCAGGTGAGAGCATAACCATTCTGACAGCACTGTGTCTCCCTCCCTAATTGCAAAGTGGGATTTGTTTAATGATGTGTGGTACAGGACAAAAAGGCTTGCATCCCAGCCAATTGTTCTGAAAATTACACTATTTCTAGATAGTGATTAGATATTCTAATTATAAACACTGTGTACTGTTATGTGTGGTGTCTGTTTTGATTGTTCTTATTCCATCACCAAAGCAGAGCATTTAGAATGGGATTTTAATCCCTACAAGAGTACTCTAGGAAGAATTGATTTGCTGGAGATATATGCCACAGTGGACCAGTGCATCAAAACTACATTAAAGGTGCTATTAAAATAAATACATTAATGCAAAAAGCCAACCCAAAGCAGATTACTTTAACATGTAGCTAATAACTCCATCACAAAGTAGCACACAGTTGGGTGTCACTTGGGGTTTACTGGGGGTGCTTGTCCACTGGCTATGTAATGCACAAGCTTATGGTAACAGGATTTTACTGTTTGTTTTCTTTTGTTGGAGAGAATTTCAGGTTTAATAAGCGCAATGTCATGGGACAAAGCGGTGCTTTGGTATTTTTAGCCAAATAGGTGTGCTTCAGAATCCTTTGGAATATCCCATCCCATCCCATCCCATTTAGCATGTTGGCTGTCCCCTGCATCTGTGCAGCAAAGCAGGACTGGGTCAGTTAAGTGTGTGTTTTAGGGTGAGCCACGTCAGCATTTCACCTGCATTAACACGTATTAACATGAGGGTTTTAAAACAATCATGTCATATGTAATGTCTTGGTAATAGAATTTCCCTCTGGTGGAATATTGCTGGTATGTTTATTAGTGAAATGCTATTTTCACCTCTGAATATACACACCTGTCAGAATAAGTAATACAGGATATGTAATTAGAAAATATAACTTTCCAGTGTGCTAAGAGACAGAATATCTCATACTGTTGTGGAATGAAAATATTATAAATGTCAAAGAAACAGAATCTGGTTGAACATAAGTGCTGCCTATATTTAAGAACGTGTGTTCTAAAAAACTCAAATCAGTGCAATGATGTCCTTTTTAGTGAAGTTCTTGTTTACAGGTGTTTCAATATGTTGATAAAAGGCGTGTTGCACAGAAACCCAACTCCTTACCATAATTCTGTTTGTTGTTCTCCTTTTCTTTTGTGCCTTCTTGTTTTCAGAACACTACCTTAGACTGTAAATTAACAGCAGCAGGAGCTGGAGATAAAAACTTTGACAAAAGCCCAACCAAAACAAGGCAGCCTCGAAAGGTGGATCTGCGGGCTCGGTACTGGGCATTTCTCTTTGACAATCTCCGGCGGGCAGTTGATGAAATCTATGTCACATGTGAATCAGATCAGAGTGTGGTGGAATGCAAGGTAAGGCTCCAGCTGTTCTTTGCCTATCTGGCTTCCAGCTGTCCTGTGTTATATTTTACAAAAAAGGTAAATGAGGAATTAGAGCTTCAGAAACTTTTTCAGTTACTTTTTCATTTGTATTTTGTGTAAGCTTTTAAATAGGAAAGCTGAGAGCGTATGTACTCAACTATTTCAGAGAATGCTTTCATCTTGAGCAGGGACTAATTTTTGAAGTGTATAAAAAAAAAAGTTGTACATGATATTATTAGAGTTCAGTTTTTTGCTGAAATCAGATTTCGTTTATTGAGCTCTGATTTTGTTACTTTTCTGACTAAACACTGATTGGTTTACTTTTCCTGGTAATGTCCTGTACTGTAGGTGGCACTGTTGCAGTTCAGCCTTTTTCACGTTCATTTGCTTCCTGTTAAGTGGCTTAATTACACACTGCTCCCTTTTTGCAGTGATAGTTAACACTTTTCTCATTCTCCCTTTGTTAAGAAAGTGATTGGTGGTCGAGTGTAAGCAATGTCTGGTTGGGATGTCACTGTAAGACACTTCCCAGTTTCAAATAACCTGGGTTTGTAATAGCTTGTGCATCTGGTTCACATTTTGTTGTGATTTTCTAGTAGATCTGCAGAAATACCCTTGTCATTTAATAAAAATCACTCATGCTTTGGAAATGGAATTTATCGTAAGCATTTAGAGAAGTCAAAATACATTAGAAAAGAAACGTTAAAGATATGACTGTTTTCATATTAAACATGGCTGAAAACACATTCTGGAAATGATTTCCTAATCACTGTAAAAAAATTCATATATCAATTTAAGTAAACTTATTTCTTATCCTATGCGTCTCATTCTCCACTGTAATAAGACACGGCCAAATTGCCTTTGAGATTAGCGTACAAATACATTTCATTGAAAGCAGCTTTGGGAACTGAACAGTAGCTCAGAGGCTTCCAAATCGCTGGTTGGTCTAAGACAATTTAACATTTTGGTACTGAACTGTCTTCCTGCTCAGGAAACTTCTCTGTAGAATTTTTTGGTTTAAGAAAGTCAGGCAGCCTTGCATTGTAATTAAATTAGCATTTTAAACTTTTGTGACTGAAAGAACAGAAGCATATTTGTATCATTATCATGTATTTTGGGGGTTAGATATCGTTCAACATTTTAATCGGGCTACTTGATCTGCTTTTGGAGGGGGATACTACGTAGCCCGAGTGAAAAGTCTTCATTTTAGCAGACTCTTGACAGTGATGTATGAATCTGTGTGGCTCAGGTTACTTGTTTGCAAAACACAGGTGAAAAAAACCAAAAATGAGCAAACAGGGCAGTCCAGTGTCAAGTGTTGTGAAACTTCTGTAATGTTCATGTTACTCTTCCCTATTAAAAGATCTTTTTTCTCAGCACAAAAGTGTGCCTTACCTGAGCAGCTGCAATATGTGTTTGTGCTGTGGTCCTTTGTGGGATTTTCTTTTACAGGTTACTGTTAAATGATGATTATTCTTTTGATAAATTACTATCATTTCTGTTAATTAAGATGTGAAGTGTAAAACTGTTTAGTCTTGCAAATTATTTTTATTAATAATGTTTCTCTTCTGTAAATTCTATTGTTTGTCATTATTTTATGGTGGTTTTGACCAGACCCAGCCCAGTTTCTCCCATTTTGACTGCTGGACATAGGTGAGAAATAATATTAAGTAAGAAACCAAAATGGTCCCACTGCTAACCTTTCTGTCATTTTTTTTAAGTGGTATTTTGAAAAATCCTTTCAAATAAGATAAATTCGTGTTATCAAAAACTTCCTTAATTTTGACTTTTTAAACTTCTGTCTTGGTCAAGTGGGCATGTGCTGTTCCATTTAAACATTTTAGTTGCATAAAGGTTATCTCATAAGAAGACCCATGTAAAAATGAAATGTGACAGCTTCTGGCATTTTAAACCTTCTGCTTAACCTGGTATAAAAGTGTTGGTTGGGGTTTTTTTGGTATTTTGTGCCTTTTGCTCTCCCGTATCCTTACAAGTTGTTATAGTTTTATCGATTGCATTGTCACTGAAGATGTTTGATGCTCTCCAATGGGAAAGGACTCTGGTGGCTCTTTGTGGTTGAAACTGCAGACGGAAGGCTTGTGGTGAGGATCCAAACAGTGAGAATGTGTGTAAGAGGATCAGTGCTTGTGTATATTTTCTCTCAGCTTTGGGCTCTGCTGAAGTTGGTATTCTGCTATTGATTTGGAATTGAGAACTCTGAATTCATGTATGTAGATATATAGATAGGGCTTGGATGCTTTGTATGTAAAGGGATAATGGACATGGTTGAATTATTTCTGAAATAAATGAAGAGTTCTCCAATTTAAGCATAATCTTACTGTACATAAATTAGTTTGTGCAATAATGTTTAAAGATTAGGTATATCCTACTAGATTTGGCTGTAACCGTCAACATTTGAAAATGCAAGTTGCGTGGAAATTCTATATATTAGCTAGGTTTCTGTGTGTCTAACATTTATATGATATATATTTATATATATATTTTACCTACTGTTTTCTAGGTTTGAGTGGCAAGTGTAGGCAGAGCAGAAATGGTAGTGCCTTTAAATCTCTTGCTGCATGATAAAAGGAATTAAGAGCAAAAGATTTGTAGGTGGATGAAGGCAGATTCTGTTGTCAGTTTTGGTTAATGCAACAGATCTCTTCAGCTGCCCTTCTTTGGTGTTTTCAGGTCTCTCGGCAACTGAGTTTGTATTTATATATATGTGTGTGTATGTATATATAAAAAAGAAACACTACACACTTACGTAAATCCTTTATTGATAGCATTTGAGCAACTGAATCCAACAACTAATGATGCAGCAAGTATAGAAGAATATCAAACGACCTTTAATTTTTGGGTTTTTTTTTCTTCTAGGATGAATGAACAGCTTCAGCTGTTCTTTTCCTTTCAAAAAAGCTGAATTTTATCCTGTAAAAATTTAGTTCTATATTCTTTTTACTTTGCTGTTTACTATTACTTAAAGCTTGTACAATCTCTTGTCTTTTCACCTAACGTTACTTACTGGTGTATTTCTGGAAGGTTTTGGCCAGGGTAGATTCTGTCTTGTTTCTAAAGCTTACAGATGCATTCTTAAATCAGTCTGGTTCAGTGAAAACATTTTAATTTTGCTTGAGATTCTTATTCCCTCTTATGAAATTGAAAATTCAGCAGTGAAGTTCTGTTGTTCTGCTTCTCACAGACAGCACAAGGTGAAGAGGTGGGTAAAGACTTTTGCTTAAAAGTTTAGATGTGTTGCACGATGTTCCTCTGCGAAAGAACCAACTGAACCAACTTTAGTTAAGGCCTTTCGGTCGGGGGATGTCTGTGAGAGAGTTCGAGTTGATTGAGGCTTCCCAGAAGCAGAGAGGAGCCTCTCTGAGGGCTGCTTTTGGACCTGGCCATGCAAATTCTACTGATTTCACTCTCTCCGTGCAGACTGGGACCCCTGCTCATGCAGCTGATCCATCGCTGGCGTTTAGGACAGCCAGTTCCGCAGCTGGAGTATGGCAGGAGTGTGCAAGGCTGCCACTTAGCACTCATTCACAAAAACACACCTTCTAGTTCCAAATTTGGGGATATTTACCTAGAGTATGTTTGTATCTTCCTAATAAATAACCTGTGGCTGTATTGTGGCAGTCCATGCTTGGTGAAAATCTCTGTGAGCATTCCTGCTGCCTCTTTTTGGACATTTACTTTTTTCATCGTTGTCATCTTCCGCAGATGAATCATCAGAGAAGGACAGGAAAATGGGTTCATGATCAAGCATTTAGTCTTACAGCTAAAAAGGGATGAAGTCTTTCAAAATAGTGATCTATTCTGAAAAGCCAGCGTGTTTTTCAGTTGGCAGTCTGGGTATCCCTATTCCTGCCTCGCCATCCATTGCCTTAGACATACATACATATATACATATGTTTAAATTTTGTGTGATTAAGTCTCTGTATGTGCCACTGCAATAATTCTTATGGAGAAATTTTCCTTTGGTAATGATTATGGTCCTTTGGAGCACATCCTTGTCAGGCAGTGGATTGTGGCTGCCACGTCGTAGGTGAATCAATGAGGAGCAACTGTGGCCAGATATGGTGAATTTAACACTTGGATCTAGGAGACCATGTGCTTTCTTAAAATATTATTTGCCATGTACTGAAGTTGATATAAGGAGAGTCCTTTGTCTAGATGAGCTGCTTCCTTTCATCCTTTCCCAAAGCTTTGACAATCATGTTGGTTGAACCAACCCCAGAGCTGGCTTTAATTATCTGTAATTCAACTGTATGAAAAGGCTACAAGGAATTTTTTGAAGCAAGTTTTGCATCAAATTACTGAAACACCCAGTTAAACTTGAAAACATACATTTAAAAAAGGAAAGAAGGAACTTAGTTTGTGTGCTAAAAGCATGCTCCAGTACAAAAAAAATGGAGTTTATTTTGGTAAATACATAAACTAAATATTCAGTATAGATAATGAAACAGCATAGAGTAGCCATGGTTTGTAAAACAGAACCCATATTTCTAGCTTGGCCAATAAGCTAAAGTACAGATGTAGTGACTGAGTTAATTTCTCTGATGCATGTGCTACTGTTTTGTGTTGTAGTAACCTTAAAATCCTACAGTCTTCCGTATCTCCTTGTTTGCATCTTCCTTGTTTGA
Source organism: Eulacestoma nigropectus (assembly GCA_013397775.1). NCBI lineage: Eukaryota > Metazoa > Chordata > Aves > Passeriformes > Eulacestoma > Eulacestoma nigropectus. Next base: position 586,697 of record VZTE01003933.1, read on the forward strand.
GAATGGGAGAATAAATGGATGAAATGACATTTCAAAGAAGTTTAGGGATTTCTAAAGTGCACTTCCGTTCTGAAGGATTACAATGGGGCTATCTAGGACCCGAGTCCTGAGTGAGGATTGTTCTGATGTAGCTACTCTTGAAGATCTTTGTTGATTGCAAAGTAATTAATAGGATCACCCAGTTGAAGAGACTAGAAGTCCGACTTTGAGATAAACCAGAGTAATGAGTGAAAGCTGGAGAAAAGAAGGAAAGACAAAAAAAGACATGCAGAACTGTTGATCAGAGAATTGACGAGAACAGAGAGGAGAAGGTAACAGGAGTTGTATTGTGACTGGTTTGAGTTTCACGTCACCGATTTTCATTGAAGGGTTGTTTTTTGGCAGTATTGCTTTCTTATTTAGTTCAAACCGCCTCTTTAAAAATCGTATGGGATGGATGTGACCTTGAGAAATAATGAGATATAAAATTGTTCTGACTCTAGTGCAGCCGCAGTCTGGCCCATAAAGGTTCCTTTTTGTCAGCAGCTTCTCGAGTGGTGCAGGTTTGCCCTGGCTCAGCAGCGCGGGATATCGGAGCTCCCGGCGGTGCCGTAGGTGAGCGGCAGCGCGGGATCGATGCCGGGGGCGCGGAGCCCCGCCGGGATTGTGTGTCAGAGGACAAAGGGATGGCGCCGCCCGGCCTGCTCTGCGCGCCGGCCCCAGAGTCCATTACAAACCAATCGAAGCCGTTGCAGCCAATTGGGGAACTAATTGGTAATTTTAGCTGGACATCTATATGGAGTTATCTGCATGCCTGCAACGGCGCTTTCAGAGCCACTTTTGTTCTGCTCCATCCTGCTTGACAAAATGGCCCTCATAGCTTTAGGGAGAGAGATGTGCATCAGTGAGTATGGGGCCGCTCCAGCTGCTTGTCTTGTTTGTATTCCCTTGTTCATAAAACATGGCTCGGGTTACAGCTGCATGGGTCTGCTCTGATCATTTCTGATAATGTGGAGCTAAACATTCCTTAAAATAGGTTAAGCCATTTATTGCGGTTTTTTTCCTGTGCCAGCTAACTTCAGAAATATAACTCATATTCACATTAATTCTTTTTTTTTTCGTGAGGAGTATGTCAGTGGCTGACTTGAAAAGTAAATGATTCAGAATTAAATTTTGCTTTCTATGCTCTCATTGTTAGTAACAGTCAGCACAACTTAGTATGGGCTAACCTAAATGGACATGAATTGGATTAGAAAGCTGAAATTTTATTAGTGAAACTGAAAAAAGAACTGGCTGAAACACTTGACTTGTTCATTTCTTGTAGCAGACTTTACTTAAGAATTATTTTGGTGCTGTAAACTAACTGCTTTGTGAGAAAGATTTCTGTTAGCTTTTTTGGAGAATATTTCAAAACAAAGAACAACTTTTGCATCAGCAGTGGGGATTCTGTTTGATTTCCCTGGTGTCTGACTTCATGGTGACTTTTCCCTTACAGCAACCAGCATATGCCATAAAGAGTAGTTAAAAGGATACTTATGCCACAACTGAAGCTGAATTTCAAAGTTAGGGTTAAACAAAATGAATATTTATCAGTATGATTTTATATGAAAAAGCATTTTGCATGCATTAGAAGTCCTTTTTCTATTAAAAGGACAATTAAAAGTAAAGATGTATGGGACGTGATGTTACAAAAACGTGCATTAGTTACCTGGACTGTAGGGAGAGCGTTTTTAATGTTTTTGGTGTCAAAGGTTTTACTGTTAAAATGTAGTTATGCACTTAAGAACCAATACCTTCTCATTTGTAATTGTTCCCAAAATTTCTAAGTAATAGTTATTTGCTTTGAGCAGAAAATTTATCTTATTACCAGCAGGAATGACTTTGGCATAGTAAAGAACTTGTGAAACAGCAGCATTTTGTCATTAGTGTTTTTCCTTATACCATAAAATTATGTCAGTATTTTACATTCTGCATGTGAAGCTCATTTAAGTTTCATAGAATTCAAGCTTCCTTCATGGATTTTGATTATTTTCAGCACATTGTCATAACAGAGTACAGGACACATTTTTCTTGTCTCGGAAAGAGTGGTTATGAAAGCTGCTCTTTCTGACTGACACGAGCTCAAACTCTCTCTCTTAGAAAGGCATTAATGTGCTTTGTTGGTGATAATCAGCTTTGCTGAGGAGGTGCCTTATGTCTGTGTGTGTTTTGTCACGTTCAGTCAATGGTTTTTGAGTTTGTATGTGGAATACAAGTGATTTCCTACCTTGCTGCATGATAAAGAATTACTCCTTTCCCTACCAGTGGCAGTAGATAACTGTAGTTTGCTCACGGAATGCAACTGAGAGTTCCATTATATTGTGTTTTGCTCTGCTTTACAGTGAAAAAATGGTGCCATTATCTGAGTAAAGGCAACTTACCTTGTATTTTTCATTGTTTCTGGATGTAATCTGACCTTACTATAGGTACTACATCTGTACATTTGTGCCAACTGGATATCAGTAGACCCAGTCAATAATTTCTCATAGTTAAGGATATTTTAATCAGAAACAAGTCTCTTCAGCCACTGCCATTTTGTCTATGATGTTCTTCCTGGTGTAGCGTGAAGTTAATTTATATGTCCTTTTGTAACAGTTAATTTTATTTGTTAGAGACCAACATGTAGTTCCAGATTCAAACTACTTCATTGAGATTCTGCATATTCTGAGTAAATCTCCAGCGTGCCCACATCATTTTTGACAGCGTGTGTTTAATCCTACCCAGGTTCTGATGCTGTTGCCTTTGTGTAGTTTTGTATACTTCCACATCACAAACAGATTAATTGTGACATTATTAGTCTTTCACAGACCTGTTAGGTTTTATACGGTTTTGCCTACTTGATGATGTATATCTAGCATAACTCTGACCAAAAAAAAGCATAAATAGTGAAACAGGTATCCTTATGTGTGTTAAGAATTATTTTCTTGCATGTGTTGCCATTTCGTCCTTACACATTGATGCTCACACAGATCTTGGAAAATGTTCGCCTTCTTTTTTTAGGATAAATGTTTTAATGATTGTTCACATAAAAATCTTAATTATCTGGGCCTTTTTGTTTTCAGGGATTGTCTTGGGTTTATTTTTAATGAGAAAGCTACAGAATAGTAAATGTCCTTCTTTCTTTCCAGTTTCTTTATTGGGATGGGGGATTGTTTTTTAAATAGGAAGATTGATGTGACGGTTGCTTTTCAGGAAGTCCTGATGATGCTTGATAACTATGTAAGGGACTTCAAAGCATTGATTGATTGGATACAGCTACAGGAGAAGCTAGAAAAAGCTGATGCTCAAAGCAGGTAATTAGATTTATATTTTTTTTAATCTACAGAGAGAGTAAAGTTCGCAGTAAACTGCATTTTCTAGCAGAGATTCAGCAAATAGAACCAATTTTCCTTTTTGACAAAATGGATGTGAGGACATTTTATGTGCATTGTCAGTGTCACTTAGAACTAGAGGCTGTTTCCAGTCCTACCCCAATCCTTTCCTTTTAAATGGTTGGTGTGATGCTTTGTTCTACACTGGAATTTGAAATAAGCATTGTAGCCTTGAGAAGAGGCATTATTTTTTGATATGGGTCTGCTGATAGGGTTTGGAGTTGGTGTAAAAACAATTGCTAAGATGAATGAATAAATTCAGCAGGATTTGTTAACATTTTGAGCATTTGTCAGTTCTGGTTTTGCTTTAAGGTGATAGAGGAAGAATTGTATTTTTAAACTTTTCTTTCCTGGATTTGCAGACCTACTTCACTGGCCTGGGAAGTAAAGAAAATGTCTCCAGGACGCCATGTGATCCCAAGTCCATCCACAGATAGGATTAGTGTGACATCAAATGCTCGAAGGAGTTTAAATTTTGGGTATGAAACCAGTTAAGAAGTTTATTGAAGCTAAAATAAAGATTAATTTGAAGCAAAGTTCCTGAAAGCACTATTTTTCTATAGTAACCAGTGTATTGTTTTGCTGTTTATTAAATCATATAAGCAATTATTTGCATTCATAAAAGAAAAGCCCATGATCTGTAAAGGAAAATCCTATCAAGGACTTACATTTTCCTTACTTTGTAATATATTTAATTACTGGTCATTACAAAGACATGAAGATAAAATACTATTAGTGTATTTCATGTTATCTGTTTAGTATTCTCTTCTCTCTACAAAACAAAGGTTAAAATGTCTGTAACTGGCATTTTAAAATTGCCAGTGTGTGCGATGCGAATGGCCAGCTGAGTGTGCAGAAGTAAATACAGGTCAAAAAGAGTGAGTGTAAAGTGAGATTATGGTGATTCTGATGCGTGGCAAAACTGATATTAGTTAAAATGTAGAGCATGCTACATACTGCAGTAAAGCATCTTTTGCTTGTTTAAATGAAAATACCTGAAAGCAGTTCAACAAAAATGTGCATAAATGTAGAGCAGCACTGTCTGGTCCTGTCTCAGTCTGGAGGGCACGGATGTGGCCAGTTGATATCTTTCTCAGCATGTGTGCTGTAGTTCCTTCAGGTTCATTGGGATCTAGGGAACTCACTGCCCAGTTTCCTAAGTGGTTACAGTGCCCTCAGCAGAGATGTGATACTGGAATGTTTGGTCAGCACCTCTGAGTATTGAGCTCTCTGAAATTTTGCGTGTCAAATATTTCTACAAAAATACTACAAAGTGTGTTTGGGGGAAAAACCGAAGTGTGTTTGGTGTAGGCCCTGCGTAGGTGTATCTATTGATGCCTACCTGACAACAACTGAGAGGTGTCTGCTTAAATGCCTGGTGGTGTGGAGAAAATACGCACAAGCACTCAAATGAAACATTTGAATTTGGTGGAAATCAATGCTCTTTTATTTTTATTAGAACATAACAGCTCAGCATGATTAGTCTTTTAGCTAAGCCTTTTTTGGATGTAATTACATGTTGCTATTGCTGCTGGAGCTGTTTTATTCGCAATCACAGGGACATGATGAGCAACTCTGTGTGTTAGAGCAGGGAACAACGAGATGGGTTTTCTATCCTTCACACTTGCAAACTGTTTTCTTCTGTTTTAGTCCACTTGTGTATCTCAGTGCAAGACAATGCAGAGAGCTGCAGTATTTTGTGTGTGAGAGAGAAAATAGGATAGAAAATAAGGGCTGAGACATGCTTGGTACTAGAGAAACTTTTGGCAGAATGCTAGAAGTTACTAGGAAAGGAATAGGGAATAGAAGAGAAGGCAGTGGTGTACCACTGTAGAAATTCATGATTCATACCTGTAGTCATCTTTGTATCTTTCCCAAAGCAGCATAGAAAAAGTAGGAAAAGTACAGAAACTAGAAACAGGAACAATCAGAGGTATCCAACAGCATTGATGCAAAAAGAAAAGAACTTGGAGAAGAGGTAACAGGAAGGGTCTGATAAATAAAATCACTTATGTGGAAGATGAGTAGGGAAAACTCTGTTCATTATTTTTAATGAAAATGAATTGGGAGTACTAAATGATCTGACACCAGGCTTAAAGTGACGGGAGTATTTTTCAAGACTTAGTATGCAGAATTTGTTATTATGCATAGCTTTGGTTGCCAAAACCATGAATTCCTGAAGAAATTAGTATCACAAAGATTAAATTTCATCTTGTTTATTAAAAACAAAGATTTGTTGAGTAAATTACAACGACTTTTCAGTGTAAATTGCTGCAACCTGGAGAGTTTGCCAGAGGAGAAGTAAATAGTTCGGTACAGCACCGTTCTGATAGTCTCTGACAGACTCTGATAAAGCTTTCTAACAAACCATTCTGTTACTTGATCAGACACTAAAAAGAGCTGTGACTTTTATTTAGGAACCCTGCAGTGACAATTTCTGCAACACGCCTGGCTCCTTCTGGTGTAAGTTGGGCCGATAAGGTAAAAGCCAACCATGGAACTAAAGCTGCCAATCCTGAGCTGGCAACAGCACAAGCCTGCCTGGCACCTCCGGCACAGAAGTCACTGCGGAAAAATGGCAAGTCCCTTTCAGTGCCTTAAGTTATTTTCACAAACTTTGTGGTATAAAGTTAATTCAGAATGTGATGACCAATGTTCTAAGCAAATTTAAACCTAATTTTGCAAAATACAATGTTTAAATAAAGTATAGAGATAAAAGATTAATGCAGCTGTACATCGCAATAGTTAAGTTTGAGACAAAAGTGTGTTTTCATGTTTTTTGTGTGTAGGTAACATTCTGCTGTATTTTCACAACTAGAATTTGATCTGTTAAAATACCAGTTTATAACATCCCAAGAAGCAAAAGGTCTTTGGTCACAAACTGCCAATCTAACTGACTTCAAGTTGGGATGGCTTAACAATATAAATAATGCATGCCCAAGAATCTGTGAAGAGTTCGAGATAGTTTCATATGTCCAGGGAGAACATGCTATTAAAACTGTGCTGAAGTAACAACTGATGTTTTTTCTTTGTCCAGACAGGAGTTACCACATTTAGTTATGAATTGTTTCTCTAAAGATGCTCCTTGGAGAATACTTGATGCAGCATCTTTTGTTCTAGAAGAGATTGATTTAGTTGCAGACATAAAAAACTACCATTTGGTTTATAAAATTAGTTTCTTTGCACTGGATCCCTGAGATTGTCTTCAGAGATGCATTTTTTTTCCATTTATTTTCTTCATGTGTGGTCTCAGATGACTTTCTGCAAAACTAGCAGGCAGGATGTAAAAATGGATATTCTGAAAGAAAATTAAAAGTGCCTTTTTTTTTTTTTAAAATAAGAAATGTTCCAGGAAGTACATGTATCAATTTAAGATAGTAGTGTGTTCAACCTAGGAATAGTAGAAGTCATGTATAGTGACTTGCAGACTTGTGGCATATAATGGAAGTAAAATACCTTGTCCAGGGGTCTTGCAGTGTAACATGAATGAATTCAATAGTGGATTCCTCTGCTCAGAGCAGAACCATCAAACCCATACTCTAAGGATGGTGGTTGGAATGGGATTGATGGCTGCTGCTTGCATGAGGGAATAGCTTGCTGTGTGCGGGTGCAGTGAGCTGCTTAGAGAGCAGGAGCTGTTTGGCTGAGTTTTCAGCACTATAATTCATGTGTTATTTTACTTTTAATACATGCCAGTAGTTGAAGTTACCTGTAACAAAAGCTTTTTCTTGTGATTATTGCTCATATTATAGTGACAGGCTCCAAGCTCTTGCTAAAATACCTTTATTAGGTGTTCTTGTGTATATGGAGAAAGTTATTAGCTACACAGGGAATAAAGTGATCTGTATTTCAGTATGGATAATGTATTTTAAGAGGCTAAGAGGAAAACAAAAGATCTTATCCTTATGTTACTTTCAGAGGCTTTTAGAGGGCTGAAGAATCAGTGTTGTGCTTTTATTGAATGTTACTTGCAGCTGATGAGCTCCAAAAAGAGAGAAGCCACTTAGGTCCTGTAGTACTGGCCTGCAAGTGTTCAGTAATCTTGAAATCAAATGTACTATGCAATCCAGACTTGAAACATTTCATTTTGAGAAATAACAGTCATTCCTACTAGCCTTTGTTTATTCTTAAGAATCTCAGATTGCTGACATTGAGCATTGGAGAATTCTGGTGATTTTCCCATGGCTGAATTGTTATGAATTGAAATCAAATTCTCTGGAGGGGCATGTTATACTTTGTGTGGAAGGTGGAATCACTTTGGTAAGATCTAATTTTCCTCACTGATGAAAGCACGAGAAAATCTGTGAGGTTTACTTGAAGGGAGCCACAGAGGCTCTTCACATGCATTATTGAAGCAGCTCTGAGGCTCGTGTGTCATCTGCTCTGCCCCTTCCCCAGCTAATGCACTTCCAGCTGTTTGGTGCATGTGGGACTTGGGGGAAGGATTCCCCCTGCCCCTTGTAATGCTCCCTTGCCCACCCAAAGCCCAGCTGGGACTTACAGCCACAGGATTTCCCCAAACACTTTTTTCTCTAGTGATTCCCAACAGCATTATCGTTAGGTCTCACAATGGGTTTGTGATGTGGATGAGTATGATAACTGTAGCTGTTTCATGGTTGATGCAATTTCCAAATTTAACTAAATAAGCCCTTAGGGAGAGAGAAAATGCATTATTTTTCCATATAGTTCTTTATTCTTTCCTTTTCTGGATGTGAATTAAATGAGGTTAAATCATCTTATCTCATTTCCCTCATTAAACTTACTGTTACCCTCAATATTTTAATGAATTTTAAAAAATTGTCTTTCATGCTTAAGTGTTTTTATAATATGAGACGTAGTCTGTTCTTACTGTCTGAGCAGCTTCTGGTCATGAATTGCCTGGTACCTGTGGTAAAAAGTGAGATGGGTTATACAAGTTTAGAGTGTATATTAGAAATGAAAGTAGGTGCTTACAATTAAAATAATTGTTATTACAGAATTTAGGACAAAGAACAATCTAGAACATGTGAACTTTGCAGAAATACTAAATTTTTTTCTGTTGCCATACTTGAAATCTGGTTGGTTTTTATTGTTACTACTATTATTATCATTATCATCTTTCTTGTATTAATTGCTCACGTCCATAGTTGTGAATTGATGTTTTCTGTAATGTAGCTAAGACTGGAAACTTTGCAGGATGTACAGTCCTCTAAAGTAGTTAGTAGTGTCCTGGTTTGGGCTCAGATGGGGCTGAAGTTTAGTAATGCAGGGTTTGGGCAGGATATTACTGGCAAGCAAATTTTTTAGAAGGGCCATGCATCTCCTGAGGTAGAACCCCCAGGAGTTTGCACATAGGTGCCTGGATTTCTCTTAGTGGTGTTCCCTGTGAGGCTCCTTGGCCAGTTCTTCCAGATGGAGCAACTTCCCAAGAGCCTGGTTGTGAGGGCCCTGAGATAACAGATGGCTTGTCACTTCCATGTAACACAAGAGCGGGCAGGGACAGCCAAGTTCACGTGAAACTAGAGAATGATCATGGTAGTCAAATGAATTATTCATTTACAAAGCTCTGGGAGTAATCAAACCCAGCATGTGATACGTAGTCTGTGGAGATGGCTACTGGGCTATAAGAATTCCAGACTTAGGAAAAAAATACGGAGGAAGATGGTGCCTTACTGAGTATTAACTTTGTCTCTCATTAGACGTGATCTCATGTCAATAAATGTATTAGCTTTGCAAACTCTTAGTTAAAAACATGGCTGGAAATGACTGAATACTAAACTAACTGGTGAATTAAAATGAACAAGTATCTTCTGGTGCACTGCTAATTGTCAGATGGCATCACACTGTTAAACTGACTCCAGGTAGTTCAGGAGTCTGAATACATACATGCATTAAGAACTGTTTTGTGTTTAAAGAAGTCACCAAACAATATTCTTTCAAATGCAAGTATTTCTGGGCTATTAAAATCCTTCGTTGAGTCTTGGGCAATAAATATGAATCTGACAGTGAACAAATGCAAATTAAAAATTGAACATGTATGGCTTTTATGAAAAGATTCATTTTTACTTTAGTCAGTGTGATTATGGTTTTGCTGTGCTCTGAATAATTTTATTCTGATTAATTTTGTCATTTTTAGACTACTAAGAAATATGGCACAAGACAAAAAATCAACAGGCAAGAATATTCTTTTGTGGTAGAATAAACTTTTGTAGATACTAGTAAAAGATATTAGTCCAATTATTGAGATACATATATATGATTAATATATCTTATTATCTAGATGTTAGTAAAATTTTCTTTAGGTAGTAGATACTACAGAAGGGTATCTTCTGAGCCTTTTGATGTAGAAAAGCTGCTTTTATGTAAAAGATGACTTCAATTTTCAGAACGAATAGAAGTGAAGTGTTTTTGCAAATGACAAACAAAAGGAATTGCAATCCAAAAGTTGCTGCAGTAAAGCAGTGGTGGTTCTTTGGTTGATTTTAGCAGCTCTTCTGAACAATCTCTGTTGTCTGTTACTTGCCAGGGAAATTTCTGGCCAGATTTTGTCCTAAGCCAGATACAGCAAAGTCTTTGTGGTCCTGTCAGTTACTAAAGTCGGTGGGGTGGGAGCAGCTATGATCCGTAAGGGGCCTGAGCAGTCCTTGTCCCACAGGGTGCAGAGCCAGATGCTGCACAGGCTGTGAGCTTTCTGCAGTAAATCTGGTTGTGATTCCTGGGGAGTTAAACCTTGTTCCCTGGAGAATTGCTGGAGTTAAGATTGTCTCTGAGAGGGCAATAACATGTTCCCATCACTAGATCCTGTAGGTAATGATATTTTTTCTATGTGAAGATGAAGAAATGAAAAGAAGGCCAACGTTGCCTACAGGGTCAAATGGAAAGTTTGTGGCAAAGAAAAAAATGTAATTGATGTGTTTTTGACTGCCATTCCCACCTCTGGTCGGTGGGACACACTGAAATGTGTGCAAATGCACGTGAGGAGAAGGAACACAGAAAGGCTTTTTGCAGACTCTGGTACCAGCAGTGATCTGAAGAGATCAGCCATATTCATTCACACAGTTTGGGAATTTTGTTTACTTTAAAATACTCAGCAATTTTTCTAGAGTGAAACAGTCTCAATAGGAAAATACCAAATTATCTTTTTGCATCTGTCAATACCATTATTGTTAAGGTTTGTGAACAGTTACATAGTTACGTTAAAACAGCTGTTGCATGAGCTGCTTAGTGAAGATAAATTCTAGTACAGTCCTGTCAAATTCCCTGGTAACGTAGGATTTACACCAGCTGTTGGGCCAGGCTGCTGTGTTTCATCCTGAGATGTTAAAAGAACCCAATAGTTAAACGAGCAATGTTTGTAAAATGCTGGATGCCAAGGGCAGCAAAGGATGAAAGTGCCCTTAGTTCTGGTTCTAGTTTTGGCTCATTTCCAGTTCACTGGTTACTGCTGCTGTTGAACATCAGTTCAAGTCCACCTAAAGGCTGTTTAGTTCAGTTCATATGTTAAACTTTAATGTCTGAGCTCAAGCTCTGGCCTTTATGCCTGAGCTACATGACTATCTGTGTTGGTAAAAACTTTAGAAATACCCAGAGAATTAATTTTTTATACAACTTGTATTCTAGATTATTACCCTCTGTAAAACAGGCGATTTAGTGTTGGGTTTTTTTGCATCTCTGCTCCTCCAGGTGAAAGTAATCTCCTACACCCTTCTCTTCCTGTCATGTGAATGATCTTAAAAACAACTTTTGCCAAAAGTATGTTGGACAATATATACATGGTTAGTTCTTGAGGTTTTTCTAAGAGTTTTTGTTCAGCAAATAGACAGGACTGAGCTTACCATTCACACTTGCAAGTTGTACTGTTGGGCTTCAGAGAATCACTTACAGTTGTTTCAAGATACATGGGAAATGATGTGCTGTTGTTAATTGCTGGCCAAAAAAATGTTACATATGGAGAAGGGGTTCACCTTGAAATCTGGAAATGTGGTCACACGTAAGACCTGGTGCTTCAGGCAGACAAATGTAGCTTCAAATAGTTTTCAAGTACGTGCCGATATCAGAAATGTTGATCAGAAAGTTATATGTAACAGCTATATAGAAATCAAAGTAAATTGAGGAAAACTGCTTTTCTATTTTCTCCTTCAGTTTACAGTCTCATTGTAGCAATATTTTGCCATTTCCTGGAATCCAGGAAAAGCAATTTTCTAAAAGCTGACACCAATTAGTGTATTTTTGTTATCAGAGTGAAACAAATAGAAAAGGAAGTAAAGAAAACACTGGAAGAATAGTAAGCCACATTTCTGCTTTCCATGCTAAGTCATGCAATTATGTCAGTACTTGCACTTTCACAAAAGGCCTCTAACGTTACTGTTGCTGCAAAGAAGAGCAGGTGTGGTTGCTTTGTTGTGCCTTACTGTCTCATGAAATAGCAAGGAAAAAGCATGGCAAGCTTAAGTATGTGTTGCCATTTCCTACACCTTTTTGTGTCTGAGTAGCTTCACTCTTTGCAGTAACAGAATGTGTCCCATGAATAGAGTTGTCTAGTGTCTGTAATACCAATAGCATTCCTTGAAGTAAAAAGCTTTGCTAAAGAATATTTCATTGATTTTTTTGGTATTGATTTTTGAAGAGAACATTTTTCTCCCACAACCTGTGTAATACTGTAATAAAATAGTTGTTTCTAGTGCTTCTATTTACAAGTCTTCCTTTCTGAGAATGGGGGATGTTTCTTTCACGTAGATCGAAAGGATGCAGAGGGCTGGGAAACAGTTCAGCGTGGAAGGCCCGTTCGATCTCGATCCACAGCTTTGGCAACAAAAGCTCCTGTAGCTGCAGAATCACTGAAGTCCAGAGGTGACAATGACAAAGAGAATGTAATTTCACCAGCAGCAGAAAACAAGCATGGGAGTTCAGTCATTGGCAGTGCTGCATCCGAAAGCATGGAGCTGGTACACAAGGATCCTTTACATCAGTCTGAGGGTCCTCTTACCGAAAGGACTCAGGTCAGTACATAATTTTGAACCATTTTCTAACCTTAAATCTTGCAACTTTTTCTTCAGAGCATTTTCTAAAGGTGGTGTTGTCTAGAGCTTTTATGGACTAACCAGATTGGAAAAGGCTTTTAAAATAATGGTTATTCCAGTTACATTTATGGAAATGCATTAAGATGTTGGCACAAATAGGCTAATTAAAATTATGATGCTGTGGACAGCTTTTCCATGTTTTCCAAAAAGTCAGCAGTCAGCACATCTCATACATAGATTTCAGGTAGAAAGATCCAACTTTTGCAACATTGTGAGCACCTGCAATAAGTGAAGTTATTTGCATCACTCACTGTTGTTGCCAGGTATTTCCTTAAAATCTGACTCTGACTTTAAAAATCAGTATGTTCCATTTTGTTAATTTTGCAAATGCCTCTTAGTTCGCCGCCTCAGAAGCCAATGGGAGCACTGGCACTGCACTGCAAGGGGATTCCTTAGAACCAGCTCCTGAGATGCCTCCAGTTCTCACCAGTACTGACTGCAGTTCAAAAACTCTGCAGATGAATGAAGCCTCCTCCCAGAGCACTGACACTACAGACTGGCATCAAACAGAAAAAGCTAAATCTGAAACTGAAATGGATCCCTCAGATATTTCAAATGTGAGTGCTGCCAGATTGGTAAGAAATCTCATAAGATTTGTGAGTGAATAATAAATCTAACCCTTAATTTTCTCGGTCTGTGTTGTACAGTGTTTACTGTTAGCCTTATGTAAAATCTGTAGAAAAATCTATGAGGTACTTATTGTAGGAAAAATAATTTGTTGCACAGATATTTTTCATGATAGAATTTAATTCCAGTAAAGTTTCTGAACTTAAACTAGAAAGATAGAAACATGTTATTTGGAATAAAGAGATCTGTGCTCTCATTACTTCTTTTAATGATGTTTGTGCTAATTTTTCATTTCCTTCCGCTATCAGTCATTTTAAGTCACACTCTCTTTAAAGTCTTACTTCAGTTTCGCTCGTCATTCAAACTGGAAACACATGGGATATCTAAATTCTCTTAGAAACAAAGTCAGACCTCTGTCTTTAAAGACTCGCTGAGCTGCTCTGCTGGGTCTTCCTTTACAACCAGCAATTTGGAGGAATGCCATTCTTAAAGCAAAAAACGTGAAGTCTGTTTTCTATTTTTATCTGGCTTCCCAAAATGAGTGTCCTTTCCTGTCTGGAGAATTCTGTAGGTCTCAGGGTGTGTCTGCTTCACAGGGATTCTCTGAGTGGAGAGCTGCAGTAATGTTACATAAAATCCAGGTTATACTTTCAGGTGCTTTGTTTTGTTTTGGGTTTTTAAGGGTTTGTGTTTGTTTTGGTTTTCTTTTGTCAAAAACTAGATTCAAATTCTGATTTGCAGAAGTTTTCCTGTAAATCACTTTCCCTTTAACTTTTGCAAACTGGAGTCCTAGATAATGTCCAAGCCAAGTATCTGTTTGCTTTTAGAGCAGATTTCTAGCATCTCATCCACTAACATTATTTCAGATGCTCAGTTATTAACAGTTCAGGATGCTGCCAAGTTGGTGGGATCTGTGTCTCTTGGAAGCATTTTACTACTCCAGATTAGACTACTTTAAACACCAGTTTGTGTTTTGTGGCACATTGGTAGCTGGAGTGGAAGGGAACTGATTAATGCTGGACACTAGAGAAGGAAAAGACAATCAACATATTCAGGCTTACATTTTTGCCCCACTCTCTTGTCATTCATGTTGAAAAACAAGTACAGCCTGAGATTCCATTGTATTAACTATGGTGAAGTTTCCAGATACAGTTCATGCAGATAATTTCCATCTTTAAATGATACTTTGGAGCATAGTTCCTTTTGTAGCGGTAACAGCATGGCATGCACTCATGTCTCAGGGTATGCCTTGCTTAGTCCCTAAGAGTAAGTATTTAAAACAGTAATTACAGGAGAACTGTCTTTGTGCTTTTAATGACAGTGTTTGTATAATAAGTTTTTGAATTATGTGAATAATTAATTCCATAAATGTTTCATGTAGTTATTAAATGAGTTAATAGTTGCTAAGACTTTAATGGGGTTTAAATTTTCAGCTATCTTCACAAAAACTGTAAGTAAAGAGAAGTTGAACAAAATACTGTATAATTCATGTTAACTATGTGGAATCTTCCTTTTTGTGCCTGCCACTGATTCTGGTTTTTTTTTCTGGTGTCATGTTTCCTACAGTCCATGGCAGAAGTCCTTGCTAAGAAAGAAGAGTTAGCAGATCGCCTGGAGAAGGCAAATGAAGAAGCCATTGCCAGTGCTATTGCAGAGGAGGAGCAGTTAACCAGAGAGATTGAGGCAGAGGAAAACAATGACATTAATATTGAGACTGACAATGACAGTGACTTCTCTGTGAGTGTCCAGTTCATTTTACTGTACCCAAATTCAAGCTTTGTTGTCAGTGGAGTATGAATATAGAATTTGCTAGTGTTTGTTTTGGCATTAACATACCCCATTTTACATGTGAAATAGTGTCATGTAATAGTTATACCATACTGAGGTATATTTAGTTTTGCTAAGGGCTGCTGAGTGGTAGAGAGTCCTCTGATCTTGCAGTCATTGTCCTGCTGCCTGTTTCTGGGTGCAAAATGGGGAGCTGGGACTTGTTACGTTCGTTGCTACTACGGAAGAGTAGGTGAGGCAAAAGTCTTCATTTTTACTGTCAGAGCAGGAACAGCATCTGTCTTTGGGGTGGCCAGTTCTGTTTGGAAGCATGGCTGAATATTGCTGAGTTGGCACTGTTTGGTGTGTGTGTGTACCTGTGAGTTAAGGTTTATGTTTTTACTGTCTGGTTTGTATTAAATTTCAGGCTAATATGGGCAATGGAAGCATATCCTTCTGTGGTTTGTCTATGGACTGGAATGATGTTCTGGCTGATTATGAAGGTAAATTTTCATATTACTATGCTTACATGGAAATGACAGCAAAAATATTGAAAAATACCCATTTTACTCATGGCCAGTTAAGGTTTCAGGAGTTTCCCCAACACATTCCAAGTTACGTTATTTTCTCTGTTGTTTCCTGAGGAAAGATGGACTTTGTGCTCAAACTGTCTCTGTTTCATTTTGTTCTTCAGTTCTCTTCCTGCATCTCTGTATTAGAATTTTATATTTTTTTATCCAGTTTTATAGTAACATCTGGATAAAAGTGTAATAAAATCATTAAGCATTAGAAAAGGACAGGTATTAAAGATGCTTCCATCTGTGTTTGCACCTAGGCCCAAGGAAACCCATCTGAGAGAGAACTAGAGAAACAAATCCTTATTAATTGCATTTCTTGTAGAAAAATGTGTTTAAATTATCCACACCTTTGTTTTTATCTGTACAGCTCGTGAGTCCTGGCGCCAGAGCAACTCCTGGGGAGACAGAGTGGAGGAAGAGCCCGCGCGTCCCCCTGGCCATGGGATCCACATGCACGAGAAACTCTCGTCACCCTCACGCAAAAGGTGCTGGAGTTGTTACCTGCCTGGATTAGCCAGGGAAAACAAGCAACCAAACTCATGGCTACTTGAAACTGTTCATAAATCTACTCTGTTTAAGTCTGTGGGTGGAAAGTGCTACAGAAATCTCTCGATATTTTTTCATGAGTAGGCTCGTGCTATATTGTCCACTAAATAAAGAAGTCTAGAAGAACAGTATTCACATTTACAGGAAATAATTGCCCTCCAGTGGCCTATTTGTTTTCTCTTACTGAAATGGCATAGAAATGTTTGCTACACTGTCAGTTAATATTGTCTTACTTGCTTTTGCTCTACTTTGGTTTTTATTAAAAGAACAATAGCAGAATCCAAAAAGAAGCATGAGGAGAAACAAATGAAAGCTCAACAGCTGAGAGAAAAGTTACGTGAAGAAAAGACACTGAAGCTTCAGAAATTAATGGAGAGGGTAAGCTTTCTGTGATGTAAGGGCCTGCACTGCTGCCTTTCAGAAAAGGATTTTTTTTCTACATAGTAGACGTATTAGAGATTAAAACTAGTGGTGAAATGAAGTTTTCATCTATGTAGTTTTCACAGCTGACTTGTACATCACAGCAATTAAAGAAAGCATTATTTCAAATGAACTACTTTGACTGTTTATAGTAGAAAATCTCAGATTCGGGGAAGGCATGACAAGACTAGAAATGTATTGCATATATCCAACAGAAATGGTAAAACGCACCGAAGTGAAGCAGTGTGCTTTGGGTTAAACTTAAGGCAGGCTTTGTGTAGGGCACAAAAATATTTTGTTACGGTGAAGAAAGCTTCAAGTATTGGAAAATCCTGAGGAAAATTCAGGCCCTGTTGTCAGATACTATGTTAGTAATGAATTGACTCATTCTGTATAGGAGAAAGATGTAAGGAAATGGAAAGAAGAATTGTTAGATCAAAGGCGCAGGATGATGGAGGAGAAGTTACTCCATGCCGAATTCAAACGTGAAGTGCAGCTACAAGCAATTGTGAAAAAAGCACAAGAGGAAGAAGCTAAGGTGAGTGACTGTTTTCAAGAGGAACTGTTCAGTAGCTGTGCTTTTATGTATATTGTACCTCGGAGTGCTCCTGAGTAGTTTGTGAAGGACAGTGCAGGTTAGGTACAAACACATGTGAGCCATGAAGCAGATAAATGCTGATGTCTAAATGATGCAGTTTTTTCTAATATGACTTAAAATTAATTAGCTGTTACTTGACATCATGGTGGGTTGGTGTGGAAGAAAGATGGGTTGAAATAAAGAGCTGATAGTTATCTTGCTGCTTTTGTTCCACACTGAGTGTGGCAGCATTTTTGATGATACCTAGTCCTCCTGGAAGGACTAGAAGACCTAATGATCAATTCTCTGCTTTCTAGCATGTAGAAAGAGAAGTGGGGGGAGTTCATTTTTCTTTTCCTTTGTTGAAAAACCATTCTAGATCCAGCATTCTTAATTAATTGTAAGTAAGTAATTGTGTTGCTGTGTTTTGTACCACTAATGTTGTTGAGCAGCTGGGAATAGACAGAGACCTGCAGTTAGCATGTGGCAGTTATTCTAAATTAAGTATGTTTAGTGCTCTTCTGACTTAATACGTAATTCCATAAGGCAGTCACTAGATGGATGATTTTTGGTTTGCCTCTTTCATACTACTTTGATAAAATTTTTAATGGTTTAAGCCCAGCCAGCAACTAAGCACCATACAACCACATACCTATTCTGCCTCCTGTCCCATGGGATGGGAGGAGAGAATCAGAAGTGTAAAGGTGAGAAATCTCATGGGTTAATATAGAAACAGTTTAATGACTGGATGGGGAAAAATCAGTTCTAAGAAAAGGGAAAATAATAGAGATAAATAATAACGATAAAGAAAGAGAAGTGATGCAGAAGGAAACAACTGGCAGCCCCTGAGCAGTGGCCCCACACCAACCTCCCTCCAGTTTTGTTGCTGCACATGATGTCCTGTGGTCTCAAATATCCCTTTGGTCCCTTGGCCTTGATACTGTGCAAGCCCTGCTCAACAGTAACTAAAACATCCCTGTGTTATCAGCATTGTTTCCAGCACAAATCCAAAACATAGTTCCATACTAGCTACCACAGAGAGAATTAACTCTATCCCAGCCAAAACCAGCATAACATAAATGAAGGATTTTATTTTAAAGACTGGTTTTCCCAATAAAGATACATGGATCTCCTTGAAACTGTTTCATTATATGATGAGCATCTATCCCAGCTGTGACTGATGCAGCTGTTCATTTGTGTTATTCAAGATAAGCACAACAAAACCGATTTAGCTTTTTTTACTTAGTTGCTGTTTGTATCTTGGATTAAAATGATTTCTAGACTACCTAATTCAGTCTGCTGTACATTGATTACTATTCCATTACACCAGTGTGACTTCTGTAATTATATTAACTAAATCACACTTACCATAGTTCTCCAGATAAGCAGATGTTTCAAATATTGTGTTTGTTTAAGTGTGTAGGATCTGCTGCCTTGTGAGGTTCTTGTGTTCTGGAAATCAAGGTTAATTGGGCCAGAAGGCTTTAGAGAAATAGCTGAGGGGTAGGATAGCTGCAGACCATGGTAACTGTTGCTGCCCAGTTGGTTATCTAAATTCCCAGTGCTTGCTTGTTTAGTGACCTGTAAAATCCATTCTGTAAATGGATTCTAGTCAGTAAACAAAGTTACAAGCATGAGCCTACCACCCTTTTTCATCATCTGTTTTTGCCTGTCCATATATGTTGTCTTTACCTGTTTTTTTTAGCATGCACATTAAAGTTCTTTTAAACTAGCCTTTTCTTACTGTTAGGTATTTCACTCTCCTGTGGTTGAAAAAGATAATATATGTTTATGAAATAGGCTATATGGATAAGAAATATTAGACCATGAGCGTATTTGTTTTTTTCTTATTCATGCTACGTATACTTTCACTTTTTTGATCAGTAAGTACACATATATTTAAAGTTAGCTCAAAAGACCTGTTGGATTTTACTAACACTGGTGTATTTTACTGATTATCCATCTGGGTTTTAACATTACACATTTTGTGACTGAGAGAATGGACTGATGAAGTCTCGATGCTGAGAGAATTTAGAGATTTTTCTGTGTTTTACCCAAATTTTCTTGTTTCTCTGATAAAATTCAAATTCTCTTTTTACATTCCATTGGCTGTGTTGTTTAAAAAAAAAAACAACAAAACAATACAAAATGATTACAAAACCTAAAGGCTTGTTCTCAAGTTGGTGGTTTTCCAGCCCATTCTGGAGAAATGTCCCACCAGTTTAATTATCAAGTGGATAATTAACAAATGGATAGAATTCCCTAAGATGAAACCTATTTCAACTTCTCAGGTCTTTTCTTAGGCTTTCTGATTGTTTGCAGGTAAATGAAATTGCTTTTATAAACACGTTGGAAGCTCAGAACAAACGCCACGATGTGTTGAACAAACTCAAGGAATACGAACAGCGCTTAAATGAGTTACAAGAAGAGCGTCAGCGAAGGCAAGAGGAGAAACAAGCGCGGGATGAAGCAGTTCAGGTACGATGTGTCCGTAGCTGCAGGGACACAATGAAATACAGCTTTGTGTTTCAGTTTGGCTCCGCAGACGTTAGGATACGGTTTCTCTTAATTCCTTTTTATTTCATGCCTAAAAGAGCAGTGAGAATTTGCTTTTCCCTGGCTAGGAGCGCAAGAGAGCCCTGGAAGCGGAGCGGCAGGCCCGGGTGGAGGAGCTGCTGATGAAGAGGAAGGAACAGGAAGCACGGATTGAACAGCAGAGGCAGGAGAAGGAAAAAGCACGAGAAGATGCAGCACGGGAGAGGGCCAGGTAACTTTGCAGTCATTTCTTTGGTTCCCTTCACCGTTATCCTCCCCAGCAAACTGCACCTTCTCTACAACAGCAGTACCTTCCTGGCTTGTCAGGTTTAGGATTTTAAAAAGTAGCACTGTTAAGGATTCTTGATGAATGGCTTGAAAGAAGAAATGAAGTGAGTCATCATAAATTCTGTAATAGGTTTTTGTATTCCTTACACACATGCACAATATAAGTTGCACGGCTGTATTTTATTATATTCATCTTAGTTTTATTGCTGACAAGACCTTGTAATAATTCACCTTTTTCATATTTCACCTTAGTTTTCAAAGGAAACAAGATTAATGTACCCATATTCCCCATTTCCTTCACTCTCCAGAAACTTTTGGACTTACTGGCATCAATTTGGTTTCACATTGTGGTAGACACCAAGGATTACATTTGTGAAGCACAAAGCCAGGAAATCGGGCTTCATTAATTCTGCTGCCTGTGAAATACTTGGTTTATAGTTTTGCCCATAATTAGAAGTTCATAAAGGGGACTTCATGTGGACTCTTCTCTCTCTTCCTTTTGAGCCAAACATGAGGTGCAGAGAGAATGAATGTTGGTGTGTGAGAGAGGTTTACTTTCAAGTCTGATGCATTCTGCTTGTTTCATCTACCAAATTGTGTTTGTCTTCACCTCGTGTTTCTCCATCTCTTCCTATAGCTCCCCTGCCATAAGCATTCCTTAAAAACTTGATAAAAGTTAGGGGTTTTTCTGTGGTGTTCACTAATGATTCTTGATACATTTTTATTGTCATGGCTTGTTTTCTTTAAGATTGTTATAAAGAGAACTGCTTTTTCCCTAGGTAAAATATTCAGAAATGTGTTGATCACCTCTCATTTTCCGAAGTCACAAGTGACATCATAAAGAGATTCAGCTTTCCATTAGATGTATAATGAATTCTGGGTAGGATCTGTAGCCTTTCCTGGGGCTTCATGGACCTTTCCTCAGCGTATTGAGCCACAATCACAATGAGGTGGAATGAATTGAAAGGGATCCTTCAGTATCTTATTCTCATTTGCAAATACTCGAGGAAGATTAGGACTAATGGAGAATTTGGTTATGCTGTTTTGGGAAGATAGACCCTGTATGTGTAAGGCTTCTGCATCTTTCTGAAATTTGAGGAAACCCTCAAAGTAAGCAAATGGCCGATAATTGTCCCACTGTCTCCATCTCCGTCTTCTAAGGCCTCCTACAGTTATATCTTGTCAAAAATCTCCAAGCATACAATTCCTTGCTCTTTTAGTTTAATCAGTGTTAAATCTGCCACATCCCTTTGTTGCACCCCATTCATTTCCTTATGACGTGTGAGGAGCAGCAGTTTCCGTTTGCCTTCTGTTGGTATTGTGTCAGCAAATCTCCTCTGTATTTGTTGCTATAACGCTGAGTTTTCAAACCCTTTGTACTTGATATTGCAGTACCATGCTTGCACTTGTTTTTCTTTGCCAGATGTTGATTACACAAGAGAGGTTTTTTTCTTTCTTTTTTTTTTTTTTTTTTTGACTATTTTGGAAAAGAGTGGGAAAGAATGTGTGTGATGCCTTACAGCCTTACAATCTGGTGATTCTGTTCTGTTAGAGTCATTACATCTCCCTAATAACAGTTCTGAGGTTTCTCTAACATAGCAGACTGAGGGGAGGACTCGGTGTCCTGGTATTGAAGCTCAGGGAGGGATGAGCTTGACGGGAAGCTGGCTGTCCTGGCCTTCCATCCTGGATTGTAGTGTGTTTTGGTGGAACCTTGGGGTATCATTGGGTGTTTTGTTGGGTTTTTTCCTACTGCTAGGATTTGGCTTGTGTCCTGAAGATTTAATGCTTGCTGGAATGAGTAATTTTTGCAGTATCTGCTTAAAGTTTCTTCAGTATAAGCTTTACCATGTGCATCTGTTGGTGATTAAAGCATCTGTATGAATGGAATAGTGTACTTAAAACTGACTTTAAAAGTCCCTCTGCCCTTACGGTACATTAACTTGTTTCCAGTAAAGTTTTACTTGTAATTTCAAAGTATTTTATATTCCAGAGAGTTGAAATCCATAATACAGAAAATTTTGTTCTTGTCAATAGAAATCATAAAACTGTATAAAATACCCTAACCATGTAAAAAGAATGCTTTACAGAAGGGCTTGTGCAGGACTAATGTTGATGCTCTATAAATGGAAACTTGAGACTTTTACTTCAAAGACTATTAACCCAAAGTATGAAATGGTAATAATCTGTTGTAGTTTGTAGCATTAAACAAATATGTAAAACTGCAGACTGAAAGAAACAGCTAAAATGAGCTTGTAGCTCAGTTTTCCTTTCTATACCTCAGGGGAGATAACACAAACTACCTAATGCTTCTCATTCATAATCTCTTCCTCACCCCTCCCACGCCCACAGTGATTGGAAGAGTTCACTTTTTCTTTCTGAAAGAACAATTGTTTAGTGTTTATCATTTGATTTACGTCCTCCCCTGTCTTCTTTCCTATCCGCTTTTATATTTTCTGTGGCTTTTTGTTTTAAAAATGTTGCTTTATCTGAGCCTTCTACTTTTATGGAACTGATTTTGGTTTTTTCTATCAGATTTCTGTTTAAAAAAACCCAGACAAACAGGGTTTTTCACCCATCCATGACAAAATCTATTGCAGTTTGGGTAATAGTCCTTATGTTAGGCTCTCTAGTTTTGTCACTCAGGCTCCTTTAATTTTAGAATGCTTTTTGAAAAGATGGCTGATGACTTTGATTGACTCCTTCATAGTTCAGGTTTACCCAAAGCCTTCATTATATCTCTGGCTCTTTAGAGCTGCCAGGCTTCTCTCCCATCACACTGTACAAATTTTTTTGTATAAACAGCGTGAGTAGCTGACTTTCTTCCTCTTTGGGGTTCAATTGCTCCTTTGGCTTACTGATCACTAGGAAGTTGTTCTTGATGAAACTCTTACCTGCAGGTTTTTGCTTAATGGTTGTAGTTACAAGTCAAGTTACACCCTTTGTTCTTTTCTCAGACAGAAAAAAACTCTAAATCTCTTCAACAGGGTGATGCTGTTGGTCAGAGTTTTATCTGGAAGTCTCTAAATTTAAATTTGTACTAATGAACATTTTATGAAACACTGCCCTCAGTGCTGTTACGGGTTTTTTCCATTTGTTGTTCTACTCCTCCCCGTTGGTTCACTGTCTGCAGCCCTTGGCTGAAGAATGCAAATGGTGACTGGGTTTCACAGTCATCACTCTTTTGTAGCATCTTCTTGACTATCATTGCTCTGATTGGGACTGAGGTGTGATCCAGGTTCTGCTACAAAGGTTCAAGTGTCTGTCTGTATTAAGTCATTCAACTGAAAACATGGGCATTCTCTGTTAACTAAGTTGCTTTTTGTTGTTTTTCTTTTTACTGAACCATCTTTAACTTCATTTTTGGATTTTCTTGTTCTCCATTCCAAACATAAATGTGCCAGTATTATTCGTGCTGTACATTGATACAAATTCTCCCTATACTGATTATCTTTTGGTTAGAGATCGAGAAGAGAGGTTGGCAGCTCTTACTGCAGCTCAGCAAGAAGCCATGGAAGAACTGCAGAAGAAGATTCAGCTGAAGGTATAAAAGGATGCATTAGTTGAAAAATACATCAATATTTCTTTGCACAGTTTAATTCCATTTGCTGTAATTCAATGTGTTTTTTCTTCGTTGCTTTATTTTCCTTTCAGCATGATGAAAGTATTAGAAGGCACATGGAACAAATTGAACAGAGAAAAGAGAAAGCAGCTGAACTAAGTAGTGGAAGACATGCTAATACTGACTATGCACCAAAGCTTACACCCTATGAGCGAAAGAAGCAGTGCTCATTATGCAACGTAATGGTAAGTTGGGTAGAGGGGATACTGCTGGAATTGCAAGACCAACCCAAGCCATGAAGCTACAAGTTCTGCTTCACTCACTTGCACATTTACTGTATCACTGCTCTGCTTTTGTAAAAAGTGCACCTTATTCTTCTGTCCATAAATCGGGTGGGTTAGGGAAGATTTGAAAGAAGTGCAGAGTTGTGGGTAGAATCGAGACTGTGGGCAGTGCTCAGTTTTTGGCTCTCTCTGCAAAGGGAAGCAAGAACTCAGGAGCATCAGATGGAAGAAGGTAGTTAAGAGATAGATGTAAAGCAAAGTAAAGAACGTGGTCCTTCACATAGCAGGCAGCTGAGCTGGGATATTTGCTGTGTAAGATGCTGTGGATATTTGAATTCACTGTGAGTTCAGGGGTTGATTGGTTAAGTTTCGTTGGATTGAAATTCACAGAGAAACCACATCAAGCTCAAGAAGTTCTCGAATTGAGTTTGGTTGGACACTTAAAAGTGTTGGAAAGGAAAAGTAGTGTTCTCTTTGTCTCCTCTTTTGCTTTGGTTCCTTATTTTTTGGTCGCTGTTGGAAGCCAAGTACATCGCTTGGCAGCATCCCAAGCTCAGCAGGGTCTCTCTGCTTGTGCCTGCCCTCCTGTATCCCAGGAATGGTGGGGGAGAGAAGCCACAGAGTCACTGAGCCAGAGCTGGGAGATCTGCTCTTGTTGGTAACTGCTTTCACTGCTTTGCAAAGACTGTGCATTATTGGAGCCTTATATGCCACTAAGCATTTTTTCTCTTTAATTGCTGCATTAAGCAAGATTGCTTGGGATCACCTCGGGCAGTGCTGGAACAGAAACTCAGGCTCAGCAGCCTGGAGTCTTGTATACTCACTGACCATGCATTTCAGAATGAAACTCCCATATATGAAATTAGATTGAAGTGAAAATGAGAGGAGAGCCCAACATATTTTTTAATCTATTATTATACTGCTGGCTAGCAAATCATTCTGTAATTTACTGTTAAGTCCTGCATAAAAGATGTTTATGTAAATTAGGTTGAGGAATAAAGTACTGTGCTTGAATTTCTGAACATACTCCTGACAAATTGGCATATTTTATATTCCATGTAAAATACTGTTGTTTATACATTATGAAATTTGCAAAGGAGAAATAACTATTTTGTCATTATTGTTACAGATCTCATCAGAAGTGTATCTTTTTAGCCACATTAAAGGGAAAAAACACCAACAAGCTGTGAGAGAAAACAGTAGTATACAAGGACGAGAGCTTTCAGATGAAGAAGTGGTAAGTTTTGTCCTATTTTTCTATATTACTTTTAGATTTAAATGCCATTCAGCTGAGTAGCCTATGGAAGTCTTGAAAATCCTTACAAAGGAGTTGAACAAGACTGTGTCTGTTGGCATGGGAGTCATAGCAGACTACTGATGAAAAGGAGTGAAAGAAACAGTGCATTCACATGCTGCAGGCAATTGCCATTGGAAGTAGATTCTTTATAAAATGTGACTAATTGCTTTTCTAACCAAAGGCATTTTTCGTGTCACTGCATTTATCTTTTCGTCCTAAAAATCTTATACGTTGCAAGTGTCGGCATCCTGATTTTTTTCTTTGTTCCTTCTTGTTGCTTGAAATACCTTTTTTAGGTGAGCAGATGTGCTATCCTGTGCATCAAGGTCCCTAATGCTGAAAACTGTAGTGCTAAATTACTTCAAAATGTAAGATTGGAAACGTTTTGTAAGTATTAATGTTGCTAAGAAGAATAGTTGTTTTTCAGTAGCTTCTTTAGAAGAGTTGGCATTTAGGGTGATTTTTAGGAAGCATTGAGGACATTTTATACCATACCAAGAGGCCACTGTTTTGTAGAAAAGACGTCTGTGTAGTTGTCTCTCTTAATTTTTCATTGCTGCTGCCAGAATTCAACTGCTGTATTAAGTCGAGGCCTTTTCTATGAGAATTTGAGTTCTGCCACATCCAAAAAAAATTTTGAATGCCCCTGTATTATATCTGTCAGGTGTTACGAGGAGATACTGTGCAAGCCAGTTCTTCAGCACTGATTCAGATTGGACTTAATTGTGTTTGGAAATCTGTTTCCAGCCAAGCTGATTCAGATGACACTGTCCAATAGTTCTGATTTTTTTACTTTCCTTCACAGTTCTTGTTACTATTTTTATTTACTGAAATCATCTCTTTGTTTTCAGCTTCTTACATCTGACTGTAATATGTTTTCCTTTTTAAGAAGCTTTGGAGAGTTAGGTCTCTGAAGTACTGAAATGCACAGAGGTGGCTAACACTGAAAAAAGCAGAAAAAGGTAATTGGAGAGGCACAGTAGTCTGGAGGAATAAACGTTAGTGGAGTTGCACTTTCCTGCCCCTTCCCAACTATAATGGAAGTACAAAAACTGATTTTTCAGGTTTTTTTTCTTATTGGACAGTGGTTAGTGGGAGTTGTGTGGTTTTGGATTTGGATTTTAGATGCCAGGCTTACCTAAGTGGATATATGTGAGAAATCTCTGTACTGTACGTGTTTGCCTGGAAATACCAGCTGTGAGATTTCCCAGAATCTTTCCTGTTGTGGGCAGTCCCAGGTATTGACATTTTCTTGGATCTCTGTGGCCTTTACTGGTATCTATCTGGTCACTGGTGACTGAACTGTGGTTCTTTCTGGGCAGCTGGCTCAGATGAATCTGGAGGAAAACAGTGAACTGGATTTTCTTTTGACTGGGCATTACATGCTCTTCATATCTAATTTGATAGCTGAACAATTCCAGTGTCTGGAAAAAGGGATCAGGTACCAACCGCTGCATTTGCACCCAGCTGGTGAAAGAGAAGTTCCACTAGAGGGCGCAGAGATCCTGATTTTTGTGCTTAAATCCCGGGTTTCTCCGTAAAACATTTTGATGTGAACTTAAGACCTAGATGAAGGTTAAATGTATGTATTTCTTGAATAATGCTTGGTGCAGGAGTGAAAGAAGAGAACTGTTTTAACTGAATGAACAGCTTGAGAGTTACTATAGCAGATTTCAATATCCTTAATCAAGATGGTGCATAGTATTTGGCATACTGGCAATGTAAGGATGCTTCCATTGTTAGGTATTCTCTATATTATTTATGGCTGTATTTCAGTTAGTCTAAGTATAAAATTCTGAACTGTATTATTGTAACCTAAAATTTCCTAGGTCTGAGGCTCTCTCTGCTTTTTATTACTTATTATTTTTTTTTTCAAAGAGCGGTAGTAAGACACTCGTTATAGGTCTGGTCAGTGTGAAGTAGGAAAGCAGTTTTGTTTATCAGAGCAATCTGCTTTGTGTATCCCTTTATTCAGCATGCATAGTTAATGCTGTCCTCACAGCTAAAGCATTCAGTAACTTCTCAAGTTTTGAAATACTTGAGAAAAAAATTCCAAAGTATTATATAGAACTGAACTCATATTCCAGGAAAGCTTTATAATAGTCATAGTTACTTATTTATCACTGTTTTCAATTTTTCAGTCAGTGAAGGTAACTAGTGAGAACACACTTGTGCTACTTAAAGTTATTACTTGTCATCTGTGATGTCTTTAGATTATATATGTCTTGTGTGTGACCCTTCTTCTTTGACATAAAAGATTTTATTTATATCACCTTTGACCTAATAAAATTTCACCTTTAACCTTTTGCACTTGACACCTCAGATAACTTACTCTTGATCTTTGACTCATTTTGTGTTCAGCCTGTTCAGTATATGGGGTAGCTGCCTGGAAAGAAAGCTTTTTTAAAATTCTAATCTGATCATAGAATGTCTGTACTATTACTTGAGAAATCACAGTATTTGAAACATTTTTATTTCATCCATACTGGTATCTCAGATTTAGATATCTCCTCAAGACTTTGGAAACTGATATGAGCAAATGATTATATAATCTCTCTTTACACAGTAAGGATTTTTCTTGGTTGATTTGGCTGTAAGCAAAAAGTTTAAAACTACTTAATAGTCAGGGACACTGATTCCTCTGGGCCAGGTGGGTGGTAGGAGTTGATCTTGCCAGAAATAAAAAGCAGCTGATACATTCTAGGGGTTTTCTCTTTGCTATAGTGTCTATAAATTCTGTGATTTTACAGATGTTTTCAGAGGTAAAAGCAGACTTCATGTTGGAGCAGTGTCCCACTGGTTTGGCATTAAGTGCTTATTGTGCTTAATTCCAGCATGTCTTGTGCAGGAGCTGACAGCTGGTATTAGACCATTAGGAAGGTGAATTCATTTGTGGATGTGAAATGCACAAAGAAAATAGTTTTGCTCTGAATGAAGATACAAAAATGAAAAAGCATGAGGTTCTTTCTCAGATTATGTGGGAGCTTCATTGCACATCAGCCTTTTTGGTTTTCTTCATTTGGGGCTTTATTAGTCTCCAGCTGAAACAGGTGTAGCTTTCTCTTACAGCAAACAGCTCTTGGTTTTCTAACAGTGGTTATCATGTGAAAGCAAATTAAGTTCTGTTCACATTTGTTACTTTCTTTGTAACTTTGCTTTTGTCTGGCCTCTTATAGATACATTAATTCACCTAGCTGGTAAAACTTACAGCAGGCTAAAAGTCATATTCAGTATATTTTTGAAGCTTTCAATGCTCCCACTGTCCCACATCATTTCACCATTATCTTCAGTGCAGTAAGAGAGTCCTGCCTACATTATCTCTCTGCTTAAGTGCCTGGCTTCTTCCATCAGACTCTCAGCTTCGCCTTCTTTTGCATTGCCATTTTCTATGCTATTGATTTCCCGTCCCTCTCGTCCCTCTCTCAACATCCACGTTGCTTTTAGTTCAGTAAAAGATGTAAACAGTGTAAGCAATTTGCTTTCATTGACTTCACTGGAATCAATTAGTATGTTGGTAGTCCTGACTAATTGCTTTGCTGAATTAAAGCCTGTGTGACACAAAGGCCTCACTGAAAAGGTGCCTGCAAAAGCCGTAGGACAACACCTGGTGATTTCATTAGGCTGAGGAGTCTCTGCAAGGACCTTGTAGACATTTTCTTCCACTTGTAGCTCCTACAGATTCACTTTTATTCCCCTCTGCTTTCCCTTTTGTCTTTGCCTTTCTTGTCTAGTTTGCTTGGAGAAATACACCCAACAGCTCCCTTTGAACCATTGTCCCAGCTCTCTCTGTATCTCCTGGTGTTTAAATGCCATGGTTTAAAGGGACTTTCAGAATATAAATCATGTCATTCCATGTGGTCTATGAATGTTTCTAATAAGTGAAAAGTACTTCTAAAAACCAGATGCAATAGATAGCTTGGCAGGGTTTGGTTAATTTATATAAGGTGCATGCTAAAATTTTATGTATTCCAAAGCAGGATGGAGGAATATTAATGAACCGTTGTTTGCATATGTGAAAAATGTGCTTTTTTTATCAGGAGAGAAAACTGATTCTATTGTCATTATATAAGGGCCACAAAGAACTTCTAGGAGATATATTTAGATCAAATGAAAACATAATCCCATGATGGATCAGAGAGGTGATTGTTGTCTGAAGACTGACAGCGTTAAAATGAGAGGATTTATATAAAGACCTGGTTGGTTAAGCCCACCCACGTTCCTTTAAGAAAAGCTGCTGGCCAGTGACTAAAGCTCCCTCTAGAGTGTGGCTGCCCAGTTGGCTGGGGCTGCAGTGGGAGCCTTTCCTGGCCCAGCTCTGCCCAGGCTGTAGCAGCTCTGATTTACAGAGTGCCTGCCTGTGCTGGCAGCTTCTCTGGGTACGGACACCGGCCCTGGCAGGATGTGGAGGGAGCCTGAGGCAGAGCTGTGCTGGTACCTGTGCTGTGCCAGCCAGGTGAGCTTTATAGCCAGCACCACACACAGGCAGAGCTCATGTTCGTAGCAGTTGGAATTTCTAAAAGATTTTTAGATTTTAGGAGTGAGGAGTTGTTTCTTTGAAAGAAACCGAGCTGTTTTCCTGGAGGTGTGTGCTGCTTCCATTATTTCTTGCAGAGGAAATTACTGAGGGAAAAAGATGTGGGAATAGTTTAATGTCTGACCCTTGCTCTTCTTCATCTGTATTTACAAGGAGCTTTCTTGTCTAGACACACGGTAATACCAGGATTTTGCTAATTATTATTTTTTAATACGCTATGTTTTCATTACAATTAAATTATATGTAACTATTGTTTCACTGCTTTAGCCTTCACGGTATTGAAAAAAGGCTTTTGTTTTCCTTTCTGAATCAGAGTGTTTTCAAGTTCTTCTATTTAAATGTATAGTAGTGTTCTATGAACTCCTTTAGTAGCCTGTCTGAAAGATACGATTAAGCAAAATGAAAAATAATAATACTAAGCATGGTCAGGTTTTTAGTTTCATCTAATAGAGGAGTTTGAGGTGTTGATACCTGTGGATATGTGGCTTTTAAAAATCATTATACACAATTAATAGTTCTCTTTTTTATTGTGGAACATTCATGGGTATGTTACATGTCTACCTGTATTCATAGAGTCACAGACTGGTTTGGGGTGGAAGGGATCTTAGAGCTCCTCCAGTTCCACCCCCTGCCATGGACATGGAGACCTTCCACTATCCCAGCTTGCTCCAAGCCCCGTCCAGCCTGGCCTGGAACACTTCCAGGGATGGGGCAGCCACAGCTCTCAAGTCAGTGCCCGGTGTGTGCAGCCTTGCTCCTGCCCTGGTGTGTTTGCCCTTCGTCTCTTCTGACATTTGACCGCTCCATTATGACCATTACAGCACAAGGAGATGACCCTGACCCAGCTCTGGTGGTACTGAAGCCATTTCTGGGTAATATGGTGGTGCATATGTTTTTGTCATATGTAGAACAATATTCCTGTTTGCTTTATCCACAGACTTCATAGTAAATTCATTTTTTTTTCTTGGCATCTGATTATAGTTCTCCAACAGTAGCCCATTTTTCTTCTCTATTGCTCAGGGGAAACAATCTGTAAATCACTTGCAAACAAGAAGTCCCCATCCAGTAAAGCCTCGGGTTCTGGTTGAGTTGGCTTTACTCAATTTTTTTTTTTTTCTTGAGGAAGGAAGGATTTTTTTTTAGAGCAGTGTTGTGTGTTGCTAGAGGAGTGGAATTACGCCAGGCATCTGTGGTCCATTTTTGTTTATGAATGTTTCATATCTCTTGTATACCTATGGTCCTTTCAGCCCAGGAGCTCTGGCCATGTCATTCTGCTGTGAATACTTCTGTCCTAGAAGACATTGTCATGAACAATCAAGTGATTATAAAGTCTAATCCATGTTGCAGCTTGCAGAAGGTCTCTCAGTACCCCATACATCAATTCTAGTTTTTTGTACTTTGCATAGCAATAGCTTCTCACCTTTAATTTATAATAAGTGTTGTTTTTCTTGGCAAAAATGTACATGATTAATTGTTTATTGGCTGTGCCTTTAATTTTGATAGATCACTGCCAGCAGCTGCACCCTTCCTATTTTTGGCTTGGATATCTTGAATATTCACAGCCAGTAATAAAACCCACTGCTGGCAGGCCCAAGTGCACTGTCATCCCCCCCTTTCTCTCAGTTGTCCTTGCAGCCGGATGATAATGTCAGTGCCTTCCAGCTTTCCTCCCTCATCTGCAGGGATGCTTTCCATGGCCAGGATGCAGAATTCTCATTCTCACAGAAGAGACGCCTTTACTTTGCCTTCTGTTCCCACATTTCAGAGTGACAAGTGGGAATGATATTAAAAATCTGAAGAAATACTTGAAGCTACTATTAAGAATATTATTTGTTATCTATCTTAGTGGCAGACTGTCATGTCATTGAATCTATGGACAAGCAAGGTGACTGGAAGTGTAGTCACTATTACCAGTAAAAATAGTTTTTAGTTTGGGCATGCTAAAAAGCAGGATTAGTCCCTCATGAAAAAAACCCTAAATTCCAGATGTTAAAGAAAACCTAATTGTGCAATGAAAGGTCACTCTCCAGTTTTGAATGAATAATAAAAGTTTTTTAATGCTCTCAACTCATCTTTCAAAGTACAGTCTAGCATAGAAATGTGAATAATTAAAATCTTTATTTTGAGAGGTAATACTTGAATATTCATTACATTATAACCTGTTTCTTATATATGTAGCACCTACAGTAACACTTATTAATTCATATTGATAAGGAATACGTTCCTTTTTATGAATCTTCATATTTTGGAGTGGACCATCACTTGTGGTCCTATAATAGTATTTGATCTCTTTATGATTAAGAATTACTGATCATTTGTGTTTCAGGCTGTCATTGTTTAAAATTGAAGTATCCTTTTGATATAACTTGTAGTCTGCTTCAGCATCTGTTTTCCATATTAAATATTGTCCTAGGTTATGAGGAAAAAATAAAATAGTGAGGAGTTCTGTTGAAACATGTCGTAAAATCACGAACAAATATTCCTGTGGTAACGTGATTTAGAATTGAACCTTAAAAAACCCTTCAAAATTTGGCAAATATATCCCTTAAGTGATTATATACACAAGTAAGAAACCATTATTCCTGACATTGGTAATAAATAGTGAAAACATTTTTAAATGACTTTCTGCAGTTACAGGATATTGTTTATTTTGAAACAGGTAGAGATGTAAATCGAAAAGATAGGCTTCAGCATAGTTACCTATTGATATGCTAGAATATATTCCTTATGTACCTTACCTTTATGAAAAATACTCAATTTGATATATATTTTATATATTAAAATGGTGAATGAATGACAGCTATTATGTGATATAAGCTACTACAAGTATTTCTTTATAGTCTTCCTCATGTTTATATTTTAATGCTGATGTGAGAGGGCAAGTAACAACAAGTGTTTGGAAGTTGTGAAGCCTGAATTTAGATAAATAGCTAGAGACAGATGTTTTTCAAGTTGCCTTGGTCTGCAGAATTGGGTTGGAACACTTATAAGAATGCCTTTTCTTTCAGAACTTGGGGATTCAAGGTTGGAAAGAATACAAAAATAATAGAATAACCAGCCTTACAGTATTCTGGCATTTCTGCTTCAGTTCTGGCCAGAATCCAGAAATACAGAAGGGAATGAAAATGAAAAAATAACAGAGGGAAAAACCCTATAAACTGTTCAGATTCAGCAAGGTCATTTTGGCTTAGTTTTTTTGGGTGGAAGTCCAATAGCCAGGAAGGTTTTCCACGTCTGTGACTTGATTAGTTTATAAATGATGGAAGCAGAGGTAAGAAGCCCTGGGTCACACCCTGGAACAGAGGTGGCCGTGGCACTGCCAGGCCTTGTCCTGCCTCGTGCTGGACAGAGATCTCCCTGCACTGCTGCCTCGGTGAGCTTGGAGCAGGTGCCAGGGAATCCCTGATGGACTGGGTGCTGCTCCTGGCCTCTCCTGCCTGCTCCAAGGATTTCCAGAGCCTGCCTTCCCTGACTGTCCCTGCCTGTGTTAGGGGGAACGCTGTGCCTAGGGAGGGCCAGAGATCAACACAGAGGATCTGCAGCTGTGGCTGCCCTACAGCAGCACAGCCAGGCTCTCCTTTTCTTCTTGGCATAGAGGCTTTGCTGCAATATTGGCCTGCCTATGCAGGCTTGCCCCAGGCAGAATTCATAAAAAGGCAACACTTACTAAAAAAGAAAGGAACAGGAAATAAGTATTTGTGTTATGGTTGCTTCTAATTTTAGAATGAGGGAATTTCGTTGGGAAGAATTCTGTTTGGCTCACTTCACAATTTAATAAAATTCTTATTAATATTTTCTGAGTAGTGAAATTAATAGTAGCTTATATGTAATACAGAGAGCCAAGAAGTGTCATAGTCAAAAAGATGGGGTAGGAACATAATTGTGCAGTTGTGTTCTGGTTTGATAAATACTTACATATCCAAGGTTTCATCTGCCAAGGACAGATCCATGGATGCTGTTGCTGTAATTAGGACACTAAATGGGGAGAGCCCGTGAAGAGTATTGGTCTTGTGAATGGCTGTTGTATGAACAGGATGTCAATTGGGAAATTTCTTGTCCAGCTGTTGTATTTTATATAGATTATTGAGGTTCAGAATCCAGTTTATGGGATGGTTTTCCTCGTCCAAGCAGAAGTGGACCCTGCTGAGCGATATAGCATTTCAGCATTTTATAGCATTTTCTACCTGGTGCTTGGAAAACTTAGCAATTGTGTTTGTTCTGGAGTCTGAAAAAAATTACTTTTATTTCAGGGGATATTGATTATAATGCTGTTATCCTTGTAATGTAAACATGTCATGTAAGAAAAAGGGGTGTAATTCAGTGTGTAGAGAAAAACTTGATTATAAGAAGTGCTTAGTCAACTAAAATTATCAACTTCAAGATATGAGATTAACGGGGTAGATTTTCTGGTTCAGGCAGTTGAAGGGGACTAGGCAATAACCAGCAAGAATTTGACTTCAGAGGTGACCTTATTAGTTTTAGCTTTAATGGTTTTGGCAACTCGATTTCTCATGTAGTTTGTAGATGAGGCCCATCTGTTGCATTTGGAAAGTTTCAGGATTTTCCATGACTTGACTAAAAGTCAGAACAGTTGAGAATGGAGGGAAAAGGAAGGAATAGCAAAAACATTTTTTGTAAATAATCGAATTTCCGTCTGCTTTGTGGTGACTGCCGTTTTACAGGGGCATTTATTACTAGTCTTTATCAACTTGCTTGTAAATGAAGTATTGAAACTTTTACAGAAATTTATGACAGTTGTTCTAAATATTACTTCATTATTCTCTAAAAGCTTAGAGGTTCTATGGCTGTGTCAAATAACGATGTCTGTACAAAATGCCATTAAATATCACATGGTGTATGTTTACTACCTTACTTTTATGCTTCATGGTTTTTTCAGCTAGAGACTGAGGGTCTCCCCCTAACACAGGTACAGGATACCCTGGGATTTTTAAAAGTAGTCCTTAGTTTTGGAGAATGCATGGAAATAACACAGGAGAAAAAGAGCAGGAGTATTTCAACTCTAATGGGTCACTGAGCCATCATCACATGAGCATAGAGGAATATATACAGGTGATCATGAAGAAATGCAGGTCTGCATTCAGTTCTTGTTTCCTTATTTTGCAGCTGTACATCCCAGCATAGAACAGTGACTGCTCTTTGTGGCACAGATTCTGCCACCTTCATGAAAGCTGAGACCTTACTTTGTGACATTGTTGATCTCAGCTGTGCAGCTCAGAGGATGAGTATCAAGTATGAAAAATGATGGCAGAAATCTGATACGGAATGACTATCATAGCTGGCTCTGGTTTAATCCTGAGATAAAAAGTGTCCTGTTAGGACAGAACCAGCAAAGTTAGTATATTGTACATAAGCCTTTAAAACAGAGCTTCAGAGAAATTGCACAGCTAAAATTGATATGGCTGAAACTGAAACTGCACTGAACATTTTTGGTAGGGCTGAATACAGATATTAATGGCAGAAGCTTCTGTTAGAAAAGAGCCTCCACTTAATAATGCTTTGCATATAATGGCCTAAATTCTCCAAAGAGATCTGGTGGTTTACCCATATGTGGGGATTTGGGGCCAGAATGTGCTCAGCATAGTACAGAACCAGGCCAGTGATGACCCTTCACATTGCCATAAGAAGAAACCCAGAATGCTTTTAGGGAGAGGATAAATTAATTTAGTCTCAGAAATTCTTACTGCATTTAGCATTTACGTATATAAAAATAGTAACAAAAACAAGTGAAAGGCTTTCAGGAGGAAGTGTCCAGATTACCCAGTTATCCTGCATTACATTTATTAGAAATACACCCACTCACCCTCCCCCAAACTGATGAGTTTTAATATTAGCTAAATGAAAGGATGGCAAAAGTTTGCTTTGAAAACACTACACTGGCCTCACTCCCTTTTATGCTCTGATGGTTGTTGCTTTTGTGGTGTGTTCACCTGCCCAACTATGGCTGTGCAGGTAAAATTACTCATGAGTTTAATTATTTAAAGGATTGAACTTCCTGTACTTCAGTGTGACTCAGTGGATTCTAAAAATTTCATTTTTTTCAGGTAACTGGTGGGAGCTTAGTAAAACACGGGGATAAATATTTTTCCTGTGCTCTGGAGGA
Organism: Eulacestoma nigropectus; assembly: GCA_013397775.1. Taxonomy (NCBI): domain Eukaryota; kingdom Metazoa; phylum Chordata; class Aves; order Passeriformes; genus Eulacestoma; species Eulacestoma nigropectus. The sequence goes on from VZTE01003933.1 coordinate 622,221, forward strand.
TGATGTAGCAGCAGCTCTCTTCAGGTGCCAGTTGTCACCCAATACCAAGCTATTTGTTATACTTTTTTCACACCTGAATGGTGTCGATCTGCCCACAGTGATAATCCCACGCTTTGATCTGTACCTTCAAAAAGTGATTGTTTTTGTGACACAAGGTATTATTACTCTCGTCTGACTTTAATGAGCTGTATGGATGAAGTCTGATATTAATCCAAACCGCCCCACGTGAAAGCCGAGAACTCTGAGAACCATCGTTCACAGAGGTGCTCGAGTTCATGTGAACAGAATGTGCGCAACCATCGTGGGCGCTCTCCTGGCCCCACAGCCTGGGGCATGAATGTGCTTGTTGAACCCTATAGTTCTCTTCAAGTCATCAGCTAAGCCACAGATAAGATGATGAAAAAAGAGATGAGTGTCTGTGAAGGGAGTGCAAAGCTTTGTGTCCTTCCTTTGTGCCCAGCACAAGTGTGACCCCGTGGTCACACAGCTGCCCTGCTGTGGCTGCACAGCATCCTGGCTGCCCCTGGTGTAGCGTGGTGGCCATCCCAGAGTGCAGTGGGAACTTCATGCCACTCTGCTGTCACTTGGGAGCAATAATAGTTTGAAGATGTGGTGAACCAAAATCCCAGTTGCCCTGCTGAACGAAGGTGTAGAACTACAGTAATAGTCATGGTTAGTTTTGTGTGTTACAAGTGCTGCAATCTCACTGGAAAGGCTTGAGGTAAGCTCCTGGTGGTGCTGGGGTGCAGCCTTTGGAAAGCAGGGATATACATACCAAATCCCACTGAAATCATTCATAAAAATCCTTTTCAATAGATGTCACTGGGTAGGTGCCCTGAAGCTTGGTAGCAAAGCAGCAGTGCCATAGTCTGTTCTGAGGAAGTCCTTTCTTTTCTTAACATTGTCAAATTCAAACCCACCTATTTCCTGTGAAATTTGAACCTAATGACCGGATTTCTGGTTTTAAAAAGAAATTTAGTGGAAAAGCTATTTTTTAGTGGGTGTTCAGGGGTACAGCTCTCTGAGGAGACAAAATTGAACTGGGGTTTCATAACCAGGACGGGGATGGTTTCTTCTGCACTGCAGCAGCTTGGTGAAGAACTAAGTCATTGCAATACACTCATGCTCCAAGGGCACAGCCTTTGGAGATACCTTAAGAAGGTTTTCTTTTAAGCACTTCTTGCTAAAATTAAATGGAGAATATTAAGGGCAGGGAAAATGCCTACAAAAGCTGTTAAAATTACGTTACAAGCGACTACAGCGATCTGTAGCAGTCTGTATGGTTTAAACAACTTGGACAATACATTGAGGAAAAACTGTCCAGGTGTGCTGGGGGTTACCCAAGGTAGGCAGAGGACCAAAGGGAAAGTCAACATGACCTTTACAATTTGCTTAGAGGATAATGCTGGATTTCTTATGTCCAGTACTAATTCAGTAGAATTAGAGCTACTGATTCAGTATTCATTTTGCATTCCTATGATTTAAAATAGATATTTCATTTACTGTTTTCACCAGATATATATTCCTAGGTTATATCATGCAGCACTGCTTTCCAAAAACTAAATGGTCTTTTTCCAGGAAATTTCACTGAGATTTATTTTGTTTTCAACAGGCACAATATTTTCCTGAATCAATGAAAGAAAATATAGGTTGTTTTCTGGAAAATACTGTCTATAAATTTGTTTAGCACTTCACCTTTTACTTTGAATTTTAAGGGTACTTACCAAAAGGGAAGGAATAACCACATCTGATTGTGGCCATAATAATATTAAAGGATAAATTATCCTAATAAGTAATGGTGACCTGTACTTTATAATATGTTTGGTATTTTGTAAGAAAACAGATACAGGCCTCAGCTGATTAAAAATTGTGCATATACATTCTAATAACTGGCATTGAACTGGTTGTTTAGCATTTCTTCTGTGGGGAACTGAAATTTTCCAATATTTTGCCTAAATTCAAATTTGTTAAAGTGAGAGGAATCCTAAGTAATGCTCCTATTAATACATGGTAAGTAGTGAAAAGTAAAATAGTAAAATACATTTCCATCTATTTTAATAAAAGTTAAGACATGTTTAGATTTTCATGAAGAATTAATATAAACACCAAAATTAGCTTATTTAATGTAATAAGTTATGTTGGTAGGGCAGGTTTCATGTAGCTGTAAAAGGCAGCTCGGAGGAGAGAGAGGATGTCAGCTTGTCGTACTTGTTAGGTAACAATTTCTTGAAAGGAAGGCAAAGTATTGATTGTTCTTCTTTTAATAATTTTTCTCCCTTTTTAGAATATACACAACTTGTTCTCTGCAGTGTGAAATAATCTCTTTCCCAAGATTTTAAAATTTGGCTTCATTTTCATAACCTTCTGTTAAATATTTACCACTGTTTTTTCCTGGGAAGATTATCTGTGATCTCCATCACATCCTATACCATTAAGTGTTATTTCAATATTTTCTGCAGGAGCACCTGTCATTAAAAAAGTACATTGTGGACATTGTGATTGAGAGTTCTGTTCCTGTGGAACCATTAAAAGATGGAGAGGAGAAACAGAAAATTAAAAAGAAAGCCAAAAAGCTAAAGGCACGGATGAACTCCAGGTAGTACAAATTTATTTTTATTTTTTTCTCTAAGTTTTGTTCTAAACTTTACCTTTTGTCCTCTAGTATAAGTGGAGTGGAAGGCTGAAAAAAATGTAAAATTATTTGCTTTGGGAGTGTCTTGAAAATAACACTGATGAGCCTAATTTATGGCCACTTTCTCTGATTGAGAAAGAAAACTGAATATCGATCTGGAGCCCTTGGTTTCACCTGTTAAGAGCTTTTCTCATAATTGGATGCCAGTGCCCTGCCAAAACTGTAGCCTCTCCTAGCATACAATAGCATGTTTAAATTTGTGTAAACCATGCCTATTTTTCTTTCTAGCTATTGATTTTTAAATGAAGTATCAAAGAAAATCAATAGTAATCAACAAATAGAAGTCAGCTTGCTGTAGTGTCAAATCCCATGACTAAATTTAATCATTTTTTGTTGCCTGTCACAACAAGAAGAAAGTTAAAAATATCTTAAAGTGGAAAGTGAGTTGTCAGACGTGCAATTCGTTCTTAGTCTAAAAAGTGACATCTGCAAATCAGTGTGATGTGCAGGACATCATTATATCATGAACTGCCACTGTCACTATGGCTGAATAGTCCCCAGCTCAGGTTAATGCTCAGCTGAATATTGTAACGTATTTTTGCATTTCTCTCTAAAAATACTTCTCAGGTAGGTAAGGGTCATTGTTACACATTTTCTCTGCCTTTTTAAGCAAGAAAGGTTTCAAATTAGAGAAAAAAGCTTGCTTAGAGAAAAGCTTTTTTAAAAAAAAAGATTTTTAAAGCTACAGGAGAAATGAGATGTTTTATTAACTCATAGCAGTGCTAATAATGGCACATCAGCCTTCAAAACCACAACACTATTACAGTGTATTATTGTTTCTGGCTGCTCTCCTCTTTGGATGAGCAGATCCACTATCTGAATATCACATTAGAACACACTGGTGGAACGGGGTAGTGTTCTTCCAGGTTTCTTGTTGCTCAGGATGCAGAGTTATTCATATGACCTGTTGATTTAATGCACTTACTGGGTCCAGTTTTAATTGTTTCTCCAGGGCTGCTTCTGTTGAATTTAGTCAAAGATTTGTCAGACCTCAGAATGCAAGTTCAAATAATGATCTATTGTTGGCACAGATAGGAGAAAAACTTTTTCAGAACGTTTTGAATTCGTATGTGTCAGACTGCTGTGTGAGTCAGCATATTCGTCATCGAAAATTGTAATTAAAACAGTAATAAAGGGCCATCATTTTACACTGGTGATGTGCTATTGAAAAATACAGTGAAAGTTTCAAAATTTAAGTTATATTGAGGAGACATGAAGTTCATGTTCATTAAGCTTGTTTTTACTTTTAAAGGGTGGCTAAAGTTTTCAACAGCTTTGCTGTCCTTGAAGATAACTCAGAGTTAAATAGAAGATTTTCTGATGTTAACACAAAAGACTTACTAATAAAAATGTCCAGTAGCAACATAAAGCAGAGGTATTTTGATGTTGATAATTCAGAGTTTCATAGGTGTTAGCAGATTATCTACAGACCATGTTTTAGTACATATTTGCAACTCTTCTTTAGAAACAGAAATAGTTACAACAAATGCCCTTACACCTCAGCACTTGGAATGTCACATTCATTTCAGTTTCTAGGAAGCTGTGATATTTTAAACTGGAAAAAAATAAGAACTGCATCCAAAAAGGTTCCTGTTGCACTCCTGAGTTTCCACATCTTAAATCACTCTTGCAATATCAAAGCAATGAAGGGCAGAGGTGAATGAGGGGACAAATAGTGATCACTGGGATATTAGATGTGTTGAGAAGTTTTCGCTGGTCTTATTAATTATATTTATAACCCTAAGCCATTTAACTGGTGCTATCAGTAACAACTGATATATAGGTAAGTAAATTATCTCAGGTTGTCCTGTATGTGCTGCTAGCAGAATATTTGGATACTCACACAGGAAAAGCAGTCTTGATGAAAGCTAAATGGAAGCATTAGAGGTGTGGTTACCAGATAGGTGGTACGTGCTTTGCAGGGGATTTAAAGCACTCCAGCCATGTGCATTTAGTAACAGGGTTTTGGGGTGATAATTCAGGTTTGACTGACTTATCTGTACAGAAGCTGAATGTGTTGTTTCTGGCTAGGAAGGCAAAAGGTTAATAAAGGAATCTCACCTTCATGTTTAATACTAAATTCAGCTGTGATTAATGGCTTTATTAATGACCCACAAATCAGAGCTAGTGGTGATGTAACAATATTTGCGTGGAGCATAAGTTGGAATGGTTAAGCAAACGAAAGGAAAATCTGAGTAGCTTTGGGAAACTTGAGCCATTTGGGTGAACAGTAAATACAAGGAAAGGTTTAATATATGTATCTGAGAGAAGTGTATCTGCATCACTGCAGTACCTGGATTAGTTTTGCTTTGTGTGTTGTTAGAAATGGGTTACAGGATTGTCACTGTGGATCCTGCCTTGCTCCATGAGCTACTTATGGTTTTCACCTGTTGGCACAGGCTGGCTGGAGTGAAAACAAGCAGTGGAAAAAGGTCTTGTCTACCTCTTCTTATTTTTTGGCATATGGCCAGTGTAAATAATACTTTTTAGGGACTAAAGAGGTTGTGTTTCTGTTTCCAGCAGTAAAGGAGTCGTTGATGGAGGTGTTTCTATGCTGTTTGCCCAATATTCATTATGTTACAATACACTCAGTAGTTACATGAAAAATGCTCCTGTGCCTGCAAATATAACCAATTATTTGTGTGTTAATTGTAATCTCTCTGATGTATTAATCTGATCTGCACTACGTGTGTGAGTCATTAATATTTTATATAATAATATTACCTATATTATGTATTTTTATCATAATATTATCTGGCATTATATCACTAATAACTTCATGATAGGCAGTAGATTACTATAGGTGTATATGTCACTTGTGCAATTTTCTACCATTTCAAAAGTCAAATAATACACCTTTTGTGTACTGATGTTATTCTAAAGTAGTAATGTTAATCATAAATTGTTAATGGCCAATGGCCAGTAGTTAAGCACCAGTATGGATTATGACAGGGAAGCATTGAGAGAAATGCTGTGCCTTACTGTGAAGCAGAAAAACCCAAAGGTTTGAACTCCCTTGCTGGTATTACATCCTGTACACTTTAGACAATAGTCAATAATAATGAATATTTTCTCCTCCAGGGCAAAGGAATATGAGAGCTTGATGGAAGCAAAAAGTGCTGTGTCTGATTCCCCATTTAAAGCCAAGTAAGCATTTATCTCTATATATTTTAGACATATGCTTTTTCCCCCATCTGTCACAGAAGTGCCCCTGAAATTTCCGGTGGAGCAGATGTAGAAGGTTTCCCCTCAATGTGGGGCACGTTGCCATCTTGAGTTACTGATCAGTCTCTGATACAAAAGGTCAGACTTTAATAAATGCAGTTTTTTCTGAAGACACTGTATATCTTAACCTGTGTTAAGTTGCAATAGTAAAGAGAACATCCCTTTCTTACCTGGAAACAAGAAGGTTCCAGTCTTGTACTACAAGACTGATGGTGAAAATTCAGCACTGGAATTTTGGGACTGGAAATCTTATGCTTGACCTCCATTTGGTCAGAAACAAAGGTTCTTGTGGTGGAAACACAGGTGTTTTAATGCACAGATGTCTTAGCCTGATATCGAGTATTTTAAAGAATAGACCTTTTTGTTGTCAAGGATAAGGCACAGATGAAAACAGCTGGATGGTAAGATTAAAACAAGATCTGTGATCACTGACAAATTCCTTCTGCTTAGGTTGAAAGTGAAAATTGCTCAGCTTTTGTTTTCTAATTCTATTGAAACCAGTTGGGAAAAGATGCAGAATATTTGGATTTCCAAAAATGTTTTAATAAGGTCTTATGTATTAGGAAATTAGTACACTAGTACTACTTGTGGAGGAAGTTCTCATGGGGTTATGTTATAGACATTTACAAGGTCGTAAATGGCATGGAAAAGATGGATGGTGATTGTTTGCTGTCCTTCTTGGTACCAGAATGAGGGAGCACAGGGTAAAGCTGGAGCCAGGTTCTAAAGAAACCAAACCCAGTGTTCTTAATGCAGAGTGTAAGGAACTGCCTGGCAGAATTCACACAGGTGCTAACTGACAGGTTACCTGCATTCCTGCAGTTCTAGGAAAATGCATCCAGCCCAAGAGACTCCTAAGCCAAAAATGGGGAAACAAACAGATTAGTAAAGAGGATTATGCAGGCCTGCTCTGTTCTTAGTGTTCCTGAGACATCTATTCCCAGCGGGCAGATGGTGTGTGTGCATTACTTGTAGTTGGGCGTAGGGAGTCTGTAGCATCTAGTCAAGAGGCTGTGGGGGTCTCAAGAGCTGGATTCAAAAACCCTCATCCTAAAATTGCAACAACTTTCCAGATTGGGGACATTTGTCTTCAGACTGAGGTAATAACCTGTACCAGATCCTGTATAATTTGTGGTTGTTTCCATCACTCAAAGTGCTGATGAAGGTGGCACTTTGTACAAGTTGTTGGTGGTTAAGCAGTTCAGATCCTTGCATTTAGAACTCCTTGACTGTATATACAACTAGCCTGTATGCAAGTATCTTTTATATAGGCTTTTCAATAGCTTGAAAACTGCTGCTGAATCTTAGATGTATTTTAAAATAATAAAAATCCGTCACTGAGGTTTGACATAAGAAAATGACCCATCTCCAGCAGATGGCACACCTGCATAAACACATGGGAAGGAGCTGGCTTCCTTTCTTGGTCATCAGCACTTCAGTTTGCAAGATTAATTTCATGGTATATTAAGACTTCTAGATTTGTAGCTTCTGTGCTTTGTTTTTCTTTGCTACTAGCAAATAAAAAATTAGGTTCTAGTCATCAGAAAGTAGAAATGTGTGCATTTGACTCTGAAGACATTAATAAGCTCTAGTGCCTCAGCGTTAAATTCTGAAATCATCGGTGATGTAACTTGGTCAGTTCTGTCTCAATTGTAGCACAAGAGAAGCTCAGGTTTCTAATTTTTTAAAATTCTTTCAAATCTTTTGACTGATCCTGAATTTACAGTTTTCATTTCTCTTTATGCAATTAATTGCTAATTTGCTTTCAGACAGAATCTTCTGTTCCATCTGCTTTTTTACTTTCTTCCTTTATTGCCTCTGTTAGGGCTGTACCTTTTTAGACGTGAACTAGCGTGATGGCCACTGTGTAGCTCACTTCCGTCACAGATCTGGGAGGTCTCTTTTGCAGTCTTTGTGTAGAAACCTAGAGATTGATCAGCTTCTTACATCTAAATTTTTAAAACATAGTTTCAGATACTAGTTACTGTTATTTCCAAAATTACACAACTTTTTACCTACTAGAAGGCTAAATATTAGTGAGCTTCTTTGAAGTCGAGGGAGTAAAAAGGGGAGCTCGAGTCTGAACTGGCTTTTTAAGGAGTGTCTGTGAGTCAACCAGAAGCCCAGTTTATTAAAATGTGTTTACTTTGCACAACACGTACTACAAAATGGGAGAAGAATAGGGAAGTATTATCTCCTTTTGTAAGAGAAAGGATGAGAGGGCAAGAAATTTTATGAGGCAGGAGTTTTAGCCCAGACTGTATCTGTTTACATGGCACAACATAGTCTAAATATAGAGAAAAATAAAAGGAAAACACAGAACTAAGTACAGGATCCTACTTAACCGAGACCAGCAGGAAGAGTCAGCATAAAGAAAGAAAGAGGAGTAGGTCTGAAGCATTATTACCTTGAGAAGCTGTGCAAGCAGTCCGAGTATTGGCTCTTCAGCCAGAACACTGTGTGCCACACAAAGATTCTGTGATTAACTGCCGCTGTACCTGGCTGAGAGAGCAAACTGCTGCCAGCTGGGAGTCTGCACAGCTCTCAGGAGGTCTGTAGAGTTACTGAGAAAAGTCGTGTCACAGAATGAAGGAGGCAAAACCCCAGAGTGCTAAATGCATTCTTTGGGTCAAAACAAATGCCAAGACTTTTTGTCTTTCCCGAGGGAAGGTTTGAAGTACTCAGATTGGAGTGGAAGTATACCAATGAACAGAAAATATCTTTTGACTTAGTGGGCTGTGGAACTTAAAAATAGAGAAGTTCCTTTTAAAAGTCTATTTAAAATGGGACACAATTGGTAGATTTATTTATTTGCTTAACAGAAGCAATGTGGTTTAGAATTAAATAAGTCCATCTTTCTTTTATGCTTCCTTGCTTATGCCACATTTCTTTATCCACTCCTCTACCCCCAAACTAAGTGTCTTCACAAACAACCAGAACCATTTATGGAATGCAACTTCTTATCTGATTTTAGTTCTTAGTCATGTTGTCAGTTGTTACAGAAGAAAGACAGAACCCAGAATTAGTCTTTGGCAGGTAAAAAGCCTTTTTAGATCACCTTTAAGATTAGGCCACTTTAATATTGACATCACTGATTTCCTGATGCAGCTGATAGACTGTTTCAGTGGTTCTTATTAGTTTAAGGTTTGCTGATTTATAAAACCTTTTGCACTAAGGAAGCACAGATCCAAGTGCTTTCTAAGCTCTACACTAGTACTACACTAGTAGCAATAAGCAGACAGGCTTTGTCCTGCTTTGATGGACACCGTGTGTATCCCCTTTTCAGCGTCCCAGTACTGATTCATGACTGGGATTGTAAATGGCTCTAAGTAGTTCTTTCTTAGAAATGACTTTTTAAAGATGGCTGGGACAGTTGGGGTTTTTTTAGTATCTGTTAAAAAAATTGTGCACATTAGGGAGTGGGGTGGGATAATTCCAAATATTGCCTTGTTTGGTAGGTATTTTGGTCTCTGAACTATTTCATGTGCTGACAGGGACATTCGAGGAAAGGACTGTGGAAATTGTCACCTGGAGCAGCCAGGTGTTGCTCCCTGCCTCTCTCCACCGTGCATTTGCTGGTTGGTCCCTCATGACACTTAGGTAATTTTGTAAATGCTGGTGGACTCTTGGTGGATTCGTAGTATTAATTCATATACTCTGGGAACTGCTCTGAGTAATTATTTAGTGTCCAGTCTACTAGGTTAACGTGGCAAAAGGTGTGTCAGGTGTCCATTAGAGCATTCTCAGGTGTCCATCAGAGCACCTTTTTAAAAGGGAAGGAAAACATTTTCACAAAGTTAGAGGATTATTTACATCTATTTAGTATCTTCTAATGCAGAGGCCATATATTTCAGTGTTAAATATCCAGGTAGCAAAGTACAATTATCTTCCTTCAATACAACAGGGAAACTAAAATGAAAGTTTGCCGTGTGCCTGAAAGGATTTAGCAGCTTTGCAGGGGGAAAAAAGTTAACCCCTTGGTCTGATATTTTAGCCAGTCTCTCCTCACATAAGAAGGAATTGTTTTAATATGTTCTTTTTATTTACCTTTTTCTTTTAAACTGTAAAGGGATACTTCAGATAGTATGGGAATTGGAACCACTGTTATGTTGGAAACAGACTGCAGCACAAAAAGAAGAGGTAGAAAATGAAACATTATTTCCTGTAAGAGTCTGCTGCAGACATGATGGGAAAGTAGTGTCAAGTGTGTTCTTTCAAAAGTCCAAAGCTAAATGTCTGTAATAATATAGTACTTTTTTTCTTTCATTATGATATATCAGTGTATTCGCAGGATAAACTCACCTTGTAGGTTTTCCTGGTGTAGTAGGCTTAGAGTCCAGCCAGGCCAGTGATAAGATATTATACCAAAATAGTGATTACTGAGGAAAAAACCAGACAATCTCTGAAACTGGAAGTACTTGTACAAAATTTAGTTTCCAAATGTGGAAACTGTAGAAGAGCCAAAGTGTAAATAAAATAAAATACAGGTAAACTTTAAAACAAGATAAATACCAGGTTTATGATTGGGCAGGCGGTGGATTTCCTCTTCAGAGCATGGCTAAAACATTCTCCTGGGAATACAGATCAATATATTCAGAGAATAATATTTCTAGGAATTTTTCGTCGTGTTTTAGATTTCCATTAGAAGCACTCCAGAAGGTGGATGAAGCTGCAGATGGTTTCTGTCTGGTGGCGTTTGGGGCTGTGTGCGGCTGTGGAATGGTGTTTCCATGGCACGCCCGCAGCGGCCGGAGGGTGCCCCGTGTGCCAGGACAACATGAACTGCAGTGCAGGGGTGGCACTGGGGGCACAGGGAACGTGCAGGAGCTGGAGGCTGCTCTCAGGGGATACAGCACGGCTCTGGGGCGGGGCAGGAAGTGCCACAGCCGCTCTCAGCTCTGTCCAGCACGGGCTGCCTCGGGAAGAATCGGGGCTGTGTGTCCGGCTGGCACCCGGCTGCGCTCGCAGGAACGGCCGGCTGGAGAAACCACTGCTTCCATGAGGAACTGCCCAGCAGCCGGCACTCAGCCCAGTCACAGCGATCCTGCTGTGGGTACATCAGTGTACAGGCAAGAAATCGGGTTAAGTCTGGAAGGGCTGCATACATTGATGCTACTGTTTCAAGGCTTTTTTTTCTGGAGATGAAATGTGGCCTATAAATATTAACAGATCTTTTTTCCTTTGGCCTATAAAATGTATCAAACCTGCTAAAAATATTTAGCCTATGTTAAAAAAAACCCAACCTTTTATATGAATATCCCTTGTTCTCCCATTTGCAGTGCAAAAAGATCAGATACTGTATTTGTATTTGCTGAACATACAATTTATTAGTTTACATTATGGTAATGTTCCAAGACCAGTCAGGGCCTTATGTCCTTCTGATATTTCTTCTGCATTCTGAATTATCTGTTTGTGGGGAGTACTAAAACCTTAATAAGTGAGATGTAAATAATTTTAGAGAAAAAGACATTTACTTCCTCTTTTATCTGGCACAGTAAAGTTTCGGTTATTTATCATTCCCTGTATGGCTTAGTAAGCATTGGAGGAGTGAAAACTGGGGGACAGAAGCAAGACTAATTGTCTTGAAATGTTTGGATTTGGACTCAATGGTATTTCCAGTCACTGGATCAGGTGTGGATGCCATGTCCTGGTAATCCCCAGTGCATACCAAGGGTGTGCAAGGAGTCCAGTATGTACAAAGAGCTCTCTCTTTCCAAATCCATTCATAGCAATGGCAAAATCTACATTCAAGCACAAGTCCTCCTGCATAGATTTCTAGTCCTTTGAAACAGTCCAAAAATTATTCCTATTTCTGTGACACGGCCAAAAAGTCAGTATGAAGGATATTTAAATAATTTCTCCAAGGTTCACTCGGTGGGAGGAGGCAGTTTTTATTTCCCTTCTCCCCCCCCATGTGATCACACAGCATCCGTTAACTGTTTTTGGCAGAAGACTCACCCTGCAGTAGGATATGAGGATGTAAGAGGTAATTGTTTAATGTGGCAGAATTGGAAATTCATTCTTCCAGTTTCTTACTGTATGATGCTGAACACACACTTAGAAAGTTTGAATTTTGGTAAAAGTGTCCAGAAAGACTTTGAGAAGAAATGGAAAGCTGGAAGCTTTTCCATTCGGGGTTAGTACTGTACAGCTTGTTTTTAAAGTGAGGACAGAAACTGAACGTGATGTTTAACTTACGGAGCATCTTAATAGAGTGAAGAGAAAGACACTTCTGTTAGTTCTGTCAGCTGAAGGCTCAGTGTAATATGATTATGTTCTCTTGGAGTCCTTGTGAGTAGTGTTTTGATAAACCTTACATGTTTTGTGTGCCAATGCCTGATGGAGATTAGGAAAACGCCTTTCTTTAGTCTCTGTGGTTAATCCTGGTGGAATTCCACTCCTGTGATGTTAAATGAAGCAAATGGAAACCTGTCTTGCTGTCTTTTGGCAGATGAAGTTACAGTATAGTGTGGTGGGCTTTATATATGCTTTAATCGTGGAATTTGAGTCGATATACCAAAGAAATAAAGTATTTTTTGCTTAATGTGCTAGGATATTGCCAAGGCAATAGCCATTCTAACTCGCTTTCTGTGAGAATACTCTGCTTCTGGACTGCAGCAGTTCCACTTCTCATTAGTGCTGTGGTCTTTTGATTTACTGTCCAAGTCCTGCAGTTATTTGGGCTTTGGCTTTTAATTTTGTTTCCCATTTTAGCTTGTGGCTTACTGAGGTAGACAGAGGTTTCCTCTAACCTCATTTTCCACAGAGGAAATAGCAGTGCAAAAAAATCTCATCAGGATGTAAACTCCTTTTATTTTTCTTGTCATAGAAAAATCCTGGTTGTATATTAGTGGGTTCAGCTGACCAGATGATAAGAAGTCCAAGACTCAAAATTCTACAAATCATTTTTATTTGTACTTCAAGAACATATATGTATCTTCAGCATGTCTTGAAAGCTATTAATGAAGCTCCTGTTTTTTTTCAAGAAGAAGACATAGAGTACCTGTTTTCTCTTGATTAAGTAGAAACTCTATTCTTCCCCAAATTAATATTCTGGTATTGGGGATTACTGGTTTTGGTTTGGTTTGTTTTTTGATAGTGTGACTGTTGTGGTACATTCTCCAGCCATTCCATCTCCTGTCTCACTTCTGGGAGACTGGTTAATGTAATCTTTTTCTTTTCCAGTCCTCTGTGGTCACTTTGTGATTGCCTTCTGGCCCTTTTACACTGATATCTCCCGTTTTATGATGAGCATTGTTATCCTTCCCCTCTCTTTTCCTTCCTGTAGACTTCTATGTGTAGGCTTCCAGTCCCAGCAGTGTCTCCCACTCCTCTGCTCAGTTACCAGCTTTGTTCCACTTCAGTGCAAATTGCTCAGTAGATGAAACCAAAGGTCCCCCGAGGCCTGAGCCTTGTCACTCAGAGCAGCCAGGAGACACTGAGGCAGTGGCAACAAATCCATGGCAAGTATGGAATGACGCTTCCTCCAACTTCTCTCAGTCTCCAGTTAAGGGACTCTGCCAGCACTTGTCTCCTCTGCCTTGCTGCTCCCACAGAGGTAGAAGTCTCCACCTTCACAGTCAAGGCACAGAAGGATAAACTCTTGAGTGTGTTTTGAGTGCTGTATTTTAGACCTTGGGGTGAGAGAATTGTGCCCTGGCACTGTGTATTTCCCCTCACTGCCGAGCAGGAGAGCACAGGTGAATAGCCCAGATGCAGATGTATAAAACGGAAATGAAACCTAACCTGTGTGTGTCTACATCACTCCCATCTCTGCAATTTGGCTTCATTACTGACCCTCGTTAATCAAATGCCCTTTCTGAGGTAGGCTGCAAAGCCATTGCTTTTCTCTTATTCAAATAACCCTGAAGAGCCATTTCTTTTATGATGCCTATAAGAAATCAGCCAAGTGGTCCTGCTGTTCCATTTCCCTTACTCATCTTGAGTAGGGTGAAACCATTTGAAATTGAGGATGGCAAAAACTAGCAGGATAAGCTGTGGCAGAGAAATAGGGAAACAACAGGAGCAAATGTAGCTAATAAATAAGCACCTTTCTGGCTGTACTGTTCACACTATGTCTGTGCTGTTTCCTTGAAAAAGTAGATAGTGAAATGTCACAAACACTCCAAGCTGACTGTATCTCCTTGGATGTTTAGCATCCTGTTCAGAATAGATGATAATAATATTTTGACATAGATTTTCATGATTCCTTCATTGTTAGCAGAGGTTCATTACAAAGATGTAAGTTAATAAGGGAGTTTTTGCTTTAACTGCTCTTTGTTTTCTGTTTTCTGTTGAAGGTTACAGCGATTAGCAAAAGACCTTCTAAAGCACCTCCAAATGCAGGATAGCTGTTCCTTGGGGAACAACAAAGTTCCTGGTCTGGACAGGACTTTAGGAGAGATCTCTAGGATTCTGGAAAAAGAGGTATGGTGACTTATGATTGACCTATAAATTGTTTTGCCCTCAAGTCTCATCCGTTTGGATTTGGGAATGTTAAATATGAGATATTGAAGAATAAATGACCTCTATGTAACAAGCAATGTCTGCTATTACACTTTCCACTTTTTCCTCCTGTATTTTCATGAGGATTGTTTTTCACTTGGGTCATTTCAGTCATCTAGTTTGTAGTGCTTACCCACAAACAGCTTTTACAGTAAGGGGCCAAACCAATTAGCAGAGAACAGAGGGAAGAATTGGATCCAGTTTTGCTGGAGCACCAATCTGCTGAGTTTTCCCAGAGTTCAGCAAAGTCAGTGGGTTTTTGCTGGAGGAGGAAAGTATGATGTGCATGTATATGGGATATTTCTAGGGCTTTAACTTTTCCAAACTGATATGATTGTAGAGCATGTTTTGGTTTATGTTAAGTGTTGATTTTTTTTTTTTTAATTGCTAGCACTGTGTTTGCATCTTTTTTCCTATTTCCTCATGGTCAGTCTGCTGCCACAGTGCTTTGTGACTTGTGGTTTTTTCTCCATTAGGACCACAGTATTTGAATTTTCAGCTGGAACATTATGTTCTGTTCTCTCTTTAACCACTAGAACATAGTTCTCTTTATCTGTAATCAAGACATAATGAAAATTAGTTCTGGAAGAAACCAAATCAATGAAATCTGAGGAGGGGGTTGGATCATTGTGGTTCAGGGTTGATGTTTGTGACAATGAGAGCTCTGCTTGATGCTTTTCACAGCTTAGTCAGTGTGAAGAACACAATTGTTAATGGCACATGCTTTTAAATACTGGAGGCTGCCTGGGATGCACGGGCTGCTCACCTGTGTTCTGTTGGTTCCTTGGAGCTGCTCATCAGGCTTAGGAGTGTGTTTCAAAGAGTTGTGCCATTTTCAAATTTTGCAGCGTTTCCATTAATTATTGAAAAATTCATTTTTTATTGATTTCAAAATACAGAAATCATGTTGTTGCATGACTACAATGAAAAGATGAATCTGTTTTGAAATAATCCTAAATAATCCTTGGAAACTCTTTGGAAAGTGGAGTTGTATCCAGCCTTTTACTAGTAGTCATTTGCTGAGATTTTTTAAAATGAGGTGTGAATTGCAGCTAAGTGTTACTCAGTAATTGTTCACAAGGTTTTGCTGGTTGTTGAGTCTGCATTGGGGAATTAAAAACTCTATTTGATAGTATTAATAGACACGCGTTATTTTGTTGTTGATTTGGGGTTTTACCCCCAAAACATTACTCAGCCACGGGAGAAGTATTTTTATATCTGAGTGTCCTGATCAATAAGGTCAAGAAAGATTGATTTCAGTAGCTGTTGCTGTGTTTACAGCACAGATCATACACGGTCATTTGTAGAAGGGGATGGGAATTCTCTTGTTAACTTGGGAGTCGAGAAATCAGCAGACACATCTTACATGTCAATGGGCACTGAAAAGAGTCCTGGTGGTGTCAGTCATGGGCTGAGAGGAGGAGACTGACACTGTTAATTGAATTTCCCTGGAGAGCATAAAAATATACCCTAATGTGGGGGGAGGAATGGGGGGTGGGAACCACACAAGCTGTCAGTGTGTGTGAGCTGATAACATTGATTTACCCTTGCTAATGGCCTGGCTTGAATAAAGAATTGCCCTGAGGGAGGACAGGGTTCACTACAATAGATCCTTGCCACTTACCAGAAATTCTTCTTACTCAGAAGAAGTCCTGCAAAACTATTACAAAACATAATTGATCCAAAACCCCTCTTTCCATTCATACTGTGAAACACTGGATTTTTCTTTTGTTAATAGTTTACACTGCCTGAAAAATTTATGTATACAGGCACACCAGGGGAAAAAAAGATTGGTTTTACAAATCATGAAATAAATTGCTGAGCTGGTGTTGGTAACAGTAAATAAGAAAAATATATACCATTAAATTTCTCAACAGATGGAAGGGTTATTCAGCTCATTAGAAATTCCATGAGTGTGCTAAAACAGCATGAAAGGGTGGAGTGTAATATTTATGCAAACTTGAATTACAAAAAAAGCCACACATAAAAGATTTGCAGCCCTGTCTCAATGGGATTTGCCTCCAGGTACAGTCAAATCACACTAACAATTTCTGTTTGGACTTAGCCTTCTTCTGATGTGTTCCACAGTACTGAATAACGCTTTTTCTCACTTCTTAACCTCTTTCATAGTGTGAGAACATTCTAGGGTGCTGCATGCCTGCATGATTATTGTGGTCACACTTGCTCTTGTTTCTGCCTTCCTGCTCTGCTGGACACAAAAACATTCTGCACTTGGGGCCAAGTGATTCCACCAATACAGCAAGAAGTGCTTGTTTAATGCAAACTGAAAGGCTTATATATCCTCTAAATACTCAGATTTCTCATCTCTCTCAGGCAAAGATACATCTTAAGCACTGTGTATTTTGGAGTCCTGGCTGTTTATTGCAGCCTTACCTGCTCCTCGTTCACTGCTGCTGGCTCCCCATGCAGCACAGCAAAGTCTACAGCTTTCCCTTTGAATCCAATGCGTATTTTGAGTGCTAACAAATGAAAGAGATGTCACTTTGCTTTGCTTCAAGTGGTTGTTAGATCTCCAGACACTTCTTGATATGCCCACAGTGGCTTGGGTGAAGCTCTACAAAAAGTGGGAGCTTTGTCTCCAATGCCGGAGAAGGATTTGCAAAGAATAAACAAATTGAAGTGCAGGTTTTGAGGATCTGACTTGGAGTGTGGCCATTAGCTGCATGGAACACGTGGTTCACGTGTCTTTAAACTAAATATGCATAAGAGGTACTCTAAAGTCATAAACCACCCTGTGGTTCCAGTTTTAAATAGGCTTGTGCCCCTCAGGTCATGTGTTGGTAAGAGGCAAGGAGCACAAATCCCGATGTTGTGTGTACACCTGGTGTGCTGTCCCTCACCTGTGTCCAGCAGGTACTGCTGCTGCTTTGGGTGTGCTCCAGATTATTGGAAGGCAGTCCTTGCATTTGTGCATCTCATCCTTTCTGGCAGAAATCCTGGAAGGAAGCTGTATTCACTTTCACCTCTACTTTGTTTAAAAGTACATTAAAAAAACAAACACACACAGAGCCACAACAGCAGAATGCATGCAAATGTTACCAGAAAGCCCTGGCCTGAGGTTGGCAAATGTCATATGGGACTCTTCAAGCTCTTAATAAGATCCAATAACCCTCAGTTTAAGATCTCCTATGAATGGGCCTTTGAGGCTAGAAGAAAAACTTATGTAATCTCTTACAGAAGGCAGAGCTGATCTTTGAAGTGGAAAGGCTAGAGCACTTTTCCTGCCATGTTTCTCTTGATTTTATGCATGTTCGTTCCTTGATGGACTAATTTTACACATCCATCACCGAGGGCAGCCGTGTGTTTCAGCTGTGCAAGGAATCCCAAATTAACTGCTCAAGTCTGCCTTGAGCACTCACAGAAATGTCCTGTAATAGGGAACTCTTAGGAACCAGGATGTTGAGAGCTGTATGTCCTGTTAGTGTGACTGCAGGTACAGTTTTAACTTGCTTATGCTTAAATCATCTATTTCCCTATTATGTAAAGAGGTGAGGTTTACTAATTAAAAAATTGCTGATTAAAAAAATCTACTGATTAAAAAATGTCTACTGCATAGACATTAGGCACTAAGCTGGCTGAAGTACATGCACTTCTGAGGTTGTGACCCTGACCTGGGTCAGAGGTTGCTGCCTCTCGGATGGTCACCCTTACACTTGCAGACAGAGCATCCCTTCCCTAAAGTTCTTCCTAAAATTTGTTTATAGAGGGTTGGGTTTGCCTTCAGGTTTAAAAATCGCTACTTTTGAATGTTAGAAATGTTCTGTGTCGTTTTGGATGGATCTGTGCTGGGCAGGGTTGGCAGACACTTACTCTGAGGAAGGTGCAGGATGCTGCTGTCATGAGGATGGTGACAGCAGCTGAGGGCAGTGGCCTTTTCACCTGGCTCAGCTGCAGCTAAAACACTGCAGTTAAATCACTGCAGTTAAACTTGTACAACCCTTACATATGACATCCAGACAAGCCCTTAGTGTCTCTCTTGTCCATCCAACTTGGAATATGGCACAGAGATTCAGCAGGATTCTGAGGGAACCTCATGATTTTTGGAATTTTAGGGCGACAATTAATCTGCTTAACTGGAATTACTTTTCTATGATGCTTCTTACTGATCACTAGTTTGAAAAAGATCTCTACCACAACACAAGTGATAAGATTCCTTTAACTGAGTGGTTTGACTGAAGGTCTTACAGCTCTGCTCCTGAAGAGAGGGCTGCAGCAGCAGGAGCAGGATACAGGTTTGATCCATGGCCCTGCCCAAACAAACAGTACAGCTGAAGCTCGCATATCCTCACAAGGCACAAAGTCCTAACAAGATTTCACTGCTTCTGTTCATAAAACTGACGATGATTTTGTATGGGTTTGAGGATAGCTGTGTCCCTGATCTCCTTCATGTTCTCTAGGTGCTCTAAAAATCTCAGTGAATAACAGTGAGTGCAAAATAAATTGTTAAAGTGTGGAATTAAAATGGAACCAGAAAATAAAAGAGGAGACTTTTAATAAATTGGGCCACAGTGCTTATAGTTACTTACCAGCTCTCTTCATGCAAATCTAGAAGTAGCTGCCTTTCAATAGGCTAAGTTTCATTATGGTTGTTTACATTACTAATTCAGAATAATATTCTTACTGGAAACAGATTTCCAGGGAAAATGTACTTCCTTAGAGAAGGTATCATTTTGTAACTGAAAAGTGTGTGAATATGAGCTAGTAATTGACTGCGGTGGTTTAATCCTTCTTCTAAAAAAACGGGTCTCAACGCTCATGATCTCTAAAACGTGCTCTCTCAGTGACCATTAATGGTTTGTTTTGTGTCAGGCAACGTTTTTGGGTTTGGGATTTTTAGAGAGATTTTTCAGCCTCCTGTTTGAGCAGTGGTGATGTCAGTTATTTACATTTCAGTAAAATGTTTGTCGTAGCTTTCAAATACATGGGGACTGTAGACAGACAGTGTTTATCCCATTGTAAAGACTGTCAGAAATGGCTGGCTCTAACAACACACTCAGGCCCTGTATTTATGTTTTATTCTCTAAACTGTCGGGCCCACTGGGGATGGTGACCATAGCCAGGGTGAAGAGGGACAACCCCCCCCCAATGGTACAAACTCTTCATCATCAGAAACAGAAACAATAAAACTAAAAATTATTGAAGAACTAATGTATGGAACAAAAGCAGTGTTAAATGGAACATGTGTAAGCTTTTATACTGTTCATTATAAGTTTCTTCAGATATCTCTACAGAGATTTAAAATTGCCCTCTGTGTGTGTATGTGTTTATAAATGTATGTATGACATATATATACAGACAAAATACATTCTAGAAGCAAATACTCTGTAATAAAGACTCAGTATTGTTGCTTAAAGTATATTTAGGAATACAGTGAGAATTGTGATTCCCAGACTCTTGCACATTTAATTTTGGTCCTGCAGATATTTGCACCCAAGTAACTGTATGTTCCTAGTGTAGCAGAGTGGTGTGGCCATCAAAGAGAAAATTGCCAGCTTGTCTGTCACCATCTTACATAAGTCCAAAAAAGCATCATAGGGCATTATGTATGAAAAAGAGTGAAAATTACTGTTGTAGTGAATTTACCTAAATCATGAACCAGTGGCTTTACCCACATTGTATTTTGTGATCTTAAGTACATCCATGCATGCACACACAGGCACAATGTCTGTATATAATTTAACATACATTATTCTCTGTAGCCTCACAGTGGATTCACTTCTTAGGCTGACTGAAGCTTTAAAAAGTTTACCTTTAAGCATTATTCTAGCAATGAAAAGCTCGGTCAGGGTTGCAGACCTTTACTGGCAGGTTTGTGACCGGGAGGTGTTCCTTGGCAGGGTGGTTCTGGACTCAGCCCGTTCCTCTTTCCCTGTTTAGTCGGCCGGGTCTCCACTAGAGGACACCACTGGCAGAAACAACAGCCTTTGAGTCCTTACAAGTAATAAATCTATTTAGAAGTAGAATTTCTTTCTGACAACAGGTTCAGACACCAATGCGCTTGGAAATTGCACAGCTCTTTCTCCTACTAAGCTGCTTACAGCAGCCTGTCTCCTGGTGTGGGTGCGTAGGGACTTACGTGGATAATCACTCTGTATCCTGACAAGACTTAAATGTACAATCACACAGAGGATTCTGCAGAAAAAGTAGAAGTACACATATGCACAATATTCATTTAAAAAGGAAGTACGCCCACAGTTCAAGAGGCACATTGATGAGCCAGGGTTGTTGGTGCTGTCTCCACTTTGGGGGGGTTTGTGAGCACATCGGGGTGTCCGTGTGCAGCGCTGGAGCAGCTCTGCAGCTGGGCTTCAGTGCAGCACTGGCAGGGCACCAGCAGCAGGGCTGAGCTCTGCCACAGCTGGCAAGGCACATCCATAGCTGGGGATGAAACCAGCTGGAAAGGCCCCCAGCCTGCTCCCTTTCCACCTCCCCCTTGTGATGCCTCAGGTGGGACCCTGCAGAGCCCTTGGTACTGTCACGGTGCAACCTCTGCCGTTCTCTTACATGATGTGTGTCTTTTGGCTCTTGGCCAGGTGAAGATTTTCATGCACAGTGCACTGGTTTACACCAAAAGGCTTCTTTCATATCAGGCAGTGGGCATTCCCTAGCCAAAGTTTCAAAGAACAAAATAAACACTCACCGTCTTAACTGTGCTTTCATCCTTATGGATTTTGTTCTCTGTGAAAGTAATTGCTATTCTTATTTGTTATAATGAGGAATTAAAACTTTAAGGTTCATTTTAGCTAAACATGTGATGTATTTCTATGCAAATAGTGGATTAATATTTTAATCCATCCATTCATTTTTCAACTCGGGATACTCCTGCAGTAGCCAGTTCCAAAGCTACAGTGATGTCACATTAGGGGAAGTCATTAATCAGATGTGAAGCTGAAATACAACAGTTTAAAAACAATTTAAAGTTCAAAATCCAAACTTTAGGAAAGGTATTGAATTACAAAACATAAAAATAAATTTTAAAAATAATTTTTTAAAAAAAGTAAAAAACTATTAAGTTTTTTTTAAACTAAAAAATAAGTTTTTCCAGCTAAAACTAGAATTCAGGCCCTTGGAACTTTGTATATTGCCGCTGAAAATCTAATAATTTTGCCAACACAGAAAGTAACATAGGGAATTCTGTATTTATGCTTCCTTTGTTGCAAGTGTTAAGTACAGAACCTGAATCAGAGCATGAACTCTAGAAAGGATAAAGCAGATATAATTGGTGGAAAAGATGAGATGCAAGTCACCTTCCTCATAATTAATTCAGTTCTTCAAAGCCTGTAACGGTGAGAATTAGAGAATTTTAATGTATAGATGGTCAGCACTGAGTGCCAGTGATGCACGGTGCCACTAAAACACAGCTTGAAGAAGGTTCAGCAGTGTTCAAAGCCTGGACTACCAGTATTGTCCTGTAACTACCAGTTTATCTGCAGGTGGTCTAAGCTGCTGTTGGTACTAGAAACATCCCCTTCTCTATCAACTGCAGCAGCAGATTTGATAGTCCCAGCACAGGCTGTGGGCAAGCACAGGAGGAGCTCTTTGGACAGCATTTCTCACCCAAACAGCCTTTCCCTGTCACTGCCTGGAAGAAGTCAACAAGTCAGGTGTGTGTTGTGTGCTGCAGGTTGGGCAAGGCAGCTTTAGCTCATCAATACTTTGTTTGCCCAGAGTTTCTGTAATCTGCAGATTAACCTTTTCCCCAAGATGAACATATAAATAGGAACTTGTTACTAGAGGTCAGTCACAGAACGTTTTTTAACTTGTTTGCTGGAAATAGTATTAAAAGGCAAGTTCAGTTCACAGATAAGCTCTGCAGTGTTCTTATTCCAAGATTATTGGGAGGTTAGTTTCTGTGCACAGTGGGTGTAGTTGAAAACTGCTGTGGGATGTAATTAAATGCTGTCAGCTTCCAGTGTTGTACTTAACTGTGGCTTTTTGCTGTCAGATCAGGCTTCTACATCAGTTTAGAACTAATACATCGTATCAGAATGGATATAATGGATATTTATACATTCCAGGGTATGCAAAGTTCCTTCACTACAAGACAAGAGAGATGTTTTAGTGTCATTAAAGCCCAGGCACTGATTTCTTAGGGATGAGAACTCTCCACCCAGGCACATTTCTGCCAATAGCAGATCCCAGTTTAGATATCACAATAAAGTAATGATTATTATGGTTTCTAAAGAAGTTTTTGTTTAATTTGGTCTGATGATGTATATATATACACACATATTTTCTTTGAATTATTTTTAAAATTCAACAGTGATTTGAGACCATCACTTCTGACTTGAGAACAAATCACCCAGGGGCCTTCATGGTCTGTTCTGATGTTTGCAGTACCTCACAAACCCACACTGTTCCTATGTCCCACAGTCTTTTGTGGCTGTCCTGTAGATGGGCTAATGGGCAAATGGTCCAAGGGGTTACAAGAGAGCACCCAAGGCAATCGGGATGAAAGCTGTGTTTAGAATTCAATTGCCCTTAACTTCATGACAGGTCTTTAAACAGCCACTGCTCCCTCTCCCTATGTCCTTTCCCACATAATTTTAGTATCTTCAGTTTGGCTTGATTGCACTGGTTTTCATAGTTTAGGTTCAGCAGAAATCAGCTGCTTTCTAGTGGCTGACAGCTCTCAGTATGACCTGTCAGATTCAGTGTTCAGAAAGACCTAACTTTCCTACTCACTGGGCAATTTGTTGTCCAGTAAATATTGAGAGGGGACAGGACAAGATCACATAATTGTGCTTTTTATTTACCTGTTTGGGAACTTTTATTTGTGAGATTAATCAGAAAAAGTCTAACTGGCCTCAGCTAATGGAGCCATCTATGGAGATCCAGGAGCAGTTGTTCCTCTTATTAAACCTCTATTGTTGCTTTCCTCCTTTAACTGATGCACTTACTAGATGCCCTGTTATTTATAAATAGACCAAACCTTTATTTTTAATAAGCACAAGTGCTGCAATGCTCAGTGCTGTCTCTCAGAATATCTATGAGGATAATTCTTACTTTCCCAAGCAATATTGTCTGTTTCCTATTATGCTGCTTGGCGTGGGTGAAAGCAGCTGAACAGAGAGCATGGAATTCACTGGTTTATCTTTACCTGTCTTTCCTTTATGGCTTTCACTGACTCTTGAGGCTTTACAATTAGGATTGTGAGGGCTCTGTCCTTGTCAACAGAAGTGCAATAGGGTGCCTCACTGTGACTTTACTGCTGAACTGAGAAGCCACGGCAGAACTCGGAAGGAGATTGTGTAAATAAGGCTTATCCTGTTCAATTAGATCATACAGTGAGTCAGTAAGGAGTCCTATTGAATTTGGTTTAACCTTACAATGTGGGCAGATGTTTGCAAGCAGAAAAATGAATTAAGTATATGATGGCATAGGCAGAAATTAGGTTTAT
This sequence comes from Eulacestoma nigropectus, assembly GCA_013397775.1. Lineage (NCBI taxonomy): Eukaryota > Metazoa > Chordata > Aves > Passeriformes > Eulacestoma > Eulacestoma nigropectus. The sequence continues at coordinate 646,064 of VZTE01003933.1, forward strand.
GTGGACAGGATGTTTAGTGTTTTCAGGACAGGCCTAAGAATCAATTTCTTAGTGTTGGTATTGTCCCTAGGCCTGAACCAATTTTAGGTTGCTTGTCAATAGTAGACTTACAGAGGGAATAGTCGAAAATGCTTCTTCTTTTATTTTTGGTGGAGTTAAAAAATAAGGTGAGCCTCATTTTTATATTGCATTTGAATGCTGTACCAACTGCTTGCTTTTCACCCATTTTGTTCTTAGGTATTTGTCTTCCTCCGTGCTAAATACGGGCTGTGAAGTTGCAGTTGGCATACACCTTAGCTGTGGAGTGAAAAGCCAGTGTTACCCAGATGGCTCAGAGACACCTTTCCATGGGAGTGTGCAAGTACTGAGCTCAGGCAGGGAGTGAAACACCTTCCCCAGGCCCAGGCCTCTTTCCTGCCAGCAGGTGCCAGGGAACCATCCTCTCCTACCTGAGGAAACACACAAACAGAGGAGCTGCCTTATCTTTCAGGCTTCAAAATCACTTTTCAGGCTTCAGAATTCTTGCTTTGCTGTGCAGGACAAGATGGGATGGAGCATTTCTCAAGGCCTCCTTTCTGGGGCTTAAAGCCATAAGCAGTGCAGGAGGAAGAAATGGATACAAATACATGATAGATACTCCTTAATGTGATCTAATGCCTGCCTGCAGTTCAAATGACACTGAGCCAGTTCAGGCACATGTTTTAATCCTAAACTAGTTTTCCATTGATATTCAGTGGTTGAAATTTTATTGTGGGTGAATTCACTCATGTTTGAAAATCAGTTCAAGATTTTCACATGGAGTGGGGGATTATTAAAACACTAATTTCACTAAAGAGAAGTGTTGCAGGGAGTAGAATTGTCTATTTTAATAGAAAATACTACTTTGGTGTACTCTCCAGTGATTTTCACTGTATAAAGTCTGGAGGACTACTCAAAGAATGTAGATTTTCTACAGTCACAAATGTGTCCATGAGTTTGTATGTGTGTGTAGATATACTTGTGTATTTATTTAAAGAGAGAGGAAAGATTTTTAAAAAAAGGAGGAGCCAGCCCAGTATTCAGTTGTCTGGTTTGTTTTTCTAAGGCAGCTTTGAACTGCATTTCTTAGCCCCTGGCATTTTAGATAGAATCTTCAAACACTAGGTAAAAGGAAAGAAAAAAATTCTTAAGATGGATTTAAACTATGTTTTACTAATTAGTTATTATTTCTTCCATCAGTGAAGAGTTTACAATAGAGTTGCACAAGTGTGTTCTTTCAGAAATAGAAGTCAGCATGTTTTGAAGTATTTGGGTTCCATTCAGAAATCATTTCTTCTGAAATACTTTAGTTCCTCAGGTCTGTTCAAACGGGCTTTCCAGATCAGCTTCTGATTCGGACATTCTGCAGGACCAGCAGAAAACATTCTTTAGACTGATGAAGGAAAAATCATTTTTCTATATTTCCTTTTTAGTCTACATGAAAATATTTATTTTGGAGGTTTGTCTTTGAGGGAGGGTCTACAGCAGAGCGTTTCAGTTAGTTCAAAAATATTTCAAATAGTCAAAATGTGCTAAAGTCACATAGACCAGAGATAGCAAAGGTGGCATTAAATAATTTGAGCTGTTAAAGCTCAGCATTATTTCTGATTCTGCTCTACTTATTAACTAATAACAATACTTTAACAGGAGAAATGTATGGAAGTGAGTACTTTGGTCCAGGACATTGGATTTTACCTCATAACTTTTGCACCAAATTAATAAATTATGATTTAACTAGGATCATATTTTTCTAGGAGATAATTAGGTTTGATTTAAAAACTTTAAATGATTGAGAGTCGACTGTATATGTATATGCTAAGTATATTATGCTCATCATTGATTACTCTTGGCATTAAAAAAACCATTTTATTCTTACCTGAATTCATTTGGTTTCAGCTTCCAAATATTAGCTGTTCCTGTGTATTATCAGAAATCATCTTCCCATTCAGGTCCTTCCACACTGTCATCCCATCATATTTTTACTTTCCTCAGCAGAAACTAAGTTACACTTCTGTCATGCCTCCTGGTGAGGCAGATTTCTCTGACCTCTTCTCTTCTACAAGTGCTGCAGTTTGCCAGTGCCCTGTGTAGAGAGAGGGGAGCAGCAGTGCAGTACAGAGGGTTTGGTCCTGCTTCTCTCCTGAAGTATTGAACACACCGTCCAAAAGCTGCTGCAAAGCGGTGCTGGCTTTATTTCACTCTGTGTTACTTTGTATTACCCCCTGACTTGTAGAAATTCAGCAGCGAGTTTGCCCCGGTTTGGTTTTATTTCTGAAGCACACAGTTCACATTATGTGACTGCTTTAATGAAGTGCAACAAAAGCCAGCCAAGTACCAGCACAGGCCAGTTGGCCTTTTCATGTGTTTCTTTGTTGACCACGTTGAGTAGGATGGGGCGTATGTGTAAATCACTCTTTTTGAGCTGTGTGTATTTTTCTGTACCAAATGTCAGATAATGAGATGAAAACATTATATTGAACTTTCTATTTAGTCTGCTCATTTTCAAATTTGCCAAACATACTTGTGTCCTCGGGTAAGTGGTGCTTCAGAGGGTGCCACAGATGCCAAACCCTGATAAAATCTACCCTATCTTGTTAATGAACACACAAACAGTTGTTCCCCATCTGCTGCCTCTGTCTGAAAGGTTAGGAAGCCCTTCCTTCTTGATCACAAAGGACATAATTATTGTCTGTAGAGGAGTCAAGTACAAAGACAGTCCATCCAGTCTGACCGCTACTACACTGCAGGCCACCAAAGATTAACAGCTGCTTCTCCTTTGATTAGGTTAGGTAATAACAGTTACTTTAGTTAATAATTGGATGGATTCCCAGGCCATGTAATTCAGGTTTAGGCTGTCATTTTTTGCTGGCATGTAGCTGAGCTGTATTATTGGAACAGAGCCTGTAATCCTATTAGTCAGTTGTCACTCAAGCCATGGGAGAGAAGGGAAATTCAGATCCATTAAGGTGTTGTAACAGGTAGGTAAATAAGTTAGCCATGGTTGCCCACTGTGCAGGGAGCTGTCTTGATTGGGTTTTTTTAAGGATAAATTTTAAGTTTCTAAATATGTTTAATTCATAATTAATCCACAAAATGGTTACATGGTTTGTCTGATTTATCGCTGTTTCTGTTTACTGTGCCACACATGCATTAGTGTACACACACTTTCCACTAAGTTACTTGATTCATGCAGTGTTCTGCCCAAGTTAGTGGCTGTGTGCTTCAAATGACAAGCTTATAATGGTCCAGAGATTAAATCCATACTTACTGTCACATCAGCTTGGTTGGCTTTCCTCCTGTACAAACAAGACCACTGTAGTTTGCAACAATGGGCTTGGGAGGGATAAGGAAAACAGACTCTTTTCATGGATTGGTTTTGAGTGCTGCATCTCTGGTTTTGTTTTTCTAATGTTTAAGACACATCTAGGTGGCATCCCCAAGGTTTTTGTGCCTCCTCATCTCTGTTAAAAAATGCATAGATGACAGTAATAATCATTTTTGCCTACTTGTTCATTTGTCTCTGCTCTCCTGTGTCACCAGGTAACTTCAGAGCTTAGAAATCCTTTTGTATTTAAAAATCAAATTGTTTAAAAATGTTATTTGAATAGTCGTGAATTTCTGAAAATATATATGAGCAAATCAAAATTTTACACACTGTTTAAAAACAATGTATAAAAATACGTTTGCGTATTTTCTGTTGTTCAAGGAACATGAATCCCATGGTATCGATTGCAGAATAACCCTCCCAATCTAAATGTGCAGCCACTCAAAGAACAGTTCCTACAGTGAAATGATGAAACAGGTTTCATAAACAGGAGAGCTGATTCATTTGGGAGACTAAATTAGAAGTCTGGAGGCTTCTTTCAAGCAGCAAAAACATGCAATGCTGGTTTATGCTCTTTTCAAATAGGGATTTAATATTTATTCCCTGTAGGATCTATCATTTTTCATACTCACGTGATGCCTGATCTACTCAGAGCTTTGGGTGCCACCAGAGTAAAAGCTGTAGTTACCTGAAAGGGTCTTTCATTCTAACATAGGTTCAAATGGGGGTCAATTTAAATAAGAATATTATGTGAGCAAGGGCTCTGAATAACTGAGATGCTTCAGTCCACTTCTTTTGAATTTCTATTGTAGTATGTATCAGCTAATGTAAAGCTTTAGCACTACAGGACATCATATTTTCAAGGATATTAGTTCATTTTCAAGAGAAAGACAAATTGGATAAATGTCTCCCTCACATATTCTTATAATCCAAGAAAGATTTCTTTAGATGAATATAAAAATACTTAAAATTTGAAAATTGCCTCAAGTAGGAATTAATTCAGACATATTTTAAAGTAGTTTGGTGGGATTTGGCTGCTTCAGAGATAGAATGACAATATGTTCCAACACTGGGGAGATTTAATGCTGTATGTTCTTTTTAACAGCTCACCAGTGCGAGGTCTTGTCATGGGCAGCTGAGGGATAATTTCTTTTTCCAGTGCGTCTTCCAGTCCCGCAGTGTTCACCCTGAAAACATCAGCAGTGCAGTATTCAAGTGACTCTGCTCCTTTGTGGACAGGGCACGTTTTTCTTTCAGCTCCCATGGGCTGCGCTGGCCCAAGGCCAAGCACCAGGAGCTGTGCCTGATCCTGGAATTCCTGAGAGCTGGGCCTGAGAGCAGGGACCGAGGTCATTCACACGTGCCAGATACCAGCAGCTACTTCGGCATCAACATTGCCTTCCAAGGAAGGGGTTAGAAGCCCTTGGAGTTCTCCATCTTAAAAGAATCACTGGAGATAAATATATTAAATGTTGTGCTAAAAGTCATGTATCCCTACGTGGCAGTTTTACAGACCTCTGTGAGCACAGGTAACAAACGCTGAGCTCATGTGTCTTCCCCAGCTTTGCTGCTGGTTGTATCTTCCTTTTACTGAAGCTTCTCTGTCTCTCTTCCGTGCATATAGTTAGGGTTTTATTTTCATGGATAAGCATCAAAATGCTAATGAAGTTTTATGAGTAAGCTGGAAAGAGGAGTAGTAGGACATAAAGCTAAATCATATAAAATCAGAAGGAATTCCAGGATCCCTTCTACTTGATAAAAAACTGTAGTAGTAACAGAAGCTTTTAAAATGCAAATGTGTATTTCGACAAGTATACTTGTATTTTAGTAAAATATCAGACAAAAGTGAACAAGGCACTCTGAAAAATGTCTGTCTATAAAAGAAGTGATGCTCCAGATTGAAATAGAAGGAGAGCACATAGGAAATTAAACCGCTTCAAAATATTTATATATTTTTAAAACAGGTATGTGACAACCTCCCCTCAGAATAGGGAGACATTGTTGCTTCTTTCAGTGTGGCTCTAGTGACTGATTTGGGATAGGGGGAAGTTCCTTTCTGGACACTTCATTACCAGGCATTTATGGAGAAAAGAAGAGTTCTGGAAAAAAAATCACAGATAAGAAAAGTTCACATGAAAAGATAGAAAAGAAAAGGTGGAGTTTAGCATTAAAGAGAACAGAGAGTTGAGAAACAAGCCAAGTAGGAAAAGGAAGCAGTGTACGAGTTCAAGAATGGAGCGATTGATGGGGGGAGAAACAAAATGAATGCAATAAATCGGATGTAACTCAATGTAATGGGATGAAATAGAGAAAGGGCATATTTGGTCTAAATGACAGGAAAGACTTCTTGCCACAAGAGCTAATAGGTTGTGGCATAATCTCCCTTGAGAAATAGGGAAAGTGAGAAGTGGCAAGAGCTGGGCACATTTGGAACTGGAGGAGCACTAACAAATAAATCAGCAGCATCACAGAAGGGCCTCATTGCTGTGCTGCACAGGCTCCCGAGCTCCTCGTATGCCTCCTGCTCTGCACTGCTCAGGGTGTGCCCATTCCCAGGGCAAAGGCACACTGGAACTAACAAAATGTCTCTTTACACTTGGGAAGTTTTAAGCTGAAGCGAGCAGGGAAAGGTTAGAAAGGCCCTGGGCTCTGTCTGGGGGTGCTGCAGCACTGGGGGAGCAGGGGAGGAGGAGGTTTGAGAACTGTGGCTGTGAGCCAAGGTGCTCAAATAAAGTCAATAATGATGATTTATGGCAGGACTGTTTCTTTGCTGTTTGGGTCTTTTCTTTATGGCTCTACCAGGAGCTGGTGGAAAGTGTTATTGGGAGCCAAGGGAGCTTAAGGAGGCAGGGTTTTGAGATTTCTTTTAGATGGGAGGAAGAGGAAGCAGAGGAAGAATATATGAGTAAAACTCAAAAATAACTCTGCAGTTAAGGCACACTTACTGGGCTCACAGGGCTAAAATTAACTGCTAGAAATTGTACTTATCAGCTAGCCTGTAGGAAATCACTGGTTGATTTTCTTAACTGCTTGCTAAGTTGGCACACAGATTTCCACTCCTTTGAGGCTAGTTATTCCTTGGGAGATAAACCTTTTAGTTATCTAAAAATCTAAATGCAGTTCATATTAATTGTGGAAAATGCTTCCTTTTTGAATATCTGACTTCTGTGAACAGTTTTTCTGTAGCTTGTAAATCAAATACAGTATAGCTGTTTGCTTGAACGAACCTTAATGCAGAGAAAGTTGCATGATTTAAATAAAAAGTAAGATATGTACTTCTGTGTGTAATGTCTGATCTCACAGGGAAAAATGCTGTCCATCTAAATCATATTATAGCTGCTTAATTATTCTTCTAGTTGTTCAAATAAAGATTTTATTGTCAGAGTCACTAGGAGTTTTTTCTGTTATGCAGTCTGTTACAATAGAATACATTCTTTACAGACTAATAATGATCATGTTTATAGAGAACTTCCCATTTTTTCCCCATATGTGAAGTGCTTGCAACACTGGGGGGAAAAAAGAAGAAATTCTTTCTCATTAACTAGAAGATTATCATCATCATCATTGATAAAATCAAGATGATCAAATACAAACTGCCAATAAAACTATACAAAATTAGCAGCTTAGAAGTAGAGAAGATCTTACTTGCTTCATTGTAAACAGAGGAGATTAAACCAATTTTGCAGGAAAGGAAAAGAGTGTAAGTTCTAAAATACTGGGTCTGCTGCAGCAAAACCCCAGTCATTTGCAAACTATGAGAATAATGATGGGATGGTATTTAAGAGTAAAATTCTATGAGCAAGTTCCAAGTGGACACTTAGGAAAAGGGATCTGCCTGAGCTATTTTATGCATATTTATAAACCAAGTCTGGAGGTTGTCTGCTGTTGGAAAAGTTCGTAAAAATGAGGAAGTACCCATCTAGAAATTGTCTATATTTTTAAAATCATACAAAGCAGTATAGCTACAAAGATAATAGCAACAGATAAAGATGAACTTTATTAAAATCCCTATAACTGTATGTCTTTACAGAAAATACGGTATTCAAGTGTATTACCTGTGTAGTACTTGATATGTATATATGATAATTGAAAAAAGTAACACCTGAGAGTTTCAACTCATCCTTGTGCATGAGCAGTGAAATGCTCTTTTTCAAAGGTGTTCAACATGACAAATAAGTGCATTAAGAACTTTCTACATTGACAGAACCCACAACTGTCAGATGTACCCTTTATGTAGACATTTCTTTAATTTCTGTTGGTTCTCTTCTGTGTTTGTGTTTCTTTAGAACACAGCAGATAAAGTTGCATTCCAGGCTGCAGGAGGACTGACTGCCCTTGAAAATATTCTTCAAACGGTGACTTCTCCCACCAACCTGAATGCAGCTGCACGGGTTCCCTTTAAGTAAGTATGATGGGTCCTTCACCTGCCACTTAGAGTCACTAGAATTTCATATCTGCTGCTTCACTGCTTCCTCTTCTCCTAGTCCTGTGTTGAACTTCAGAGCAAAAACCGTGGTGTTCTCTATGCCATGGAAGGTGAAAGACGTTTCCACTCACCCTCTGGTTTCCCAACTTGGTGATTTTATTTTGAGCTATGATATATTTGAGCAGCAGCAACTAGTTGTATAAAAAAAGACAAAACTATGTTTAACAGAGGAGGGGATACATATCTTTTGAAGTTAGTCTGCAAAGATCTCTAGTGGGAAGCAGGGGAATTTTTTTAAGGGTTGTAATTCACTGGAATCTGTCTGCTTTTAAAATAAAGTAGTTGTAAGATACTGCTAGCTGAAAGGGCTCCTACAAACAGGTAAATCAAAATTCTCGTGGATTAGAGAAATTCCTCTTTACAGAATGTAAGAATGGAAGGGTGTAAATGTCTAATCCCTGAAAAAGGTGGTGACTAAGCAGAATTCCTGCAAAAACTGGTAACTTGAAAGCATGCTCTTTTCCCTAATCTCTAACTGTGGTTTTTATACAGTCAAGAGCACACAGGTGCTTTCAGAGCAGAGCTGGGCATGGTTTTAGTACAAGATGAACCAAACTCAGGATATCCTTGTGTGTACCATTGTCATCATTTGTTTGTAGATATTTTGTAATATTGGTATAATTGTAATTTAGGCACTACAGTGTGAGTTTGGATTAAAACTGGCCGATAATATGTTATGGGACATAACTGTTAAGTGCTGGGAAAGAGCACTAAGGAAAAACCATTTTTTTAATATCTTGACTTTGCACTCCTAAGAGAATAAATAAAATTCCTGCCTTTGCAGTTGTGCCAAATGCACTTGCTGCAAGTCCAGCCAGCTCTGCTGGTGAGTTCTGAGTTGGGCCTATGGTGAGCAGCTCAGGGACAGCCTTGGGGCTTCTTCGTTTGTACAGTCTCTAATTTTGAGTTATCTCAGCAATGTGGGATAAGCTTCACAAGGGACAGGATTGCTCTGTGTGCCCACATAAAGCCTAGTTTACACTGACTTTAAATTTTTAGAATGTGCACCTTCTGTACATCTTCGATTTTTGTTCTTTCCTTTTAAGAATAGTCTTGTGCTTTAGCAACCTTTGTTGAGAAGGTTTGAGAACATTGTGTTTACATTACTGAAAACATTGTGTTTGAAGTTTGTTAGGCAGTTTGAGGATGTATTAGTTCTCGAAGGAGTTTGTGTGCTGATAAATAAAGCCCCATGTCAGCCACATTTATATAACAGAAATCACATCCAAAGAGCTGATCAGAGTTCTCCTCTCTCTGACAGTCACTGTCTATCTCACACCCCTTTCAGACCAGTGGTCTCTCAGATTCCTGAGCCTGTTCGTGACTGAATTATAAATAGAGTTTTTGCATCTTTGAAAAATTCTCTAAACATTGTTTTATTAACACAAATTTTCCACTAGCCATATTTTCAAAAGAAATATAGACGCAGAAAAGAGATTAATATAAACTGTTCTGACAACATCGTATGTTAAAAACATCTTCTGAAGAACTTTGCTCTACTCCTGAAATACAGGATTTCATTCAACTTCACAGCAAACTGCAGTCTCCACTTTGTAGGCATCTGGAAGTTGGGAAGTTATCCATCAGGTTGCACGTAATTTGACACAGGATCCTGCTCTCTAAAGCAAAGTGCCCTTGCAGGGTTGTTCTGCAAGAGTCTGCTTGAGTCTGACTTAGAGAGTCTGGAGTCTGATGGAAGTGGCCCAGGCAACTTGGTGTTGCTGCATTGGATGCAGAGCCTCCTCTCTTGGTATTTCTGTGGTCTTTTTGATGGAGAAGAATGTTTTGTGCAGAATCTGCACCTCGACTGTCGAGATCAAGCAATAGTTCCAGAAGGTGGGACTTTCTCTGAGCAGTTTGAACCAGGCACAAACCATGTTCATGGGTATTGGTATGGTCTCACTGAAAGGATTTAAGAAATTTTTCACATACAGAGTGATTGAGGGAGGTTCAAAACCAAAGGACAATCATAGAATATATTTAATTCTTTAAATGAGGAAGAAAATTCAGATCACATTTCTCATTTACTTTTGAAACAAGTTTGAAGGTACTTTTCTTTTTTTTGTGCAAATATAATTTACATCCTGATTTCTTGAACTTTGAGTCTAGAGAAACAGCAGTTTTCTCTGTTTAAAGACAAAGCAAAGCCCTGTGGACAGAAGTTGAATTAAGACCTTTCATGAATTGCCCTCCAGTCTCCCCCCAGCCAAATATGCTTTGCTGAAGGACACTACTGTACTTAAGATTGTTTGTGGGTTCTTGCAATGTTTAACCATTTGTACTCATCTTAAACTGGGAATTTGTCTGTTGCTTTGTGATGAGGGTAAGCTATTTACAAGTAGGTGAGGAGATTACATGGGCTATTATCTACATCTCTCTTTCTCCAAAATCCTGGCAGTATGGTGCAGCTCAGAACTTTAATCCCATGTCTACAAGATAAAGCTTTATTATCAGAAGATTTAACAATATGCCTGTTGTTTTGTACCACTGTCCGGCTCAGTAGTTAGAGCAGCAGGATGGGAAATGCTGTGAGGAAGAAATGACATTTATGAGACAGATGATACATTTGGTGTTGGGGCAGTTTTTCTCCCCTTCAAATAAATCAGTGGAAAAGGGGAAGAGAAAGCAGTGGGTTATATAAGTAAGTTTTATTTTTGGTGTTAACATAAAAATTAATGTCCAGCCGCATTATTTCTTAAAGCAGCATTTTGTAGTTTTCCAGAATTTGTCCACTTCTCCACAAAACAGGACATAGTCAGCAGAATTTTTAAAGGTTCCAGAGCCTTATGGTATTTTTCCTACACTTCTACTGAAAAGCAAATGGGAGCTGCACAGCAAAACAATTTAATGCCTTGAGATGAAGACCAGGAGATGAATCTCATCCCCTGGGTTGCCTTGCAATGTGCAGCTCATTTACCCCCTTTGTGCCATGAGGTGTTGGTAATAAACCTGCTAACAAATGAGGCTTGTAGGGTTTGTTTAATTAACATTTGGGAAATGCTTTGACTTCCTTGAGTGATGAGTATTTTAAAAGAGAAATTGGCAGTAGTTGTGTACGGAACAAAGTTGGACTTTTGCTACAAGTTAAGATAGAATTGAAGTCAAGTTTAATATTTCTTCTATATTCATACAGTTTCTTGCATCATTTATTTAAAGCAAATATTATCAGAGTAAAAAAGCTCAAACCATAATTACATTCATAAAAAGAAGAAATTAGTGCCCCCATAATATTTTGGATAGCATTGATACAAATGAATTTTTTCAGTAAGAGCTATTTTGAACTAAGAGCTGGTTTTATAGCTTGTTCTCTGTAATTTTTACTTGGGTTTATGAGCATGCACTTCTTAAGCTGCAGTGTTGCTGTTCATGCATTTTTATAGGATTGTTCACAAACAAACTTTTTTTTACATAAAATGCAGAACAAGATTTCTTGTTTTCCTGTGAGGTTATTCCATGTTAGAGAAACATATAAATTTCTTAACTTCTTGGAAACAAATTAATTGAAAATTAGCAATTGGTACAAGGACATAAAGACGCTCTAGAGAGAATGACCACTGTGCAAGTTCAACATCTGAAACCTGCAGCATCTCTCTCTTCCCATGACCTATTCCTGCTGTCTGGTTTAGCTGGATTTTGGACTCAGAGCTCAAGAATAAAGCAGCATTGCCCTCGTGTGCAATAAAGGAACAGCAATCTGGTTGTTGAAAGCAGCTCTGTGAAGTGTTACAAAACTTTCAGATTTAAAGCCAGGTCTTGCATGAAGTGAATGATAAGCCAGGGACTGGAGAATTTTGGTAGAAGATTTTCAAATTCTGTCACACCTATAAATATTGGGGTAAATTGATTGTTTGTCATGTGTCATCCAGCAGTGTATTCGTAAGTGCAGCAGCAGTTCAGAGTGAAACTCCAGTCTGGTTTTGGAAGTGTCTTGAAGCATAATTGATGCTGAATTTTATCTTCTCTCTATTAATTGAGTCTAGACTTTGGCTGGAGCCCATTTTTTAATTGGATATCCTTAAATAATGTAAATGACAGACAAAACAGTAATTACGAATCTCTGGGGGTTCCTGATTGTGTAAAAGACTCCATGACTGAAGGGTAAGAGCCAGTATGGTCTTCAAGAGTTAAAATTTATATTTTTAACCTAAAATCAGGGGAGTTTTATTGTTGTTTCAATCCATATTCTTACCTTGATGGTTCCTTACCCATTCCGCTCTACAGCCATTCTGTGGACCATTTTTCAGTAATATTTCACCTCCCACTTCTTTGCAATGCAGCAGGTAATTACCAATACTGATCACTTTCCCCATCAGAGTGCTGCATGATATTCAAACTGGTTAAAAATGGGCAGTTTTCTACTGAATTAACACATCCTAAATTTGATAATGCTTAGTTTTATATTATTGCACTGCCAAATGGAGCTTTTAGGGTTATTCATTGATAATCAAAGTATGTTCATTTATAATGTCAGAAGTTGGAATAATATGGAAAAGCTTTACACTTGAAACAGGTGAATTGTTAGATGTTGATGATGCCCTAGTTTTTGTAAAGCAAAAGCTGAGTTTTTGCCTCTGTATCCTGGTGCAGTATCATGGATTAGTTTTCCATGGTTGCATAGTCTTGATGCCTCAGTATTTTAAATAAAAGTTAAAGTTTGTCAACTTGTTTATGTCAGGCAAATTGAGGAAATGAAGATGTGCTAACATAAAAAAAATCACGTGCAGACATATAAACTGTTGAGATCTAGCTTGATTAAAATGAATCCTCCTCCTTCATACTCACATAAAATAAATATAACATACAGATTCGTATTTTTGTCTAGTTTGAAGACAGATTTCTTTTTTGGCTCAAGGCTTGTGTACCATAAGGAGTGTTTTTATAATTGGATTTACTCTGGAGGAAAACCTTGCATCCGAGGGCAGCCTGGCCGTGGGGTGGAGTGAACGTGCTGGCGGCCAGAGCTGGAAAGCTGATTTGTGGGTGTGATACAAAGTTTAGAGCAACATCGGTAATCAATAACCACCTGCTTTACAGAGCCTCCTGTTTCAGGCCTTCAGCTGGCTTTGGAATCTCTGGAGATAACAGCTTTGGAATTAGGAGCAGTTAAGAACTTCTGAAAGGGAAGAAAATGATGGGAAATGCGTTGGGTTTTTCGTCCCGACGAGTTTAACGCGCGGTTAAATAAAGTTGTGGCTCTGCCGTTCGCAGCCCCTCGCTTGTCTCGGCGGCCTTGTGCAGAAATGGTGACAGTTGACAGCTGTTGTTCCCTTAATAAGATTAAAGTAAAGAAATTAGTTGTGCTGTCTCTAATCTGCCATTTAACACTGCGAACCACCTGGGGACACTTCGGTGCCGACACTCCCCGTGCTGAATTCCAGTCAGGCCGTGGAGCCGAGGCGGAGCTGAGCGTGTGCCGTGATCAGAATGTGTTCAGACGAGCTGCTGTTAGCAAGCTTATGGTATCAATTAGATGAACCCTCTTTATTGTTGTGAAAAATTAATTTGACATCCATTTGCTTACAGCACCTTTTCAAACGCATTTTCGGAGTCTCTGAAAATGCCGGTACTCTTTGTGACGTGAGGTTCAGTTGGGAAATACAAAAGCATGATGCATTCTTACAGTGGAATTTGGTCTACATATAAAGTGGGAAGTTTTTCTGTTTTCAAGTGTGAAATAAATGATTCTCTTAGGAATTAGGAAGCCCCATATATCAAAAAGCATTTATTGCAGTGAATTAACTAAATCACCTCGGAACTCTGAAATGCTGTCAAAATTAACCTACAAGTTCATATTTGACACTTTGGAAGAATTATAATGTTTATATTTAAATAGAATTGATCTTCATTTTAGAATAGCTGATAAAATGACAGAAGCTGATTTAAAGCATCTTCTCAACAGAAAAGAGAGACTACCAATATAGTTTCTTCTCTCTATCCCTCTAAAAACACTTACACAAGGGAATAATCTTCATGAGAGGTAGAAGCAGGTGCCTAATGAAAATATTTTTCAGCATTACTGAGGGAAGGGGAACTAAATCCCTTTATATAGTCAGGAAAGGAAAAGAGAACAGTGTTGCAAGGCAGATTTTTAAAAATGCACGTGAAGCATGCTGCTTAAATTATCTATAGGTGTTATCCTTGTAGGGTAAAAATTAAGTGAAATAGATGAAAATTAACCTGCCTTTGGTCAGTAAGTAATTATTTAATATTGTTTTCACATCATGTAAACTGCAGATTGAAACTGATTTAATTAGGCAGTAAAATTAGTTACCAGTATAGTTAAATTAATGTAACTGGTAATATGGTTGTACTCAGAAAAGTAGGAAAAGTATAAATGTTCATTCACTTCTTTTCTAAGTTCTCCAGCTGAAGAGAAGACAATCCAGCCATAGCAATGAAAAATATTTTACTCCACTTTTTCTGGCCTCTGAGCACTTCCAGCTTTCCTTAGCTTGAGAAATGCAATGTATATATATAAGAGGCTTCCATTTCAGCTCTGGGGAGCCATGCTAAGTGACCAGATGCCTCAGCAATGAACCCAGCATCAGTAAAGCCACAGTCCTTATTGTGTAAATAATTTTCTTGTTTCAAAAAATATTTTAGGAGAAAGATAAAGCATAAAACTCAGCTCCAGAAGTATGTTGAATTAGTCTGCAGCTTGTTCTGTTAAATACCAGCTTTGACGATTTCAGTGCAGTCACTTGGTGTTTGTTGCAGTCCCACTTTTGTATGACCTTTCAACAGTGCTCATAATTTATTTTCTTCTTTGGAGCTTATTTGAACTTAGTCACATTTTTTCACATGTTGAGGAAAACCCAACAAAATAAAAGTTCTTTTCCTTTTGGTTTGCTTTAGACGAACAACTTGAATGTCTAGCCATCTGTATTTAGTATTGGATATATTATGCATTTGTGTTGTGTGTCTGTGTGAATGTTTGTGTAGTAACAGTGATGGCTTTTGCAGTAAGCAAAGCTCAAGAAACAAATTTTTTGTTAATTCTGAAATAGGGTTCTCTTTGGTAAGATTAATCTCCTCTGTGAGAATACTCCCTAGGACTGGTCCGAGCTTCCCTGCAAGTCCTGTTTTGAGAAGAGCACTTTAATTGGAGCAGATGGAAATCACTGCACGTGATGCAGAGAACAGTTGTGCACGTGCTTGTGATTTTGCATTCTTCCCACTGCAAAGCTGTCACCTCTTCCCCAGCCATAGGTGTAGCTCAGCCGATGCTGCTGGAGCTGTACATCAGCACTGGAGGCTCTGTGCAGGAGTGGGTGGCACTGTGGCACTGGAATTTCTGGGCCAGGCCTTTCACCTGCTGGGGTTTGCCAGTTCTTGGTCATCCCTATTCCTTGTGTTGGAGCACAGACACTGCTGGGAGCTTCTCTCTAAAGCTGGCCCTGCTGTCGTGGGAATTGCTGTCAGATACTTCACACAGGCTGTTGAAGGTCCTGCCAGGAAAGAGTTCATTGTGATATAGCTGTAAGCCACACAAAAAGATTACTACCTATCCAAATGATGAAACTGACTGATATTCTGTATCAGTTTTGGTAAGAGTTTTGAGTACAGGAGGGTCCAGTACCCATAGAGTGCATGGCTTCTGATAAGCATGGCTTTTCTGTTTTGAAGTTATTTAATTGATTTCATTTAAGGTATTAGTTCTGTTTGGAATCCCAAAAGTTGAAGAAAATGAATGTGAACTCCTGCAAGGTTATTTTGATGTGCTGCCATTTATTTGCTTTTAATTTATTGAAGAATGTAAAATTCTAATTTTTCTTCCCTTCTGATTTCTTAGGTCACTGTGCAGTACAGTAAATGTTTACAGCCTCACCTGCAGCAACTGCATAGAAAACTGCACCTATGTTCTCTTTAGTAATAAGATCACTTTTCTGATGGACCTGTTGATACAGCAGTTTACGGTAGGTAAAATAACTTTCTTAATTTAGAAAATTTGCATGCTTCACAAACATGTTAAAATATTTAGAGTATAGAGTATAAGAACACCTGTAGGTATATAAGAATAAAGCCTTGAAAAAATAAAATTAATTTGTTGTTTGTATTTGGTGGCTGTATCTACTATACAGAAATGGATGTATTTGCTTCTACTAATGAATTCTGCAAAAGCACGTGTACCAGGAATCTAGTGAGTGGATATTGTTCTATCTTTAGCATTTTCTGAGGTTGTTTTCTTTAATTCACTCTACAGGAATATTTAAAGTATAGACTATAATGAGTTGTCTCTGTGTGTTTGATTCTTACTTGTTTCAGTGTCAGGAATCTAAGTCAGGTCAATACATTGCCAGAGTTTGATTTGCTGAAGTGCTTAAATAGGACTCTTTAGCAATGAAAGTTTTAATTTTCCAATGTTTCATTTAATTTGAAATGTCATTAAATATTTTATTTGAAAACTCATTTTTAATTCATAGTGACCTGCTCATCATAAGATATTTAGTCTTGGTTTTCTACTTATAAATTGTGTGTATGTATTTTCATGAGCCAAGCAGTTTGTTAATTGAAAAGTTATGTACATACTTTTAATAATTTAAGTGACGCTGTTAGAATCAACAAGCCATAGGACTGTTGACGAACACTTTAAAAAGATAGTCCGAGGGTCCTTGACACAAAGAAAACCCAAATGCAACCTGTGCATTGTCCTCTGAGCAGCTGCCAGCTCATTGTTCCTCAGCAGATCTTTCCAAGAGGATTGCAGGTATTAGGTTTCAGCTGTGCTCAGTGAAAGGTGCGTGTGCTGTGCCGGCCAGTGCTGGCTCTGCGGGGCCAGCGGGGCAGGGCTCCAGGGAATTACACACAGGGGAAATCCTTCAGCACCTCACCAGTGGCAAACTTCGTTCTGCTGCCAAACCCCTTCCCTGCTCTCGGTGCAGTGCTGGAGAACGACCTGTACTCTCCCTGAAGGAATACAGAGGGTATTTCTTAGGCAGAGTTGGCCACCTAGAGCTCAGAGATACTAGAGAAGGAAAATTTACTGCACTTAGAGCTCTTTTCAGTCTGTTGCCAAATACTACCCTTGAGTTGCAGCAAAACTGTAATTAAAGCTTAATGTTTCTCATGATCCACAGTGGACTTTTCTTTCCTATACAGAAAGTCTCTTATGTTCTCTTCATGCAGAATTGGCCCTTGAACTGGGATATCTTCATAGTTCCGTGAAGTGCATATTTGAGTACAAAACCCAAAAACAGTGCTGCTTTTCTAACTCTGATTTTTCTCTCTTGAAAATATAATAAATCAGATCAAGTTTGAATTTTTCTTTTTTTTCCAAAAAAGAAATGTACAAACTGAGAGCAGTTCCGAATACCAAAATACTAAAATATACCCCCAGAGACTTTTAACTGCCTCCACTTTTCCTGGTTGGATGAGCTGTGTGATGCAGCCTTTGCCCATGTCATGTGTATTTCCACGTACTGTTGGAAAATAAAGCCCAAGTAATACCAGGAGTAATAAATGAGAATGTATGTTTGCAAGATTTTAACAAATTATTAAACAAGTACACCAATATGTGCTGAATACAGAAACAGTACTGTTTGGAGAAGCATTTCAATATAATCTTGAATACATCCAGTATGAACCTTATTTCCAACTAGTTTCGTGTGGATTTAGTTTTGGTTTGGGTTTTTTTTTGTGTATGAAACATCCAGCTTGTCCAGGTTAATAGTTTAAAGTGTCCTGTTTAGGCCTTTCTTCACCTCCTACCTAAAGGGACTGGTAGGAAACCTTCTGTAGACTGACTTACCATGTTACCTTCCTTAGCCTCCTTAGCCCAGGTAATGCCTAAGTCGGTGTCTGTTGGGGACAGCAGGGGTGTTTCCTGATTTCCATGATTAATGGATCAAACCTTCCCACCTACATTCATACAAGTCTCGTGCTGGAGTGTAGCTTCATTTATTGCTGCTGTCTCTGCTCTTCTTTGTCCACTGTGGCCAGAAGTTGGTTGCAAAATAATTGCAGCTTTTCTAGTTGTCTATTTTGGAAGGTTTCACACCAACAAAACCAACTAATTAATGGAGCTGTAAGCATGTAAGGATGGCTTCATATTTTGGGGATTTCCAGTCAAGTGACAGCTGTCATGTACTTTCCACAAAGATATCTGAGAAGCCATACATATAAACTATACCTGTCTGTGTGATACAATGACAGATCACTGTGATTATTTTTTAAGGCAATCTTTAAATGCGTAGTAGCTGAAAATTCTAAGACATCATTAGTGAATGTGCAATGAACATTAAGTGAAGTAGCAATCAAACAAATGTAGGGATCAAAACCCAGTTGTTTGTTACCTTTTTCTTTTCCAAAATACAGTGCTTAAATGTGGACCATATTTTAGGTAAGTGGCCTAAGAAATTTTACTGGGTTTTAGTTAATCTGGCTATCTAATCAGAGGAAAGTAATTTTTCTCCTCCATTTCTTGCCTGGAATGCGCTGCCATTTAATTTGGGTTCTTCAGAATGACAGTATACATCCTACTGCAGTTTCTTAACCATTTGTGGTCAGCTTTTTTAATCTTCTTTGCTGCATCAAATAAGGCAGCTCCATGTTGGCACTGATGATGACAAGAACTGTGAAATCCAAGGCACATCTGTGCTGCTGGGTGGTTCTAGTCCATTTTGAAATTACATCTGTCTCCATGGGGTTCAGCTGTGTGGCACTGACAGTTCCCTTTGTCCCTAATAACAAGCCCACGTGGAGAGTAGTAAATCCTGAAAACAGGGCTGGAGTAGAAGAGGTAATGACATGCAGAAGTGTTTAGGGGTAGGGAATTTAAAATTGGAACCTTCACCTGCACCATCTCAAGCCTGTGCGCTTCCTGGGCCATTTCTGTTTCTTTGGTTCACTAGTTACTACATAGAAAGTCTGACATCCTAGTGATACTTCTGAGATATATTTTTCAGAGTGTTTTTGAGGCAAGCCCAGTGACTACAAATGCAGAAAGCACAAGATCACCATTGGTAATGGGAGAATGATATGAAATAATTGACCTAATGAAGAGAAATTGTGTGCCTCTAAAGGTCTGAACCCTTTCCTTTTAGGTTTACCAACTCTACATTTAAAGTTCTTCATGGTTGTAGAGGACTATGCCTTTTATAAAATACAAATATGAAGGAGTTGTCAGTGCTGGACCTCTACGTTGCTAACTGGAAATTGTTTGGTGTTTTTTGTTAGCACAGAAAGAGAACGTGCTCTGATCTGCAGAGGTATTTTGGTGACATGAGTCAGAACAGAGTAGCATTTTCAGCTATATTAAATGTGTGCCTAAGTGCTTTACTGGATTGGGGCCATATTGTGCAGCATCTTACAGGATTAAGCCCGAGATGCTGGGCAGAGCTGAAGAGCTTATGGCAGCTCTGCACAAGCATGGGAACCCCTACGCAGGGGGAATTCTTGAAGGAACAGCATATCACTTGTAGGGAGGCTCTACCAGAGCTGAGAGTCAGGTCACCAGAGAGTTCCAGTTCTAGAACTGACTTAAAGAAAGTAGGAGTCTTGGTTAGGCCCAGCATATTCAGCCATCAGAAAAGCTGAAATAGCATTGAGATGTTGGATGTGTCACATATTTGGACAGTAGTTACATATTTCCTGATTTTCCATTGTGATTTAAAAATGTTTTATACCAATTACTCAACAAATCAGTTTAAGTGTGTAATCACACCTGTAGATTTGTGTTGTATAAACTGTTAAAAAGGAATGTGGAATGTTGTAACATTTACTCATCCAAAGCCCATGTTCAACACAGTTTCTCTGAATATCATCGACTCCTTGTGTAATCAACACAAAGAAACCAGAGCTTGAAAGCTTTCATAATTACACTATTAAATCTTAAGATTTCCTACGCCCTTGCTTGATATAATTATCAACAAGCAAGCACCCCAATTAATTTTGCTTCTGCAAGCACACCAATTAATTTTGAACATAAATCTCAACACACTTTCCCACTATCCCATTAATTACTTGTTCAGTAAAAGAGCTGATCTGTTGTCACTCATTTGAGTTAGTATAAAAGGAAGATCTTCAAGGAATTAGGTTCAAATTTACCCATTTTCTGTAAAGCAGTATTTCCTTCTGTCTCTTATTTGACAAACACTGTATAAAAATTCACATTTGTTCACAGTTTATGTTAACACACACATTTTCTCAAAAACTTGAACATGAAAAGTAAGCTCTGCAATAAATGACTCTAATAAGTGCCAGATCTATTTATTTTACAAATTAGGAAGAGCAGTTTGATTTTAAAGCATGATCTTTGATAGCTAAGGACTGTGTAGTTAGAATATATATTTCTCCTATGTACATTGAACTAGAAGGCAAAAAAACCCATTATCCACTCATAGTACTGTTCATGACAGCAAATGGAAAGCTCTGCTGCAAGATATTATTAAATCTTCTAAGAAATAGCACATATATAATTTTTTATCTAAGGTGAAAAAGCAGTAAGTAGCGTTTGTTAGCAGTTTTTAAAACTTAATGTTCCAAGTACAAAGTCGCCACGTTTAGGTTGATTTACACATTGCAAAGTTTAACCCATCTGTTTCAGTGAGCAATTGGTATCATTAGGCATGAATTATTTTAGTCAACAAATGTTACTGGAGCAACGTAGTATTGTTTTTCCTATTGAACTTGAATAAGCAGCTAAAGACTTCTCACTTGCTCTCTTGGCTCATCACCAGAAACAGACCATTACAATGAGTTTTAAGTAGCAGCACAAGGCTCAGAGCTAATGAATAATAAAGAAATGTGCATGTTGTTCTTTGTCACCAAGTGTTACCAAATCCCTCCTGATACCTATACGGGGAGGAATGGTTTTCTCTGGCCTTGCTTGCATGTACTGAGTGTAAATGATTTTAACCTGGAAGGAAAATGGCATTTCAGCCCACATTGATCCCTAATGCCTGTGTCAAGCCTCGGGCTGTGGCAGAGCAGAGGCTCCACAGAGATCTGCAGGGTGTGGGCCCAGCAGCATCAGCCATGGGGATGTTCCCAGGAGCCCTCAGCCCTGACTGCTGCCAGCGTCTGCCGCGAACACTGAAGGACTTCACACACACTCCACTTACTGTTTGATTGTAATAGAGCAGGATTTCAGCTGGATAAATTACCTTGGACTGCAGAAATGGAAAAATAAATTAATTTTTTAAAAATTATTCCCTCTGTGAGGATTTCCTTCCAGATCTATATCCTGCATATAGATTTGTCTTCAGATTTACATGTTGTACAGCTCGACTTCACCTTTTTAGGAGTGGGCTCTAGTTTAATGATTTAGAAAAATGAGATTCCTCTGAGGTCTGTTCAGAGAGAACTGGGTGTTGTGCTTCTGACATGATTGACAAGTGGGTGACCTCTGATGGACAAGTGCAATGGTCACTGGTAATGTTTTATGCATAAGAACACAGTCATACTAATGACATACTTTGCTGCTATCAGGCTTCCTTTGTTCTCAGACACTGCATTCTTTTGACTTGATTAATTCTGGTCCACCTTAGATTATCATGTGCTTTACCTTATCTTGTACCTGAAATGGATTAATGCCCATCAGCACTGCTAGAATGTTACTTTATTTTTACTTTTGGTGTAGGCTTATCCAGATTTGTAAATGTTTCTCTACAAACTTTGGTTAGTTTTACTGAATTCTGGTTGTTTGTGGTTCTTTCTCTTTACTTAGGTTAGTGTTCCAGATGACCATAATGCTACTGCAGGCAGAAGTGTAAATAAGCAGGTATTTGAAGGTTTAACAACAGGACTTCTGAGGGTAACTGCTGTGATTTTCAGATGTCTAATCTCCAGCTTCCCAGATGGAAACAACCACTCTACTGCACTGAAGATACTACAGGAAGTGAAAAGTAAATCCTCACAAGTGGAAGCCTTCAGCAGCAGAGTCCAAGACCTAATCAGGTTTAAAAAAAATAATGAAATGTTTCTAAGCGTTCTTTATGAGAGAGAAAGCAAATTGCATTGATTTAAGAGAGGAACAAACTGCTTTAACTCTTAATGCAGTAAGAGTAGTTTGTGTGGGTAGTCAAGAAGACTATTGAAATACTATATTATCAATCAAAAATGTTCTTCAAAAAACTGCAGACACAGAAATACAGAAACACAAGAATCTTTTATTTTTGGACTTGGCTTTTTGTGTCCTTTCCATTAATTTTCTCTCCTGATTATCTAGGAGCCAGCTTCCATATTTTTATTATTTTCTCTCAGTTCTCTATGCCAGCTGTGTGTGCCCATTGCCCGTGGTCTCTCATATCATACATGCATTCATACAAGCTTGTCATAAAATACACACTTCCTATTATAAAGATCACCCCGTCATTCCTATAATCTGATCTTACCGTGTAGCTGCATTTTAATAGCTGAACCTGAATATAAATAGTTGCTAGTGTGTCTTCAGCCCTCTGAAGAAAGGAAATTCTTTATGTGCTACTGAAAATGTGTCACAGTGAGCCTTCAGACTTTTCAAAGTCTAGTGTGATGCTGATGGAGACAAAGAGGACAGCTGGAGGAGGAAAGCAAAACAAATAGTTGTCATAGATACCAGTGACCTCTAAAACTTCCATGTTCTCATGTAACTCTCCTTCTCCCCAAACAGGTTTTGATAGAGTGTGAAATTTCAGGATGTTGTATTCTACCCATTTATGAATGGGAGGGTGGGAGGTCTGTGCTGAACAGACATCTGACACTGACTGGGCCAAGCCCAGGCATACCCTCAAGATAAGGAGAGACATGAGAATCCAACCAGGTCGCTCACCTGAGGCACTTTAGGGGATCTGGTTATAAATGGGGAATGAAAGGCATGATGACAAGGTAATAGTGCAATTAGGAAAAAAAGAGAGAGGGCATTTTAAACCAGTCAAAACCAGACAAATTCTGTCATTAATGAGAATCTTTCCCCTCCAGGTCATTGTATCGTATGTCATGGGGAGTTGATTAAGTGAGAGTTTTGGGAAGATGGGGGAAGAAAGAGGAACACTGAAATATTTTTTTTTTTTCTATTTGGGACTGTTAGACCTGATGCATGAACACCAATTATCTATGTGCTGTCTGGGTATCAAAAGGGTAGCCAGGTTACTTCAACTGTACTCCTGTGGGTAAAAAGAGATGGAGGCAATAGATTAGATAGCTTTGCCATTCCACTTGTCTGTATGCTCAATTCCTCATGGAGAGGAGTGCTCCATGCATCTTCTTATTGTCTCCGGATGCCAGTGAAGAATAGTCCCAGCAGACTGAAAGCTCTCATCCATTTCCTGTCTGCCAGAGAGCAGCTGCTTTGTACTCAGGTGTGGGTGTAAAGGAGGGGGACAGTGCACACAGTTTGCAGGTGTCAGTCACACTGTAGGGATGCTCCTAGGGAAGGGAATATCGGTGAGAAAGGTTGTGCCTTTTTGTGAGTCGCCATCTATCAGTATTAGCTCTATTTTATTTAGTTCTTCCTCTCCCCTCCTATTTCTCAGAGCTATTTCCAGCACTCAGCATTTCTCTGTGACTGTGATGTATCTAACACCCAGCTATGTTCCTGGAATTATTCCACTAATGCAGGAGAACTTGTTTATCACTTGCATGATCAAGTAGATTGCTTAGATCAAAATCTGCAAGAAACTTAATGCTGGTAACCTTTCATGCTGCTAAATAGAAAAGACAAATTTACCTACACAATGAGTGTGCAATTAATAACCTTTGTGCATCTTTAAGTGTTTTTAACTGCTGTACTTCAGCAGCTTTAAAAATCTTCCATGCTGCAGTTCAACTTCTTGCTTTATATTCAGTGTATTTTTGTTCTTAATTCCTTCACTTCTTCCAAAAGCTTTGTGTCAGTAGGGTGGATGTTGGCAGAAGGTCTCGCTTCTAACCCTGAAGAGAAATCAGTCTTGGAGCTACAAAAGTGTCTGAAAAGGACGAGGTTTTCTTCCCTGATGTTAAAACCCCCTGTTTTTCATGTTAGAACATGTTGTGAGGGAATAGTTATTTTTGATAAATAGTTGTACAGCTTTGTGAGAAGCATTATCTGATCAATAGTTTTTATTTACTAGAATCAGTATTATTTAATAATATTCCCTATTGAGTCAAGTCAGGGTGGTCTAGACATGATGTAAACTTAGAGCCAATGGTGTTCCCTTCTCAAGGAGCCTCTCTTCTAAGAGCCGAGCCATCTCTGCCAAATGGACTTGAGGAGCAAGTAGAGGAGCTGGTAGGGCAGTGATTTCAGGAACAGGAGGGTTTAGTGTAGACAGTCAGTGTAGGAACAGTGGATCATTTGTTGGTGTCTGGAGGTAATTGCTTTCCCATGTCTTTTAAGTGAGGTGGAGACACAGGATAAAACAGCAGTTCTGATTTTGACAAGAGGTTTCTCCCACTTTCTGAGAGTGGAGGAAAATACAAAGAAAATTAGAGGGCAAAGAAAGGAGGGTGATTGCAGTGGGATGTTTGTGCCCACAAAGAGAGTTGATCTCACCTAAGTCAGCAGAATATGGTGGTTGAGATGGGCTGAAGTCTGAGAAGCTGAATGTTTGTGGTAGAAAAGGAAAGTAGGTGAAGTGAGGTGATATCAGCAAAGTGATGTGGAGAAATTATATCTGTGCACAGTTTAAGTGAAGTTGGTAATGATCAAAGAATGAGAGAACCTACTGTGGACAGGGAGATCTTGGTACAAGGGTGAAGAGCAGATTCTTTTGGCATAAGTTTCTAAGCTATTAGAAGTTCCAAGAAGGAGCAGTTGAGATCTGAGGATCAGCAATGATGATCTGGTCAACCCTAACAAAAAAGAAAGGAGTTTTCAGTTAAAAAAAAAGTAACTACATGGTTTTCTCTATGTTGAATTTGATTGAGTCTCGAGGAGGTTTTTTGATCCTGATCCTTCTATACTGTTGGTAGAAGGTTGTTCATATTCTATTAGTCCCTGAGATGTTGCATATGTATTTATAAGAGGGGAACCAAGCCCAGCAGTTGGGCAGTGGTTGCTATGATGTATGTATTGCAATAAAACATTATCTGGGTAACATCCTTGTCTTCTGGAATGAACGTGTTCTACAGAATCTACCTCTTCATGCTAAAAAGAAATTGTACTGTTGCAGAGCTATCAAGATTATTATAAATCATTAACGATGGCAAAATTCCATTGTCCTTCTAGCAGTATGCTAAAATAAACATTTACACTCGTCTTTCTTGTACAGTATAATACAAATTATCCTACAACAGACAGATGTCTTAACAAAAACTACTGATAGTCACAGAGAGCCAGCTCTGAAGTTACTGGAATTGGAATTGTTTCATTGAACCCTTTCAGAAAGAGTATTTAAGTAATCACAACCTGCTTTTTCAGTGATTTGGTAGCAGAGAAGCAAAAATTACGTCTTTTTCAAAGTTACCAAAACTGGTGTGGAACTGGTTTTTGTAATACACTTTTTCCTCTGTTTGTAGTTACGTGGTGAACATAGGATTGGTGGACAAGCTGTGTTGCTGTTTCCTGTCTGTTCAAGGCCCTGTTGATGAGAACCCCAAAATAGCAAGTTTTCTACAGAATGCCACGGCAGTGCTGCATGGAGTTTGCCAGCTGTGTTTCGCTGTCAATGGAAGGTGGGTGCCCTGGGTCTGTCAGCTCAGAACGTGTTGTTAGGCAGTGGCATCCTGCTGAGGCTGCCAACCAGAACTGGCCCACTGTGGGACACACAGGAACAGCTGGGAAAGAAGCAGTGCAGGAGATCCACTCTGCTCACCCACTCACCAGCAAACTGTAATTAGTTACCTGCACCGAGGCTTGATTCTTTTCAAGTCAATTATCAGAATTGCAAACTTCACCTCCTTTACTCATCATTCCACACAGGGTTTTATCACTGGTAGTTCTAAGTGTCCAGTCCCAAGGACTTCAAGAGGTATTTTATTATCAGCTAAAATCAACTCTTAATTAATTTGTCCCTAGAGCAGCCCAATTCAGCTCTTGTTCTTTAAAATACCACCGTCAGTGAGGGAATTCTGTTTTCTAAAAGGAAAGCTATTACTAGATTTGTCAGGGAAATTTCTAATGCAAAGTGCTTGTTGTTGTAATCTACCAAGGTTGTGGGAAGTGTGCATGAGGTATGTGCCTGCCAGCAACTCTGGACTTCTGTGGTCTACAGTGTAGGATAGCCTGACATTCATGTGAGAGGCAAAATTTCAGAGCTTTGGGCTGCACTTACTAGAACCTACCACCATTACTGTTACACATTTCAGGGAAAATCAAGGCTGGCAGAACTTTACAATGCATTCCTGAAGGGTAAAATGATGCTAGGGTTGAAAAACTAGAGCTAAAATATAGGATAAGAAACAAAGCTGTAGGTAAGAGCTGTTGCTGGTAGCCAGGGACACAGACACATGGAAAAAGAACTGCAAGAAATATGAGCCCAAAGAGACCATCCTAACTTACTGAAATTTCCTTTTCTGAAAGCTGCCAACTTGGCATTTTAAATTCCAGGAGAACGCTGCCAGAAGTCAAATACTCACTGAATAAAATAATAAAAAAATCTCCCTTCTGTTAGTGGAATAATAGTTCTAGCTCAGAGTGAGTAATACAATATTTGCAACTTCTGTAGCAGGCACACACTTCACCAAAATATTAGAGATCTTTGCACCCCAGAATAGTACAGCACTGCACAAGTACATCCTTCAAGAACATCTGTTCTTTGTAGCAGCAGAATAATTTTGGAAGGTTGAATGTTTTTCTTCACAGTTACACCAAGAAGTATCTGATCCTACCACCTCTATAAACAGCAGTGCTTTAGATTTTCTCCAAAGGTGCTGGTTGTTCATGCTTTCCAGGTTAGATTGTTCATTTGAGCATGAAAAGAAATGAGAGGAATGAACTTGGAGATTTCAAAACTGTTGTCTTTCAGATCAAAAGCTTTGATGTAACTGATTAGAAGGGCAGTTTAAATCACGTCTTTCATCACCTGAGCCCACTCTCATTTAAACAGTGAATGCAGAGTGTAATTCTGTCGTGTTAGAGAAGTCCTCAGTGTTCGAGGTGATTTAAATGGAAAAAGGTACTGCCAAACACAGATTAAGGTGGCAGAAACAGAGCTCAAATTTATTGAATTCTTAAATATGTCACACTACAGTAATACATGATGTGTGATACCTGATCTGCAGCACAAAAGGTGGCCCCTCTGTGAGAAATACAGATGCCTCTTTCATTCCTGGTAAATGGTGGTAGGAGGCAATGCAGCCTTTGCAGTCAGCTTTTCTCATTCTCCAGCTCAGTTGAAACATGCTTGAGCACCAAACCAACCTGCCCGTTACACCCCTCTGTACTCCCAGTCACCAACCACTCTGATCAGCAAACTTCTCAAGTTGTTACTGAGATTTGAAAAGCTCACTAAGTATTACAAGTGCTCTGACACTGTAGCATGGAAAGAAATTTTGCCAGATTAATGGCAGGCTTTCACCATTGTTGCAAGAGCAATTTTGAAATGTTCTTTTGGTACATCCTCCTATATATGATGGTTCCAGGTTGGAAACTTCTTTATGCTCCTCGATGGTAGTGGGGGGACGGGGACACAAAATTAATGTGGTTTTTTGGGTGGAACTTTTTCAGGCTGTTGTCTGTCATATAAAAAGTTGTCATTCCTTATTAAATTCATGAGTGCTTTCGGAGAGTGCTGTCTGTTCTGTGTGCAGATCTCAGCATGCAGCATTGAGTGGCATATTGGGAAGCTGACTCAGGACAGTAAATATTGGGTGGGGGACCAGGACCACCTCAGGGCTCAAACCAGCCCAGCACAACAATGAAATCCTTTATGAGCTGTGGGATCCTACTCCTGTGCCTTCAGACCCCACCAGGTTGTTAGGAGCTGTACTACAACTGTAATCTGCCATATCCCCAGAGGGCCAGAAGTTATTGTTTAAAACTCAAGTTTTAAACAATTAAAAGATCCTATCCTGTGGATACAAAGTGTGTTGGGCCATTTCTGGAGCTCTGAGGTGGGAAGAGCTGTCAATCTAGACTTTCCTGTCTTCCTCAAAAGCACATGTTGTAAGACTCCCAAATTCAGCAGAATATTTCTAAACCAAGCTGTGAATTGATACCCAGTGTGTATTTGGAGTTACTTCATGGGAAACAATTCTGTAGGCAGTGAAGAAATCTCAGTCAAGTCCCTCTCTGCACATACCTCTACGTCAAGCAAGGTGTCACAACAATAGTGATTACTAGAGAATAGCCTCAAATTATTTTTTTATATATATATAAATCAACATTATGTGTTAAATGAGGTCTATGGTTGATATAATGTAGATAGTAAAATTTTAAGGCATGAATGAAGAGACTTCTTTTATTACTCTGGTAGACTTGTGGAAAAAAAAAAGTCCAAAATCATGGAGTTAGATACAGTAAAGAAAAGTCTTACTAATGTAGAAACATAAATTGGAGGATTTTCAATTTTAAAATCATAAAATGTTATTGAAATAAGGGAATCTATTCTGATCATATGTTATAAACATATCCTATTATAAGAGAGGGATTTTCTTTCCATTTATGATCAAGGTCTTTAAAAAAGATTTAACTTTGATATTGATCTTACTTTTCAAATTATCATTTTTGATACTGGCTAATAAATGCTTGATTGATTCTTTTAATTGAAGTTTTGCTGTGGATGGAATTTTCCAAACACTGTTGCATACATATAAAAGATCAATTTTTGAAAACTGTAATGACTTGTTCCTCTGTTTCAAGCTTGTTTTGATACTTTTTGTCCTCTTCTGTTACACGGTGAGAATCATTGAAGGTGACTTGAGACCTCCAGCTGGAAGTCCCATTTTTCTGATGCTGTGTTGCATCTACAGCTAGCAGTGGAGATGAGAGCTCCTTCCTCCTTGATGAGTTAGAAAAAAAGGTGTATGATAGCTGAAAACAGGGCATTGTCCCTTACTGTATGTTGTGACAAATCATAAAATGCAGCATGTCTGAATATTGAGCTCTCTCTGCTGAGCAGATGAACCTGACATTTGATACTTAGGCTTGAAAATTGTGGCCCTGGCAATGCTTAACTGGTTTTTGCTCACCATTAAGAGTAACAGTAGCCAGACTGAAAACAGAGACATTTTTATTAACCTGAAATAAAGCAAAATATTAGATACACTTTATATGGAATAACAATGGGTTGTGTGGCCATATAAATCTCTTGAAATTTGTGTCGAATTCCAGATGTCCAGGAGCAATGTTCAAGATGATAACCCTGTTTTCCAGAGTGTATTATTGTAAATATGAGAGATACAAGGCCTATTTTGGGCCCTCAGGTCCTGACTACACATATGGAATGTGCTTGGCTTGTACCCACAGGACAGAAAACAATGAGCAGGCTTGGAATGCAAGGAGCATTATTAAAGGTATGGCCATGCTGCCCCAGCTCAGCCTTCCCTAAAAGCAGGAGGAAAGACTAAATAAGAATCTCCATGTCAGGTCCTTCATCAGCATAGCAAAGATTTTGCTTATGTTCCTGTCTTTTCCTGTATTATCCAATGTTCATCAAGTCTAGATCCCTTTGTTCCCTATTTCTCTGGAACTAAAACTGCTGTCCTAGAGGTTTAGTTGTTGCTCTGTGGAGGGCTAGAGTTAATGCTTTGTTTCACTTTCGCCCATGAGTATGGTGAATAAATTCACACTAGCACAGAGCTAATGCCAAGAACAGGAGGAAACCAAGGGCAGTACTGCAGTGTGAGAGTCAGTCACTAGGGCAGAATGTTCTCCCCAGGAGCAGTGGAGTGGAGAGCAATAACACAGATACAAGGAGGATAGTGCATTGGGCATAAGGGCAAGATTGCACATAATAGTCCCTCAAGTTATGTGGGTTCTTGGGATACCAGCTGTTTAAAAGTTGTGCTGTTTTCTCGATTTAAGAAATCTCTTCAAGCTTCCTTGTTATCCAGGAAAATAGAGTGTCAGAGCAGTGCAGTAACTAAGTTGTTGCTGTTGTATGTTATCTCAAACCAGTGGTGGAATACAGATAAATGTGTGTCAGCAGCTGATGAAGTTGCGGGTTACAATCTGGCAGAAAATTGCAGATGCAGGGTCTGATCCAGGGGAACGGTGCCTGTCATGTCACAGATCCACAAGGAAGTGGGCTGGTCTGTTCTCAGTTTTATTACAGTAATTAAGATAATGTCTGTTTTGGCTGCTGGATGGTGAATCTGCTGCAATTCTGTCTGAACCTTGGTTGTGCTTCTCACCACTTCCAAGGGACAGCAGCTCCAGCAAGTACTGTAAACTAACTCCAACTTGTGTCTGAAATCACTGAAAGGTTTCACTTCATCGCTTCTGTGCAGCACTGCAATCCCTGGCTTGACAGTGTGAATTGTAGCAAGGTCTGACAGGTGCTAAAGTCTTCTTTGCTCTTCTTTTATTATTTTGCCGCTTTATTTTGACATCTCTTTCTAAATAAAATAATTTAGAAGCAAAAAGTACTGGTGATAGTTTTTAAATCCTAATAATAAAAAACCCTAACAGATTATATTCTAAGCCTCTTGGAAACTCATGTTTCCATTTCACTCCATGTTTTTAATCAGGAGTATATATTTCAAATATACAAACATTATAATGTATACCCTTAGAGGGGCTTGTCTGCTTGTTAGCTCAGCCAGTTTTTAAAACAATATGTTTTCAGATATAAACAGTTTGCTCATATTGAAGCTTGGAGAAATTGTAGTTTTATACTGTTCTGCAGAGTATGCTGTTTCTTATCAAGCTGTATTGAAGTCCTGTTTTTAATAAATAGTGGTGTGTTTTAAGCAATGAAGTACCACTGTTTAGTATCTTTCTTTCCTGTGATGGATAGATCCACATTTTTAAAATCTTAAACCCTTTTTGTAAGTCATAGACCCCATACCAACTCCTGAGACCCCTTGATGGCCAAGCTGAAAATCACACTGGCAACCTATAATGAAAATTCTGTGCATTTCATTAAAGCTTTTTTTTTTTTTAAAAGATCCTGCAAGTTGTTTGACTGTAATGTAAATATTTGTCTGTTTTTCTGTGTTTATATTTAACACATAGTTATAGAGACTGGTAAAGTTTGAAAGCCTGTTTGTTTTCCCAGCTACATCAGCCAGTGTCAAAAATTCAGGGAGTCTTGCTTCCCTTCAGGGATTAATTGAAGGGGTTTTGTCCACAGTGACTATTTTACTTTTGCAGCTGTTACAGACTCAAAGTTTCTTTAAATAGGAGAATTAAGAGGAAGTGCAGCTATAGGAATCTCATCTCTTAACTTCAGTTATGTAAAGTCTGGTTTTCTTGTGTGATGTTGTCATCTTATGTTATGAAGGTGTTTAGGGGTTTTTGCTTCAGTCTGTCCCAACAGCACTGAATTTTCATTGGGCTTACTTTTTGAGGTGAACTAAAAATCTGCTAAATGTATGAAATCCAGTGTTGTGCAGACTTGACAAAAATCACTCAGAGCAGTAGATGCAGAGGTTCATGCTTTATTTTCCATCATATAGACTTTTTTCTATTATAAAGCCCACAGCAAGTACAAATAACTTTTTACCTTCTTATTTTAAACATTCAGGCTTAAAGTGATGTAACCAACAGTTCAACTCAACAGGAGCCAGTGGCCTGTTCATATACACATTAACTGTAGTACAGACAACATCCAAAATAAATTGCTTCTGGCAGTTCCTTCAATCCATCAAGTCTAGAAGACAGGTTTTTAATTTCTCTTTAACAGTTTTGTTCTGTAGTACAACTTCAAAATTTTTTGTCTTTTTTGTGAAAAAACTAATGCTTTCATTTAGAGTTGTTTTACAATTGACTTTTTTATATGTATTTTGATTCATTCTCTGCTCCAGAACAGCACAAAATGGTAAAAGGATTTCATCCAGCAATGTAAGCTTTCTCATATGGAATTGTTTAAAAATAATGATGGAGTGAGAGTTGAAAGCAATCTAACTTTAACCTTTGGTAAAATTGGTCAGTCTTCTCATTGCACAGAGTCAGAAGAAATTCTGTGAGGTATCATATGCAGTAATTAATTTGGGGTTATCATTTGATTGTGAGTGTACTTTTCTGTTTTGTACTGCTGAAAAAGCTGAGACTGAAATTAGGAAATACTAGTTGGCAAGAGGAGCTGTGCTCTCATGTGATCCTGTGGCAATAAACATTCTAGTTAGTCGAGTGTAACTAAGTGATGGTGAGCACATTTTGGCTACTGCATCCTGCAAAATAAATTCTTGGACATCAGAAGGCATTTTGAAGTGAGGAATACCAGGGAGTCCAGAGACACACAAAGCAAAGCTGTGCACATGGTGGTCCCAGAGCTGTCAGCTCTCCCTGCTCTTGCAGCCATCCGGGTTCATGCCTCCCTTGCAGCCAGGTTGATGTGCCAACAGGACTTGGAACTTTGCAGCAGGGATCTGCCTAAAGGCACAGCTGGCACGGCCAGGTGATGGTTCAGGAAGTGTCTCTGCTCACTCTGTTCACACACACTTACTTAAAGACCACAGAGCTTCAACATGAACGTCTCGGACATGGATTCCAGGCATAGGGAAAGGAAAGCCATGCCATAAATTGTGCAGTGTAGCCCCACCCAAACACACTTAGAACTCTAATATTTTTTCCACTTTTCACTCTTTTTGGAGTAAATCTTAGGGTCTTAAGGAAAACAGACACAACTGTGTTGCTTTTATTCTTACTGTGTTTTACTAAAGATCTGATTCTTCTCTCAGAGACCTGTGGACTACTTGTGCAGTCTGGAGTGGTTTTTGTACAGCACAGGAATTCCTGAAGTGGGACTGGGACATTGATCCTGGAGGTAGCAGCAGAGGGTACAGTACTGAATAGCTTTTTCAGTAGCATTGACTATTCAGAAAACTGTAAATAGAAGTAACTCGTAAATGGTACCCATAAATGCTAATTTCAGATGAGGTCACTCCTTACATCATCTGAGCAACTCCTTTGTAAAGGTAAAGGTGTGAGGGGACAGTGGCAGAAACAGATGGGTGCCAGTAGAGCAAGTTGTGTACAGCCCACATACTGTCCTGTCGTATTCACCCGAGCTCAGGGCTGCTCTGGGACTTGGGGAATGCAGGTTCATTATCCTGCTCTGCCTCTTTCTCTCCCTTTGGTCCAAGGAAGCGGTGGAGTGCTGTTAACAAACAGAAATTCTCGTGGACAGACATTGGTTTGGGTGAGCTGGTGCTTTCTTACCTGCTTTGTTTGCTTCACTAGGAAAAGTGAAAATGACAGAACAAGGTGATGATTGCCAAAACTTGGTCGTTGCTGAGCTCATGGTTTAGTTTCTCCGTTGAAGACATCTGTCTGTAATTGTAAAAAGCAGGATTAGTCAGCCTGCCTAGGATCTGTGTTGGAAATGTCACTGGAGCCAGGGTTTCTAACAGAGCGGTGCGCGGCGCTCCTGATACAGGTACAGAAGTGATTACTGAGAGCTGTTCTAGTCAAGGGAAAGCTCCTTACTGGTTCTGCTCAGCAGGAATATTCTGAGCCCTCAGAGTGTCCGGTCTTTGCTGTCTTAAACTGAGGTCTTCCAACTTACAGATTATTTAGAAAACAGTTCTGGTTTTCACTCCTATTTCCTTTGCTTTAAGTAGTTATAAAAGGGAAAAATACCCTCATTTAAGTTGTCCTTTTATAACATTTTCTTATATAATCTGCCATATTTTCCTTTAATTATAAGAAAGAATAATATATACACTCAATCTTTGCAGTCTCTTTTGACATTGGTACTTCTTTTTTTTTTTTTTTTTTTTTTTTTTTTTTTTTTTTTTGGGATGAAAACATAGTAGATGAGGTAAAAACCCAGGCCTTGATGTAATGTATTTTCATTGTTACTGATTGCTGTATTTTATTATTTTACTACTTCCTTTGATTACCAGTGCTGACCAAATGTGTTTCCAAAATGAAATTCAGGTAATTTATGTGATGGGTTTGAATTAGAGCTCAGAGAATATACAACTTGCTGAATTATTTTGGGGCTTGACTTTGTACTTGCCTACCCTCCACACGTTATTTAGCCTCCAGGGTAGTGATATTCTGAGTCTTCCTTAGTAGTTGTCCTGCGTCATCCTCTGGATTATTAATAATGTGAAAAAACATGAGTAGTACAAATCATGGAGGGATTATGTTAAGTGCTTTTGAAAGTCTGGATGTGAGAATGGAAAGGGCAGTCTTGAGTTATTTGCCTGTCTATGCTGATATCCTAGATAACCAAAAACCTTCTCCATTATTTTATGTGCATACCCAAAAGGCGGCAAAGAAACCCAATTCCTGTGTGCATGAGCTGTGCTGGTTTTGTACTTACTTGTGCTTTGCTGCCCTACTGCAGTCTCCCATAACAGCTCCCATAACTTCTGACTGAAGTAAGAAGTGGTGTGTTTTCCTACTGCTCCACCACTTCATTCTTAAATTCCTGCACAACCATTTGATTGAGGTCATCTGTTCCCAGTAACTTATTTCACTACTTAGGTAGGCAGTTTGTTCCAGTGCCTGCAGCCCATCACTGTGGCAGGAGAGGCTCCAGGGAGTTCTCCCACTGCTGCTGGCTGCTATTGCAAGCAGGAAAGGTGAGAGCAGGCGACTGACCTGAGACAGGGCTTGCATGGAGCCCCTGCATGCTCCCAAAGTGCTCCCAGACTTCACGCTGGTATCAAGAGCACGGGCACCAAGATGTGAAGCAAGATCCTGACCGATACAGCTGCGCTGCAGTTAAAGAGAGCGTGAGACGGTGCCCTCATTATTGAAAGTATTTTCCGGACATGCTGTGGTTTCCTGGCACATTAGGCATCAGGTTTTCCCTAGTTCCCAGTTCACTCTTTCTCTGACATTTGGCTCATTGGACGCACTGCCTCCTGGGCGAACGCTCCCGCCGAGCGCTGCTCCCCTCTCAGCCAGCTCACTGTTTCTTTGGCAGATCCTGGAACATATTTGACAACGCACGTCAGGACCCCACAGGACTAACAGCAGCTCTTCGGGCCACGGATCTGGTTGGAGTCCTGCATATGCTGTACTGTGTTCTTTTCCACGGCACCATCTCAGATCCAAACACAGCCAGTCCTAAGGACAGCTATGCTGCCAACACAGTCCAGGTTGCCATTCAGAGTTTACATTTCTTCAATAGTTTTGCTGTTCTTGACCTGCCTGCCTTCCAGGTAACGGATGTTTTAAAACTTTTAGTAGTGGGAAGATGTTAATTATTGATTATATCTTTGGACTAAGGTTTTTCTTTAAGATCTTAGTTATTGAAGGAATTTTCAATTTCAATTAAATGGTAGGTTTCATGCATAAAATTTGTAACTGTTGTTATGTGTACCATATAGTTGTGGCTGATGAATTTAATCAAAAAGTGAAAATTTAGAATACATTACTTGCTGAATCCAATCCATTATGTCTTCTAACTTCTTTTTTACTTTTTTCTGGCGTAATGCTTTTTATGTTTAATAAGCCCCAGAAGTGTAAAAAGAAAAATCTTAGTCAAAAGCACGAAAGAACACTTTTTCTTAAGTGAAAGGATTTGCTTGTATCATAACCACATTTTACATTTTCCAGCACTTTCAGGGGCCATTGGCTTTAAGATTGTGCAGCTGAAACTGGTAATCACTTGATATCATTTTTTGTACCAAGCAAAATTTTGTTGA
The DNA here is from genome assembly GCA_013397775.1 of Eulacestoma nigropectus. Taxonomy (NCBI): domain Eukaryota; kingdom Metazoa; phylum Chordata; class Aves; order Passeriformes; genus Eulacestoma; species Eulacestoma nigropectus. Next base: position 681,499 of record VZTE01003933.1, read on the forward strand.
CCAAAAATTGGAAATACAAGTTTTCATAATTTTTATTAAAAAAAAAGACTGAAGTACTGCATTTTGAGTCCTGAGAAGGACTGCTTACCTTTATCTGTGAACAGAGTTCAAGTATAAATGAATCATTTTGCCATACAAATACTGGTGTATTTCTCAGGTAAGTTGGTAAAGCTGTATTGTTAATAAAAACACTTGCCAGAAAGCATTGCTTTGAAAACACATTTAGCAGCATCAATCTTACACAATTCAGCAGAACAGATTTCTTTTTCATTTAATGTGTAATTTGTATATGTTGTACCACACTCTCCATCTGAAATGCTTTAAACTCAGCGAGAGCTTTTCACAAGTGAAGAATTTAGTGTGGCTCCTTCAGTTCGTGTTTCTTGCCTTGGATTTTCGGTGCGTTTGGTACTAATCTGTAACAACAGCAGCGAGTGCTGTGTGCAGCAGTGTTCATCTGTACAGCTGCAGGACCCAGTCCAGCCAGAGTTTCTTTACAGGGACAGAAGCAGGATGTTTATTGGAGTTTCATTGCACACACTATTGACTCCCATTTCTTTCTGTAAATCAAAGTAGTTCCCTCCTACACCTCATTCAGCACCTCTTGGTTTGAGACTGGCTGTTTATAGGTCACTGTAGGTATTACAGGTATATGCCAGGGTCAGGCTTGAACTGGGACAGGTACAGCTTGCAGGGGAGCTGTAGCAAAATACACTGGCTGGAGGGCTGCTCCCTGATACCTCAAGAAACCAATGTTATCCTTGAAACACCATCTTCTGCTTACCCTGTGTGTGTTTATCCCTCTGCCAACACCATTATATCTCAGCATTTATAATAAACAGTCAGCATTAACTTCCAAATCCCATGGTCTGCGTTAGTTTGTTCTACCTAAAATGGTGCAAGTTAATAATTATCGCATGAAGGGTGGCCAAAACCCCGCCAGTGTGAATTACTTCCCTCAGTTCATCAGCACTGGGCTCTGCTCAGGAGGTATCCACTCAGCTGTTTGCTGAATTGTAGGCATCGTGTTGTTTGTGGTGGACAGGCACCCTGGGGTAGCCTCAGCAGCTCTCCCTTTCAGTGCATTAATGTGATTTATTTCTGTAATGTTAAAAACAACATACACCTGAGGCAGTTTGCTGGACATTCTGACCCTGTGGGCCATAGCAGGCTGGCAGACAGCAGAGGGAAAAGCCTCGTTTATGTACTGTGTGATCATTATCTCTAAGGAATAGTTTTATCACAAATTAGTAGGACTGTAGAATAGGGGGTTCTGATTAACAGAAGAGGTCTGGTATTCTTGAGTTTGTGTTAGCACAGATGGCTCATGGGTATATATTTCATTTAATTTGACAGTCTAAACAATTGAAAGATGGTAGTGAGAAACAGCACAGGGTCCTGAGCTGATATTAATTCTGGCTAAAAAGGAAGCATAGTTTCCTTGAAAAATTAGTTTAACTTTTATACACAAACTCAGGTGCCCTTTGACCTGTTGTTATCAGGAAAGGTTAAACCCAGAGTGCTGGGTCACAGCATGCATGGACAGCACTAATTAAATAAGGATGGACCTGAGAACATGGCATTTACATGACATAAAGCAGTAAATGGTGGCTGTATTGGGCATTAAATTTTGAAAATATACTGCCTTACCAGAATGCTTGAAGTTCAAGATCGAAAGTACCCACAGCTGAGCCTGGTTTCACTGTCAAGGATTCTACTTTTGCTGGGTATATTTGGAGTTCAGTAAGACTAAACTATGCCACAGGCTGGGATTTATGTGTATGTACTTACCACAGGCTACAAGGTAGAAAATGAAGAAAACTCTGAAATGAAAGAGATTTTCTCAGGCTTGCATTGCTGTTTCATTAGAGTTAGGAGACTGTCATGCTCGTTCCTTGTGCTTTAGTTTTCCCCTTTGACCCTGTGTCGCTCTGTCTGCTTGACATGTTTATTAAATAGAGGCTGTAGGCTGCACAGATAAAATCTAATTCTGAATCTCCACGTTACAGCAATTTGCCTACTTTTAAAAAACATCCCAAGAAGCTTTGCAGCTGAGTGTTCTCTCCTTTTGGATGTTTTAAACTTTTTTTAATGTTTGAAAAGCCATTATTTGTTATTAATCATTGTATTCCTTTCAGAGCATGAGTTATTAATGAGAAATGCATTTTGCTCTGTTGCAGAAATGAAGATGGTTTGGTTTCTTTTGCTTATTTCTAAGAAATATTATTAAGTTTTCCTGGATCATGTAATGTACGTCAAATGAAATGGTCAACCTAATGCTACACTGAATGTCAAACAAGCAGAATCCAGTTTTTCCTGTGTCCCTTGAAAATTTGAATTTATTCTTGCTTCTGTGGCTTTTAATGTTATATTCCAGTTGTGAATGATAAGCGGCTGAAAAAAGAGATTCTGGCTTTTCACAACAAAAGAACGTAGTCTGTACTTTGCAAAAAAAACCCCAGAAGGGTGCAGTTGCGGTGTATGCAATTCACAAGTCTAGAACATACTGCTGGAGTGTAATTTCTGTTTCTTGGCCTTTTTTTCAGTCGATCGTGGGAGCTGAAGGACTGTCCCTGGCCTTCAGGCACATTATCAGCTCCCTGCTGTGGTACTGCTCCCAGCATACCTGTGAAGGATTGCTACACGAAGTCATTATTTGTGTGGGCTACTTCACTGTAAACAACACAGATAACCAGGTAAGGCAAATGGAAAATGGGATCAGAAGTTATCAAGGGCACATTTAGTCGTGGATCCCTCCAGAAAACTAATCCCCTCAGCACTGGTTTTGAAGCCCTTGGAATTCCTGTGAGCACAAACGGATGTGTTTGCAAAAGAGAAACAAGTTGTGTCTTAAGACAAAGACATTAATTTTGTGTGGCCCTAAGCAAACTCCCTGTTCTTATGCTGCCATTGCATTGATTTTAACTGGCCCTGCTCCCTGCCAAGGTATACCTAGCAACTGGTATTTTTAATTCTAAGTTAGCTTCGTGTCATCTTGATCAGATGGTTGTGGTACCCGAGTTAAACTTTTTTAAAGCCAACTAAGCTACTCTCCCATGAAGACTTGTCCTTGGAATGCCGATGTAGCTATCTCCCTGCTTGCTGAGTGCTCATTTAAGTTTGAGCCATTCTTCTCCATGAATCTTTTTTAGTAATAAACCAAATGCCCTGTCCAACAAACAGTGAACATTCCCCTTTAGCTTCCTTGATTGTTGTCCACTTTTGCCACTGGACTCTGTGACCTCTCTTACTGGCTTATAAAATAACACAGACACAAAACTCAAAAAATATTTAGAATATATTAGTCTTAAAAATCTCCCGGTTTCCTCAGCTTATATATAACATCTCAGGGTGTATTGGGCAGGGAATGGAACTGGCTCTTCGAATGCAAACCTGACTCTGAATGTGTAGGTACTGCATTACGGTGCCCCCATGTTGGGTATGATTCAGTTGAATGCTGCATTTTGTGAAGGTATTCTCTGTGTTCTCTCTCTGTACTTGTACCACCTGATTCCCTGTTTTGCTCAACTTTTGGGATAGGGCTTCAGGAGCTCAGTGCCCTCAGTTCAGCTGATGAGCAGGAGGAGGAAGTGTTACAGCTTGTCAGCAAAGTTTTAGAGAAAAGCTGCTCGATAACATTCTTACAGTTATTGACTGTAATTGGAACATTGTAATATCTTAAAGCTGACAATGCTGTCACAAGAATTATATAGTGATGTTTCTGTGGCATTGGCCACAGCTGGAGGGAGGATCCTGCTGCCTCCCTACCCTGTGTGACCAAATCCCACTCAGGATCCGGAGCTGCCTGTTGGCAACACTTCAGTATGGTCATTTTTAAACCCCGTGTGATGTTGCTGCCATTTTGAGTCCCACTGCTGCCCGACAGGTTGTGCTGGCTCCCAGAAGTGCCAGCAAACCATGTTGTCTTCTCTCTGCAGTTTAAAAATTTCTGTTCTGGCATACAAGTACAAACAGATGTGATTCATTGCATGGAGGACTTGGCACTGCAGTCGTGCCAGGACCAGTGCAGAAGAGGGATTTCCTCCAGCAGTGCCAGCCTGCAGTGCTGTCGGTGCTGGTGCCCAGGGGCAAGGTCCAGCCGTCGAGTGGGCACCGGGCCATGGCAGCGGCTGTGGGGCTCCACAGGCCCCCAAGAGACTGAGGGGGATCCTTTGTCTGGGACTGTGCTTCCCAGCTGGGTGTTTGGCAGGGTCCTGGAGTCTTCAAGAGCCTGTGCTCTTGGGGCTGAAGGTGGCTTCTGCAGCTCTCAGAGTCAGGTTTAGGGCTTCGATCAGACAGCCGCAGTATGTCAGTCCTTTTTGTAACCTAAGACTCTCTTCTAGGGTGGTTTGCTTCGGAGGTACTATCTCAGATGTCATGACATGCTTAACTTTTTATCTAATTTCTAATATTCCTCATTAATAAGTTTTTAACTGAAGAAGAGGCATTTTGGTTTGGCTTTTTTGTTTAAAAAAGCATTTTGAAAAACCGAAGCTTTCCTCACTCACGTACTTGAAAAATACAGGAAAGGTTTTTTAGTGAAAGGAAGTAATTTTTCTTTTACTACCAGGCAGAGCAGTACGACTTGCTTACGGCCATTATTTTAAGGTGCTTTTTGTGTTGTGACTTCCACTAAAGACAGGCTGCCTTTCATGAAGAGGGAAGTGCTTTCTATTCATTCAGTTATGGTTCAATTTTTTATTATGTTAAGAGCTTCCAGTTTTTTCTTTTGTTGTTGATCATCTGGGGAGTCCTACTAAAAATAAAAAATTGGTCTCACAGTGAAAGTTTTCAAATAGTAGGCTTGAAGTCCTGGCAAGTACAGTGTAATAAAAATAGATGCACTAGACTTGAGCTATGAAAACAAATTTCCATAAAGCCAGATAGCTCTATTTAGTATTTGAACCAACTTCAACTGAGTCAATGACTGACATATTTCAAGGCAGATTCAGGTCCTTCTTGCAGTCAAATGTACGTTTGTTTGGAAAAGTTTGCAGTTTAAAGTCTTTTCCTCTCTAAATTTGTATTTCTTACTACAAACTGAGGTATGTTTTTGTTCCTTTCAATACTCAAAAAAAAAAGGGCAAACAGTTGTTTGGAGTTTTCAGTGTCCTCTTTGTGGTTCCTTTGTCTCTCCACATCAACAGATAAATATCCAAAGCAGCATACTGGAATAAGGTAAAAAGGCATTAATTATTTAAAAAAAAAAAAGGCAGTTCCCCAGTTTGGAGAACAGATTTCTAAAACAGAAATTTTACAGCCTGTCAATCTCAACATTGACCTTCTGTAGTAGTACTGTGATTTAAGTAAGTAAACTACTACCACTATGCAGGCAAAATCATAAGAGGGCAATTTCCTAAATATTTCACATTCATAGGACAAAATCTTCCAAGAGCATCATATGCCAGTCATTTAATGTAATATAGGTTTGACTTAATTTATTACACTGCCTTTAAAAGTCTTTATATTTAGTTGAGTAGCAAATTAAAGAGGAAAAAGGAAAGTGCTTTTCTCTTGTATAGCTTGGAGATTCAGATTTCCCCGCAGCTTCCAGGAGCCCTGAACCGGAGGGGCCCTCACGGTGGGTCCCACACGCAGAGGCACTGCCTGGGCTTCCACTTGGTGTTTCCACCACGCCTGGCTCTTGGTCCAGGCCCAAGTGATTCTGTTGAGGAGCAGTGAGGACAATGGATTCCTAAGGAGCACATTCCTGAGTGTTTTGATAGTGCTTGCTCTGTTTATTTTAAAAAGACTGTGATTTTGCTGACTGTGCCCACATATATTAGTAATATTCCTTTCCTTCGTTCCTATTTTGTTTTAACATTCACAAAGCTTTTCCAGGGCAGCTGCTGTCACTGAAGAAATAAATCAGTTATGAAAGTGAAAATTTCAAAAAGCAAGGAGTGTTTCTTTAATATTTGAAATGCTCCAACGCCAGTGGTGAGGCCTGAGCTGCCCTGTCTGTTTTGTATCGGCACGTGAACTTGTGTTTACTACAGAGCCAGACAGCCCCTGATTCACAGAGCAGCTCAGCTTTATTAGGCATCTGCTCCTCAGGAAGTATGAGCAAAGAAAAGGGATTCTCTTTTTCTGGCTACCATTTAATCTACTGCCGTACAAAAACAGGTCCCATGATACCAAGGATAGATGTGTAAAGTTAAACTGGTAATAAAAATAATGTCCAATCTTTCAATAGCCAACCCTACTATATCAGACTGTAGAATTACAGTTTCTAATTAAAATGTTCTTGTTAATTAAAAATATCCTTCTATTTCATTACATTTTTATTCCCTTTCATTGTTTGATTTAATTAGTATAATGAATATAATTAGCATGTGCTGTCAACTCACCTAATTTGCATATTATATTGGATAATGGAATGTGGTCCTGTAATTAAATTAACAGGAGTGACAGATGATTTGGTTTCTTTCACATTGCTGTACTGGGAATAGAAATCTTTCCATATTCATTGCAGTTAGGGAATATTTTTCATCTGAAAAGTCCTCACAAATCAGATCCTCAGACTCAGGATCTTGCTGACAGGCTCCAAAAGAAGTTGCATTGTTCATTTGCATTGCTATGCCTTTATTTAAATAAAAACAGCTTTTGTTCTCCTGGTCTTTGGTACACACTGTATTTAGAGTGCTCTAGAAGAATCCCACTAACTTTAAGGATTTGTAAGATATCAACTGTATACTTCTAGAAGATACCATTGATAGATTGCAAAACGAAATCTCTGCTGAAAGAGTTAGGAAAAAGTGTGTGCAGCTTTTCAGAACTTTGTTATAAAATTGGGGCTTGTAGATAGAAGTTAAAAATTCTCTCAGAAGTTCTTTAAAAATTTGCATGCACACTGTGTGTCCTTGAAGAAACGATTTCATTCTCAAAAGTCTTCCAGCTGCATCAGTCTAACTTATTTCTCTGTCCAAACCTTCTATCCCCAGACATTTGTGTCCATAACAAGGTGTGTTATTATAAACTCAAAAATAATTGAAATGTTAATATCAAATAATCATATGTTGAAAATAGAAGCACATGGAATTAGATTGAATAGTATCAGTCACCTACTAGAAATTTCTCCTTGCTGTATAGGTGTGGAAAATCTGTTGCAAAACGTGTTTCAGGCATCCCAGCTAGCTCCAGGTAAGAGTAAGGAGCAGTAAGATTACAGGATATTTTGGGAGGGAATTTCTCTCATGTTGAATATGTAAACTGTCACACAGCAGTATCACAGGTAAAAATATAATGTGTAAAGAAATTGAAATATTGTATGGTAGGCACAGTTCTGAAAGGATCTTGAAATTTCAGACTCACAGCACCCAAAGCATGGTAGTTACTCCCCGAGAAAGGCTTCATCTCAAGATTATTTTCCTTTTTTTATTAAATGATTGGCTTATAGTCTTTTTTTTTTTTTTTAAGCGTTTATTTTGTGTGGTAAGTCTTACTTGTGTCGTAAAGTAGCAGGACACTTTATCCCACAGTGTATATCACAGACATGCATCTGTGTGCCACATCCTAGCTGTGGTACTGCTTGCCTGCAAGGGACACTTACAAAGTGACTTTAGATTAACAGTGACCTTCCGTAGGGAAATTATTTTGTGCTTTTGACAGAGTTAGTGTGTATTGAGTTTTAGGATGTGGCCAGTTTTCTCTAGTGTTAGCGGGAAGGAAGAAATTATTTCTAAAATGGAAAAATTGTGAAAATCAGAAGTCAACAGGAAAACTTGCAAGTTATAAAAATATGTAGAGTTTCCATATGGGTTGTTTACTAGAGGGCATAATTAAACTTTCATAGTTTATGTTGCTTTTGGGGCTGTGGAGGGACTGGAACAATTTTGATCTGGTAGGTGGAGTTTATGAAAATACAGCCCAGGAGTAAAGGTGCAGGAATTGGTAGTTACCATGCTGTTAACATCCCTGTCTGTAAGTAAATAGTATCTGAAATTACTTAATACTGATTTTGTTAGTTTCTTCTCAAGCAGGGATTTAGAAGTATTGATTTCATGTTGAGGTTATGGATTTTTTTCTTTAAACCTTTAAAAAAAGCCCCACACCCTGATGTTTTAAAGCTGTATATGTTTGAACAAAAAATATGCCTGGTAAATTTTGTGGAATAGCTGATTTTGGCAAGTGAGTGATTCATGTGAAGCTGTAGTCTTGACTCCCATTTAGAAGCACTTCAGCTTGTGAACAAAAATCCCCTAAGGATTAAACTGCCCGAGTTAAAGCGGAGTACATTAAGGCAGCTCTGTAATGTATGCTTTGGCTCTCGCAGCCTTACATCCTCAGACCACATAAATTCACTTAAGTGAACCAATGTCTTCAGGAAAGATGGCATTCCTGTCTGGGCAGTCAGGGAAAAGTGTGGATGCCTTTTAGGTAATTTGTCAGACACCTTTGTTGTTGTTTGAGCTTCCTGATGAACTTTTTAAGAATGATCTATGACAAAGCAAATCAAGTATGTCAGAAGCATTTGAGACTGCACATTTCGTGTGTCACATCTTAATTGTATTTCTAACATTCCAAAATGCATCCTGGATTTTTTTTGGTTTTTTGAGAGGATGTGGGGAAGGTAATTTAATATGAGCAAAGACTTAGCATGAAGTAAAGTGTATTTATTTTCAGTTCATGATGACTGGCTGATTCTTGTAGGGAGGAGAAGAGGGAGTGTATAGGAATTAGTGTGAGAAATGAATGCATTTGGATTTATCTTACTGTCTTCCTCTCAAACTGTAAACACAAAAGAATAAACCTATCTTCCAGTGTCATAAAAGCCAGTATTTTCAACAGCTTTCAAATACAGTCCATAACCGAGGCTTAGAGAGGAAGCGAGGGAGCCATAGGCTGATGCTGCCTCCAGAGAGCGACGTTCTAATCTTACTCCTGGGTCAGGATAAAAGGAGTTTGGTGGTCTCAGCTTAATCCCCAGTGGAACTTCGTCCACATCGAAAAAACACCACAGAGTTTGGCATAATCCTGCGTAATGAGCAGTTTGTTCCCAGCTCAGACCTGGGCCTGGGCCGCCCTGGATTTGGAGGGAGGCAGGAGCTTGCGCAACTCCCGCCGTCCTGCCCGCTCCCACCCAGCCTGGCGCTCGCCCCTTTGCATGGGAACTGCTTTTCACACAGAAACTTAAAACAAAGTCTAAAGCCTGCAAATATTTAATCAGCCTTGTGAGCTATTGTCTGTCTCGCCTCATGTGTGAGGGAACTCCCTGTGCTTCTCCCATAAACTCTCAGTTTTCCAAGGCTCTGCAGAGCCGCGGTGGCTGTCCCTGACGTGGCCGGCCCCATGCAGAGGGAGCGTCGGCCTGCTCTGTGTTCCCAGCAGCTGACAGTTCTCCCGAGCCCTTGGATGCTGCTCTGAGGGTGGGAGCCTGCAAGAGGCCCAGAGAAGTCTCCCAAACCCGTTGTGTCATGTTCAGCTCAAGTCACGCTTGATTGAAGCGATACTGAAACATAAAGAACAAAATGCGTTATTGGAGTACTATGGAAAATGTTGCTCGTCTTCCTCTCCCCTTAATAAAGGGTAAATTGTAGCTCATTTTTCGTGGCAGAAAAGCCCATTTTCTTGCTCTCTGTTTGAAGCTTTGTCTCAGCCAGCTCTGTAATATGTCCAGTGGCTCAGTGTTTCACAAGCTTTTTAGTTGATGATTAGATACTTGGATAAACCCTTTACATTTCTTGTGGAAGCCATAAGACAAAACATGCTAGGAATAATAATCCAAGACTATATAGCTTACTTGTGAGTAGGGTTTTAGAGTGTGACAGAAAACGTTTGCTTTTGAAGAGGGAAAATGCTCTGAGACACACAAAAAGACTTTATGTGTTTTAGACTGTAATGTTTGAATTATTCACACCTTCTGGGGATTTTGACCCAAACTAGCTCTATTTCCAAGGATACTGGTGGAAACCTCAGCCAACAGTCAGCTTAAACGTCTGTTGGCTGGTCCTGTTTCTTCTCTACCCTTTAAATCATCTTCATTCAGATCAGTTGGGTTTCATTCTATGTAAATTGCTGGAGAATCATGCCCAAAGCAGCAGCTTAAATTTGTAAGCAGTTCATCATCGAAGTTGAAGATACTATCTAAGTGTGAAGATGGTTCTTTAAAAACAGTGCAGGGCTACAAAGGCTAATTCTAATCACTTCAGGGCTCAGAATTTTAATACCTGAGGATTTGAGATGTGTCATGATGGGGTTTTTTATTTTCTCTGACAGAATATATGTATTTCTCATACATTTGATCTATAATAATATTTTCTGATTAAAAGTTATTAGGCCAACACGTAAACATATGAATCTTCTGTTACATTATTGTGGAAACAATGAAGCTTAGAATTTTCTAGAAAGCAGTGATACCCTTCGGTTTAACAAGGTCCTTAAGTATATGATTAACATAAAGCACGAGAACAACCTCACATCTAAATGTTTATTTTTATGTTAATAAATGCTAAAATGCTATCACTTCTGAAATTATGCTTTTCCTTAATACCTTTTCTAGGTCAGATATTAGATTGCTATTTTATCCTGTAGCCTGGACATGTATTAAATTCACAAGTAACTTCAATGCATTTGTTTCCATTTTCCTTTCATCACATTGTAATGAAGTTTATATTTTATGATATCTGTTTAACATTATTTATTTATTGCTGGATTTAATCTTATAATCATATATTAGTCTTATAATCTTATATATACTTCATTTGTTGTCTTATAACTAAGGTGACTTGTTAGTTGCCATTTTGGGCTGCATTTTTTCAGTCTTTGTATAATGAACTTCTTTTGCTAGATTTCCCACTAGCATCACTTTTGATAAACATTTTTACATTTTCAGTGCATCACCGTCCTGGTAGTTGACCCTTGTCCTATCTTAAATGTTCATATGTCTTAGGATGATTACACAAAAACTGATGAGAGAATTTTTTTCTGTGATTTATACACAGAACACCCCTGAATCTGCTTAAACTGTAGAGTTCTAAAAGGACAATGCTTAGAATGTGGTTTATAGGAAGGCTGATGTTATTCCTGAACTCCCTTATCTTCTCTCTGAAAGCTTACACGTGACACTAAGAAAATAAACACTGGAATTTTTCAGATAGACAAAATTCTTATTTTCAAATTTGAATGTAGCATTCTGGAACTTTCTTTTTGCATGGAAATGGTGCTCTGATTACTGAGAAATGCTAGGAGGAATTTAGAACATTCTTTGCTCAGAGCTTTGCCAATAGTGGAGTTTGCAAAATGGAAAGAAGAGAGCTTGACCTTAAAACAGAAGAAGAGTCTAAGTGGTGACATATTCTGCTGATTAAATACTAGCAGTATGAGATCTGTTTATATAGAAGCAAAGAAATAATGCAGATCTAACTTTGAAGAGAAACTCTGGACTACTAATATAAAGATTTATTTCTTTTACAAAGTTGTAAATAACCTGACATCAAACAAAGGGATTTAACTGTTTAATGGAATACTTTTACAGAAATTAGATGCACAGTTCCTGTTCAATGAAGTTATTAGTTGTTAGTACAAATTAGAATTGACATTTATATAAATGATAAATACATGGAAAAGAAACATTAGTAGTTCCCATACCAACTACTGCTTTAAGATCCTAATGTTTATAATGGCCATGTTGAAGTTTGGAAGCGCAGGTCATCTGAGATAGCAGAGAAGGCAGGAGTGCCCCTCGGAGAACCATTAACCTTTTAGGCTGAGTTGTTCTAAGAAAATTGCATCTGAATGTGAACTACATTATAGCAGAAGAGCACAGGCAAGTAGAAAGGCGCATTTTAATGCTTCGTTTCATAAAAATAAAAGGAAATTCTGTTGGGAAGGATGTTTTTCTAGAAAGTTAATTCAGCTCCTGGTGATAAGCACTGTATTTGTTTCTAAGTACCTGTGGAACACACCGTTTCACTGCCAGGTTTTTCTCCAAGAGCCAAAGAAGGTTTTGCTTCAGGAAGTTCTGAACTTTCCGACTGCATTTTTCTGTATCCACATTAGTATAACTTTGTCTCAGTTTTCACTTGATAAAAGAGCTACAACTCCTAATATTTGGTCAAAATTAACAAAAACCATCAGCCTGACTACAGACTACTAAGAACATGACATTTTCATGCAGGGTTAGTCACACAAGAGCAATGCACTTGGATGACTTGTAAGGTTTTGTTCAAAACTTGACATTTGCGTTTGTGCCTACAGATTTCAGTTCTCTCCTTGGCAATCTTTTTCCTGTCTCTGCTGTCCATTTTCCCTTTCTTCTGTGAATGAAAGAAACTGATGGGCTGCAGAAAGCACCCATAGTTTCCACTGCCTCCCTGGGAATGGTGGTGCCATCCCTATGCTGCTGGGAGGCACTGCCAGGGGCTCAGATGGCAGCTCAGTTGCTGGATGTTGTCTCCACCTTGTGCTTTGGCCATGCCCCTGCCCCTGCGGCTCTGGTGTGCCCCAGCAGTGCCATTTGTGCCATTTATGCCTTTGCTCCCAAAGTTTCTTCCCAAAGTGAATCACTTCTCAATTCTTTGTTTTGTCCTTGCACAGACAAAAAGTTTGCTGCTGGCTTACTCTTCTACCTGACTAGAAAAGGAATTAGTTTCTTTAAAAGATGATTCCAGTGGTTTTATTGTATATATTGACAGAAATAACTGACATGAATGATGTCTTTACAGAGCTGCAAATGTCCACGTGAAGCAAGAAAACCTAAATCCACGAGTAGAACTAGACTAAATATTGCTCTAAAAATCAGCACTTCCAGTCTGCAGTAATCCTGGACTAACCTTGTGTAGTACATGAGCAGTGAAAAAGTTCTTGGTCTGACACTGAACCATTTATTTTGTTATCTGTAATAAAATATCTGACAACATTTAACATACACGCACAGAACCATTGGAAACCAATCTGGGATCATAATCATCTTTAAATCTTTGAAAGATTGCAGGCAGAGTTTTAAATTCAATTAGTTCCTCTTTTTTGAATGCAGTTACAACTTGGAGAAAGAAACTCAAGTTGTCACCAAAAATGCTACTTTATAATAATTCTTCACAGGGCAATTTAATTGAACTGCTAGTTCTTGATAAATTACTAGCATGCATCTCCATTTCATGTCTATTTAGAACGTATGAATATAGGAATGATATGAATGTATGAATTATCAATTCACATTAATTTAACTAATATTTGTTCCGTATTTTACGTACAGTCGTTCTTCAACTTTCTGACTGGCATTTTAGTTTTGTTAATGAAAATCCTGTTTATTAAAAGGTGTTTGTACACTTCCGATTATGAAAATATATTTTCAAAGACAAGAGGAATCTTATTTTAGTCTTCTGTAAAATTAACTGTTGAATTGGTAAGATTTTACATCTGATTTGACGTGTAACTGCTGAGACATTCTGTATCATTGCTCTACTATTCCAAAGTTCTGGATCCTATTAGTTATGAGGATTTTTTACCCTCCTTTGACAAAAGTACATACATATGCATTTTGAAGTAATGGTAGTTTTCATTGATAAGAGGAATACAGGGAAAGATGAGGTGAAGTACAAGTATGTGTATATGCAGTATGTAAATAGAATTAGGAGGTGTTCAGCAAAACGTCTTTCCCTTGCTAGTTCTCAGGCAAAAGTTTGCCCCTATGTGTGGTACTCATTATCTCCCTGCGGGGAAGGAAAGGAGCTGCACTTTTATGGTTCTCATTCCTGAAGGACCATCAGAACATTGTTTTGGGGTCCTTGGAGCTCACTGAAAAAATGGAATGAGCTGCAGCGTTCCCCTTTGCTACCCAGAGGAAAATCACACCCAAGTTTTTGGGTTCATATGGTCTATTAGTTGCCTAGAAAAGGCATTCAGTCCTGGCAAGTTCTCCTGTGCAAGGTGCCAGGAAGCAGTGGCAGGAGAGGAAGGCTGCTGCCGCTGCCCTGGTGGGCGTACAAGGAAGAACTGAGTATCCAGCATGGAATATCCTTCCAGCAGTCTCCTCAGGTCTGGAGCCAGGCACCCTACCTAAGTGACAGGGGAAGCCTTATCTCCCAGCAGAATGATGAGTTCCCCTCACAACTTTATTACTCTTTCATACCACATGGAGCTTTGAATTTTTTTGATTGATTGTCCCATTTTATTGCTCAAGTGCTGTGTGGCATATTGCTGGCTTTTGTCATTTGAGTCTGTTTTGAAAGACTGACTTTTATACTGCTTCAGGCTTTCACAGCGAGAACTGCAGCAAATGGCCAAGCAATACACTTCATAGTGAATATTGGCCTGAGTAAACGTGAGGAAAACATGGATTCCATCTAGAGACTTCAGAAATCATGAATCATGCTTTCCAAAGTGATAAACTTCAGAAATACCAGTACAGTGGATGGGGATGACTATTGCACTTGTGAGAGCAGAGTGCACTTCCCCAAGAGTCACACGGGAGCATGGATTGCTGGTAGGGCAGAGGAGAGAGCCTGACCCGCTGGCTATTGGAGATTAAGCAAATTAGCAGGACCTGCAGAAGGCTATAAACTGGTGGGAGTGACAGAAGATAACTGATAGGCAACCTTGAAAGGTGCTGCTCAGTGAAAAGTTCCCACAGGTCACCACATCACTCATGGTGCTGGACAGTCAGCTGTGGATGCAGCAGGCGCAGCATGCATGGTATGGGAGACCTGGAAATGCAGACAGACACCAACCAGGGAGAATTGTAGTCCTGAAGGTGAGGATTTGAGTTGCTCTAGCCTCTCCTTCTCAGCCGGCTTTTACATTGAGAGCAGTGTTGGCCAGTGCTTTCTGGTGTGCTAAACCTGAATTCTCACCACGCTCTGCAACAGGGGCTGCACCTCCAAAATGGATCAGTGCCTGGAGTTTGGCTGGTGGCACAAAGGGAAACTTCCTTGATTCTTCATGAAATAGCATTTCAGAAACCTATTTGCTGTGTCTGCTACCTGTGCGTTGTTTGAGTCTTCAGAGGATTGTTCCAACATTTAGTACATGTTGAGCCATAAAGAAGCTAAGGTAAGCTGGAATTTATTCCAGCTAAGCACAGGCAAAACCAATAAAATTGTATGAATATCTATAAATTTTGAGAATAAGCAACATTTTAAAAGGAAACTAAGAAAACATTAATGTGAGTTGCCTGCTCTGGATTAAAAAAAAAATGTAGTAGCTTGGACTAATTTGATAGGTCTCAGTTCAGAAAAAGAGAACCACAAGCAAATATTAATGGAACGTAGGCACATAGCTGAAGTTAAGCAGGTGCTTAAATGTTTGGCTGTACAGAAATGCAGTGATTTAATTAGGATCTTGTTACATTTGACAGGCATGTCTGACTTTCAGGCTAGAGAGAAAGCAACAACAAAAGCTAATTCTAGGTAAATGCATCTGGATCCCAGTATGTGGCAGGAGGAGAGGCAAGCTGCATTTCAGTAAGGAGTTTGTATCTTGTGTGAGAGCAGTTTGTAAGATGACTGTTCCATATTCCAGCCTGCAAAACTCCCTGGGATTATTAAGCCAAGTGATTGCTTAAAAAGAAAAAAAAAATCAAGAAAGAGAAGTGCAAGGTTTTAATTTGTTTTCTTTGTTGTTCATCTGCTAAGTCAAGCGCTGGCCTTCACTTTCTCCACCCACTGACAGTGAAACAAGGAATATGTGCTCTGCTGCAGGTTTATTTGATTGGGTTTTTTTCCAGTAAGGGGTGACTCATGATTTTTTTCTTCAGAGTACATAATACAGTGTATCAGGTTTAGTAGCTGCATTAGTACAATGAGCTGAAATCATTGAATTGATTCCACATGTGATAAATACCAGATTAAAACAGTCAGCAACCCCTGTATATATCTTCCTATCTTTAATGTTGATAACATCATTGTAATAAAACTGTTGAAAAGAAAAATGAAATAATGAAATAATTCCATGGACGCTGTTTGGGTGTCTGCATTGCGAGTTTGGCAGGACTTCACTAACCTATCCATGGCATTTTTAGGACAGGTAAAGGAAGTGAACTGTGAAATGAAAAATGAAAAGTCCCAAAAACTTCTTTGCCTCTGCCTGATCATCAAGGGTGTGGTGGCCATTAAAAAGAAATCAAGAGTTCTCTTATTCTGTCCTGGATCAGAAATGCCAATTGTAGTTAACTTTAGTACAATTATGATTAACTTTAAATACTTTTCTGATTGTAGAATTTACCAGAGAAAAATAGAACAGTATAATAACCACTCTGGTTAATTTAAAATTTCAGCAGTACTCCCAAACTTGGAGGGCACCTCTTGCTTACAGGGTGGGAGCTGAGAGTTTAGAATCATCCAAATGCTTCAGTGATATTTTCCTCAAAACAGTATCTGAATGTATGCTTAATTGTCACTTTTTTGGCTGTCTTTTAAAAATTCCTCCTGTCTTTAAGGGCATTAAGACGTTGCTACCAGTATTTTGAAAGGTTTTTAATGTCTTTTTTGACTGGTGAACTGAAAAAAATGCAAACTATTACTTTGTTCATCTTGTTTTTAAACTGAACTGCATTATCAACTTAGTGTGTTCTCTGAAGGTATTGTTAAAAGTGCTTTGAAAACTTGTAAATCCCTGTAATTTATGTTCCTGTAGTCTCGACTGCTTCTTTCTGTCCTTCTGGTTTTAATTTGAATGCCGTCTTGTCTGGGTGTGTACCTGTAAAATTGTGTTTTTCCAAGTACAATTTACAGTCATGACCCTCAGTTTTACAGTGTTCCAACCTTATAGAAGCTTCCTCCTATGCCAAAAAGCCAACTTTGGGTCAAACAGCTCTTTCATATTGTAATTGTCTAATCAAGGTTCCTTGGAACAGATCTGATTTGGGCATTTTTTAGTTTATCGCAAAGATTTTATAAGAATATCAAGTGAATTGGAAAGGTTCCTTTGTAGGAGACCAGTGATAGCATTGCCCTATTTCTTCAGATGTATACAGTTGTAAACTTAGCCTTCTTCATGACAACAGTCCCATTTATCTAAACAATTCTCCTTTTAGAGCCAATGGCACTGATAGAAACTGAGATAAGAAATACAGATGGGAGGATCTCTCCGAGTCTCTCCTTACAGAAACTCCTCGCTGGGCAGATCACAATCCCCTTTTCTTTTTGGTGCCTGAGAATGCGTGGCAGACATCTCCCATGAAACACAGTCCTCTCGAATTGCTGGCTCGAGGAAAGGATGGTCGGGCTTCGGAAGGGTTTTTAAAGTCCTGGTGATTTTTTTCTGGATTTTCTTCCCCCATGCTTAGTGTGTTTAAATGGCAGGCGTTGGGGTTTTGTGTTTCATAGCTCTAACTTAGAATAGTCCCTGTGCTATAATTCATTGTCTTTTGAATTAAGGTATTAAATTATCTATTTTATTGTAATCTGTAAATTAATCCCTTGCTTATTTGCTGTCTTCTTGGGTGATATAGAAAAGAGAACTTTTAGAGCTGTATATTTTTTATGTTACTCTGCAGTAGAAATAGTACTTGCACACTGAAACAGAAGTTATTTGAACTAAATATTATAGGCTTTATTTTTAGTACTTACTCCTCATCTGTGCTCATTTTTTTAGCATGACTTCAGCACTCTTGGTGGTTAAGAGGAAGAGAAGAACAGATAGATCACGTGGTTTAATTTTGTTCTGTTTGTATTTTCAGATCATTGTACAGTCTGGCCGTCACCCCACGGTGCTGCAAAAACTCTGCCAGTTGCCTTTCCAGTATTTCAGTGATCCTCGTTTAATCAAAGTGCTCTTCCCTTCGCTAATAGCTGCTTGTTACAATAACCCTCAGAACAAGATCATCCTGGAGCAGGAGATGAGCTGTGTTTTGCTGGCCACCTTCATCCAGGTACTGCTGCAGAGCTGTGGCAGGCGCAGGGGCGCTGCCAGCGCTGTGCTCGCCTTTGCTCTCAGTGTGGGGATCGTTAACTGAAATAAAACAAGCAAACAGCAGTGAAGTACTTTCAGATTCTCCGCAGCTCTTCTCAAACCACAGATTCCGCCTGTACTTGAGGCATCTTATCACACTAAAAGGTTACTGAGTAGTTCAGGTTCTCACTATCCATGCAGAATCCTGTTTTTATTAAAGTTACTGGATATACTGGGAAGATTTGATGGAGATCTTAAAATATTTATTTTTTCAAAAATTCCTGCACATATAGCGTATCTGAAATTGCTATATTAATGTGTTTACATACAAATGTTGTATACTGTGTACCATAGATTTACAGAGAACTGAGTAAGTGTATATATTTTATGCAGAAAATATACAAAACATATGTTACCAGTCTAATCTTGCAATCTTTATTTTTGACAGTAAGCCACTGAGGTCATTACAAATACTGTTTTGAATAAGGATTTGCAGTATTTTTCTTCCCTTTGTCTAAATTTATATGCTGTTTTATCTATCAGACTTTTTGCGTGCCTCGTGGTTTTCATGCATTTTATTGACTGTTTCCAACGAATAAATGCAGTTTTCATAAACACTCTACTATTAAAAATAATGCACTTTTAGGAGTCTATAACCCTGTATCAGTTACCTGAAAGTTACTGTTGTTGATAAAGAAATGTTAGTCAAACTCTTTTCCCTTAATGCTTTACAGCTAGTCCAAGAATAGGCTACATGCATTTGAGAGAGAAAGTACAAGAACTAAATATTTACTAAAAGTCTTTGCATAACAGCAAACTTCTGAGTGCAACTACTTTTTATCCTTTTAATACTAAAATAATTGCATACCAGTTCTTTTAAAACAGGTTTGGAACTTAGTATTAAAAAAATTTGCCATATAGTAATGAACTTCTGGTTAAATACACAGCTATAATTCATCTTTTTTGACTTTCTTATAGTGAAACTACAGATTTTGGTGTAGAAGTTGGAGTGGGAAAAAAATAATTATGCATTATTAGTAAGTGCAGCAAGTTTAGTTTGGGGTTTTTTCAGCTAAAAACCATGAGAGTGGAGGAGAATGTTCCCTATATGAATAATTAAGGTTGTTTACCTTGATTTCTGTTCTATAAGAGACGGAATGGCACTAAAATCCCCAGTAGCTACGGTAAAGCGTAAGTATATTTATAAGGGTCAACATTACTAATTTGATTTCCAGTTAGAGTTACATCCCAGATGGCAAGTCCATGTACTATTCCTGCAGGCTTTTAAAAAAAGGTGTTCTATTAAAATATGGAAGGGTTGTGTGTGCTGTAAAGTGTCCTGTCACTGCTGACTTCACTGGTCCCTCAGTATTTTACCCGTTTTAAAGTCTAATCCCGAATGTTGCGCATACGTACACGGAGAGCAGTTCTGGCAGGATCCAAGGAATGCTGAGATCCTGCACACACAGAGGGGACTTGCCTCTCTACTTTTATTTCAGCTCGCTGCTGTTTGTGAAGTAGATTTCTCATTTGCTTCAGTAGAAGGTTTGGGAAAGACTGTAAAATGTTGCCCCGAGATTAGAAAATGAGATTCTTCCTTTGCCAGGGAATGCAAAAAGAAGTCCCGTTTACGTAAAAGTTTGGTGGTGTGTAGGAATATAACACTTAAATACAGTGTGTTAAATGTGTGCAGTGAAAATCAAAGGAAGAGCATTGCTGCATTTTACAGCGACCTCCCTACCAATAGATGTATTTCCATCATCTGAAGTTTGCATCAGATGGTTTATTTTTGTTACTTCTGTTTTGCTTTGTGCAGAAATAAGTAGAAACATTCAGGAGTATCCGTGATTTGCTGTGTTGTATCTTATCTGATAATAACCTTCTCCAGTGTTCTGCTGGGTGGGTACTCCAGCAAAAGGTAGTATCTGTAGTGGGGAGCTGACTGGTTCCGTGCTGGCTCCGAGGATGCCGCACCCCAACATCTGACAGCAGCCGGGATCGCGCAGTGCTCCGGGTGCTCGCACCGGCCCCCCACAGCTGGGGGCACAGCTGGCTGCCAGGGGCAGCAGCGCTGGGCAGCAGCTCCACATTCTCCCAGGAGATCAGCACCTCAGGCTCCCAGGTCACTGGGGAGCACGGCCATTGAAATTGGGATCATTCATCAAATTTGTGAGAGTGTATTTGGAGTCGGGAGCAAAAATCTGAAACACCATTTGTTTTACAGAAACACGGCTATGGTAAATAAAAATCACAATAATAATTATTTCCTAAGAAGACATTAAAGCCTTGGATTCTCTGTTGTGTACTGAAAATATATTTTTTGAAAACAGGTATAAATAAATGTGTAAAAATCCACTGTAAATTACAGAATTTAAGTGCTGGCAGTATTCTGTTATAATATGTAGCAAACAAGCCAGAGTTCGTTAATTTACAGACTACATAAAGTATTAGTATTTTTGAGTGACTGTGAAGACTTAAAAATGTTGGTTTAATTCCTCAGATGTAAGATCTGAAAACCTGATGTCTTTTTTCGTTTGTTTTCCCCCATAGGATTTTGCACAGAGCTCAGGCCAAATGGAAAATCAGTTATCTCAGCAGAGGGGTACGTTCACTGCAGTGTAAGAGAGTAGCAGTTGGGTAACAAAATGTGTAGATACTGTGATTAAAGTTTTTTGAATCTGCATGGATGAAAATTAAATACAGTAAATTGCAGCATGATTTTACAGTTTGGGGGTGGGCTCCCTGGTTTACATCCTGATTTATACATACGTGTCTTCCAGTCTGCTGCTCGTCGTATCAGGGATTCAGACTGTTAGTCTTTATTAAATGCTATGTGGTATCATGTCTTAAAACGTGATACTGTACCTGCACATATTTAATTAGCTGACACAAAGGCTGCCTTCAAAAGTTTTAGGTTGCAGTAGCCACGCAGCCATGCCAATACACCCAGGGAGCCAAAAAATCTCTGAAATACGGTCCTGTAATTGTCCTTTAAAGTTTGTCAATTTGCAGAAGAGTCATAATTTTTTTCCCCCCTCAGTTATTATAAATATTATTTAAAATGCAGTCAACCTTTTTAGGCTAAATATTTGAAAGATTCTCAGCTGAGGTGGCTGTTACTTGCTAAATACATCTGAAATTCAAGTGTTGATGGGCATCTGGTCTTGAGAGTAGCCGTGTTGTGCATAAAATGCTTCACTCAGTCATTTCTCCCTCATAACAAGTAGAAATCCACCACCATTTTGCTCATGTTTGCCAGGAGATGAGTGGTTCTAGGTCTAAAGCGTAAACTTTTTTTTTAAAAATAAATTATAAAATTAAGGTAACTTTATAGAGATTTTTACTGTCAACATTAGACATTTCAGTCTGAAGCAGCTTCATGCAGTGTCTGCAGCGCAAACTTTCCAGGATTGTGTTTCCATGAGAATCTGCTAAGAAACATCTAAATTCCAACTGGAAAACTTGCTTTTTATTTTCACTATTCAAACTGGATGAACTTTTAAACAAAGGTGTGGTGACATGTGAGTGTGATTTCTAAACATTCTCCAGTTGCAAAAAAAGTTAATAATAGTGTAAGCAGGATTATTTTTATCTGTTCTATCACTTGAATGTGAAGGATGGTGTCCCCAGAAACAAATGGGAATAATAACACTGGTGGGAATAAAACCTGAAAGCACAAACTTAATAGTTGGGTGCTGCGTGGAGGGTCAGACCCTCGAACCTGTGCACAGTGAAGTCTGTCTACGTCACTGTGAACTCTTAGGAGTGAAAGCTGCATTTGTACTCGTGCTGTGAGCTCTGGGGAGCTGGGAGCACAACTCTTCTGCAGCTTTTTGTGGAGAAAAAAAAACGCTGAGCAGAAAATGCTGCTGAGGCTGCCCAGAGTTGAACAAGGCTGAGCTGGTCCCCGGCGGGTCCAAGAACATAAAGTGTGTAAAGATGTATAATGTTCTCTGCATAGGGCAGAGAGCCTGATCAGCTTACAAATGGAAACCTTTGCTCATCAGAGCCTCTGCCCCCATTCCTAAAGCCAAGCATAGATGTCCGGAGCGCCACAGGAGTGTCACCCCATGGTCTGAGAAGATTTTGATGGGGGAGGGGAGTAAATTACTTAACGTATCTCAAATTGGCTGCACATTCATTATTCTTGTTTTATTGCCATCTTATCTTAAGAGGGAATAACTTGGTAATTTTATGTTCTGTCTTCAACAGAAAAATTTTTCAGTTCTCAAGATTATCTTGAGCTGTCCAACAGATTCCCCCGGCAGTCCTGGGAAGAAGCTCGACAGTTCTTCTTGAAAAAATAAGAGTTGTATTTAGTTTTTAAATCCCTAACATCGTCACACTGACCGGTTCCTGCTGACTACCGTCCTTAAAACGCTGTTCCGAAACGGTTTTGATACTCTAAATACTTACGCTGTAGATATATAATTTGCACTATTTATATCCTAAGTACTGTAGATACTTCCAAGTTCTGTTTTGTAATTTTGATAATTTGAGTTTATTTTGTTCGTGTATCCAATGTCATGATTTTGGTGTTTTCTGTCCTGTGGTGAGACTTGCACTGCAGAACTGCTGAAATAAGGTTGCAAATAGAGAAAATATGTTCTATATATCTTGTAATAAAATAACTTATTCTGTCTTGTGTGACTTCTACATTATAATTATCAGTGTTTGAATTACCATAAGCAACACGGCTTAGAAAGAGGGGGAAAAAAGACTCATAAGATGTCTTTCTCGTTAATCAACACTCGGTCAGAATCAAATCAAGGTAATTCGTCAGATCTGGCCCTGGGGAAAGTTTGCTTAAAATTTTTGGGTGATTGAGGATACGTCACCTAATACGGATTTTTTAGACCTCATGCATTTTTAACGTCTCGGTTAGACTCGAGTGAGGCTTGTCTAAGCCTCGCGGTGTTCCCTGAGCGGTGGAGGTTCCGCGGCGCGAAACTGAGGCGCGAGCGCGGCGCCGGGTCCGGGCGGGAGCCGCTTCCCGCGCGCGGGGGCAGTGAGGGGGTGCGCGACGCCCCGGGCCCTGCGCTGCGGCGGG
>VZTE01003934.1:0-34528 GCA_013397775.1 Eulacestoma nigropectus
CGCGGTGCGGGCCGGCGGAACCATGTTGCGGGCGGCGGCGGCGCAGCGGCTGCGGCGGGCGGTGAGTGCGGGGCGAGCCCTCAGGCAGCGCCCTCGGGCCGCGTGGTGCGCACCGACCGGGGCCTTCCCGCCGCCTCGGCCGTGCGGGGCCTGCCCAGTGGGGCGAAGGGGGTGCGTGGCGCGGGGCCGAGCTCCTCCCGCCCGGCAGCGCTGGTCGAGAGGGTCTCTGAGGGGCGAGCGCCCCGCGCCGCCGGGGTCGGATTCCTCCGCTGGACTCCTCTCCCACTCTGTCTTGTTAAAATAAAGTTTCCGAGTGGACACAGGATGTTCCAGAAGCCCTTGCCAGCGGTCACAGCAGGCAGGAGTGGAGGACTGTTGTCCCGTATGGAAAGCTAAAGCAGGCATCAGGGAAGTCCCGAACTTCTGGGAGTGCTCGCTCGCATCCACCCTTGAGCAGGACAAGCTGAGCAACAGGTGGAGAAGACTTCTAAAGTTTGTTACTGCAAACTCTTAAGAACACTAGAAAAATGTTTGTGGCTCAAGGAGACGCTTTCTGGGGTATTGGCAGGTTAATCCAGCGTTTCTCAGTCACACCTGTGCAGAAATGTGATCGCCTTAATTGTCACAACCTGTGGATGAGGCTAATGCAAAACACCTGTTGCTTCTCCAATTTGACCTTCATATTGCTCAGCTGGGAGGCGTGCTGGGCTTTTGGAGGCCATTGCTGTGTCATTGTGGCTGTGTTACCCAAGGTCTAGGTGAACTCAAGGTTAATTGGAGTAGATGATTGATGAGATGTCCCCGAATATCTGCTCAATGTTTTACTATGCACCAGGAGATACTCCCACCATTAGAACTTGTATAAATAGCCCTTGTAAACAACTTTAAATTTGGCAAGTTTCTTTTTGAGCTAAGGCTGTTACAGGTATTACAGTTCAGTACAGCTCTAAAATAGTAGTTATGCATATACTAAATGGTTTTAGGTGATAAGAATATCTTAAAAGAGGAGCAAAGGTAGATGAGTTCAGACATGATTGAATTAATCAGAAAATTCTAACTGTTGTACTCATGGGCATGTCTCAGTTGTTGTTAGGCTGTAGGCTTTGTAGAGCAAAGGTCTTGATGATCTCTGAATCATATGGTACTCTGTGTAAATAGTACTCTACTCACGTGCTCACTGCAGAATTCAGTTTCCGGGCCTGGATATGTGAGTTCAGCTCCTTGGTTTTCAGCCATACGCATCTAAACTTGTAACTTTGTAAAATAAAGCCAGTAAAACATTGTGTGCACCTTCAATGTATGTGTAACAATGTAGTCTGTGAGAGCAGTGAAACAAACTCACAGTTTGTTTCACTTTTTGGAAAGTGCAAAGTTTAGCCCTGCCCATAGTTCAAGAGGGAATGGAGTCTAGAGGAAAACAGGATGAGAGAAACTTGCAAAGTATGAGTAGGAAGGAAGGTTGGGCTTTTGCATAACTGAGGAGGAGTGAGAATGCAAGTGCACAAAAAGTTGGTGCAGAGGTGGGAATAAGCCATTTAGGGAATTCACTGTGTTGAAATACAGACAGTGTTGTCTGTATTTCAAAATAGCTTTGTTTAATTTTATTAATGGTTTGCAAGAGGTGTATTTGGAAGTTTATTGTGTATTATGCCTTTCTCTTGCTGCTTCAATCCCGCTGTAATGTTAAGTCTTTATTATGATTGCAAAATCCTTTTTGCAAAGTGGTTTTATTTTTTTATTGCTGTTCTCTGCTGCAGTTATAGCTCCTTTTAAATTCAGGTGCCTTAAATGTTGTTTCTCTAATCAGTGTTTCCTGGAGTTATAGAGCTGTCTCTTTAGAACTCTTTTGTAGCCAGGTCTTTAGAGAAGTTCTAAAAGTATATGCTTTATTGCTAGAGTTCCCTTCTCTCCCTGAGTTTACCGAATTTATTTATTTAGTTTAAAAGTTTTGCAGCTACAAGAGTGTCTCTTACTAGAATTAGGCATTGCTTTGTTCTTTGGGAATGTAGCCATTATCTTTAGTAATACCCCAGTTCCTAGTTCCTGGAGTTCCTTCTTGGGAGCTTTCCCCAATGTTAATGATTCTCCATGAGATACAGAATTCCTACTAAGCAGTTTTAAAATTTTAGTTTCTGGCCAGTTTGCTTTTACAGCTAAGAAAATCAGCTCTAGAGATACCTTTGTAGGTCCAGTTGTTTGATGCTCTGCCTTGTGAATGTCTGTTTTGCTTTAGTTCCTGTAACTTCCAGTGGCTCCTCTAAGGGGAGACAAACTTCATTTTCCCAGGTGAAGTTTCTTACCTGTTTCTTACTGATGCATGTTTGGAGTGTGGGGCCATGTAGAATTCACCTGCTGCATCTCACATTTCTTGGAGTGACTCTTTGGCTGACCCATCTTGTGTTCCTGTGCCTGCCACGTGTTAGTTAGAGCTGATTTCCTAATTCTGGTGTTATTTATGAGTGTCCTTGGAGCAGGCTACAGGCAGTTAGCCACCACTGTTGCCAGCAGAGGCCATGGATGCTGCACACCAATCTCACCCAGCAGCAAGCAAAGATTTATGGCACTTCCCTCTGGGATTTTCCAGCTCTTGATACGTATGTTTTTTAGCATATAAGCAGCAAATCTGTATTTAAGAGGTGGTGGGCATATGTGCTGTTCAGGTGACCTGTCTGTGTGCTGAAAGACCAACAGATTCTCAGTTTGCAGTGGCTTTGTGTGAAGAGCAGATCACCTGTGCAAATTCAGTGGGTGCCTTGGATGTGTGTGGTGTTGGCTTTACCTGTGCACGTGTTCTGGATGTGTCCAGATTGCTAATGTTTTGCTGGGACAGTAGCAGTGACCAATATCTGTTATTTTGTCTGAAGCCTAGAAATCTAGGGATTGTACTTAAATTTTTTGTGCTCTAGTTGGAAAATATTGATGGGTTTCTCAGTGGGGAGTAAAATGACGCTTTGGGGAAACTTGAGACAATCAATTCAGTGAATCCGTGGCTATTTTGCAAGTAGCTTAATTGATCAATACTGCACATCTGAGTTAATCTTAGCAACTTTTAGACATCTGGAAGTCAGAGGCCAAGTTTGCTCTACAGTAAATACTGGGGGGGGAGGGGAAATTCTGGGTGGTTTTCATTCACAATTGTTAATTTTGGTATAAACTGAGTCACTGTCCAGAGTTTCCACTAGAGAGGAAGTGCAGATGTTTCTGCTGTAGAGGAAACATAGGTGTCTAGCTGTGATTTGTACCTAAACCTGAGGAAAATAAACTTCCCAGTTCCACCTCCTTGTTGCTGGCATGTCATGCTGCAGAAGCTACTCAGTTGCCCAAGTTGGTGGGATGTTTATCTGGAGGTGATTTCTGTGGATAGCCTAATTTTCCAGAGCTTGATTTTCACCAGGAACTCTCCGTGGCACACTGAGTGCTGTTCCTTCTTAAGGCACAGTTTTCAATAGTTTGATTGATCTATGTGTCTTATTTCTTGTGCTTTCTTTCCTTGCTGCCAGCTGGTTAGGTTTATTCTCCAACTTCCTATTTTATTTAAGCTTCAAAGTAGACATCCTGCCCAAGTGCAGAAATGATGTCAGTGAAGTAATGGGCTGTTCTCCCACATGTGCAGCTGGACAATAACTTCATCAAAATAACTACCTGTCCTGATCATTGACTTATTGCAGGTTCTTAGTTTTCAGGACCATGTGACTGGAAGAATTACCCTCTGGTTTTACTGCACATTCTTTATTATAACAAACAAAAGTCAGTTTGGTTTGGTTTTGTTTATTGAAAAAATTATTTAATATGTCTTAGTGTATTAAATTCAGACTTACATAGAAATCTTGTTTGTCATCTAGATTTTTACCCATAATATATAATGTGACTTTAAATTTATTTTGAATCTGGTCTTGTCTTTATGTTCAGAAATGTCATCCATAAAGTGACTTTCTGGTGTGCATATTGTGTATACTCCCACAAATATAAAACGTGGGATTATCAGTTTAGAAATAATACCTAATTAATGCTGTAATAGCCAGTCTGCTCAAGCAACATCCATTGCTCGTATTCATTTTGGCTAAAAACCAATTATTTCTCAGTTTATTTTAGAATGGTTTTACTGAATGATGGTGGTGGTGCAGTGCTTAGTTAGGGAAAAAAATGATAATAGGGGCAGAAATAAGTGTGTGTTTAAAATGCATGTGTCTCCCTTTGGGAATTTGAAAACTTGAGCATTTTCCAGGAGCATGGTCCACTTTACCCTATGACACAACTGTAAATCATTGGAGAAATGGGCTTTTTGCCACAAAGGCACGGACTTATTCTTCAAATGGTGACTAAAATTTCATAACTTTTATTGCAAATGATGTATGAAAGATAATCAAAAATATAGTGTCTGATCTATATTGGCAATAAATATTTTGTTACTGGCAGTTGGTTTTAAAGGAGTTTAGAATATTTAATCACAGCAAGTAACCTTAAGCATAAGAGATTAAATGCAGATCACTTTTACAAGAATCCTTATTGTTTTAATCAAAAGGGCAAATTATGATCCAGATTCTGCAAAAACTTATCTTTGTATTTATATTTGTGCACTGTGATTAGTTTCAAGGAAGTCCTTGGGATTTGCTTTCTCTGTTTGAAATTCAGTGTGTTGATAGGCTTTGTGGGGTTGAAGTCCAGATGCAAGTTTTAGCCTCTCATATTTTCTGAACCTTTTTTATTTGAAGTTGTAGGTAAGTGCATGCTTGGCATGAGGGAAGATGGGTTTGGAATGTACACTTAAAAAAGTAGTGTTTGGCTGTGCGTCTTCAGTGTTGTGTTAGTATTTGTTCCTTGGTTATATTAATGAATTTATTTGGTTTTCCATGCGTTCCATCCTACACGGATCATAACTCAAGTCTTCAGTTAGGCTTTATGTAGGGTAAACAAACACTTGGGGGACAATATTCCCATTCCCATCTCAAATGTTCTCACTACCCTAGTATTAGTCTTGGAGGAATAATGCTTTTCGCACATTCACCTGAATATTATAGAGGAAATTCTCAGACTTTAGAATATTTTGGTTTGGTTTCATGGAAGTTTTTTGCCTTTTTTTCTATCTTATTCGTTTCTTTCATTTTTGTTTTAGAAGTTCAAGTTTGTGTATGGATGGTGAATTGGTCAAAATTATTATTTGGGGACCTTTAAATTGTGGTGGTAGACTAAGTGCTCAAATGTTTTAAAGGAAAAGAGGGAAAAATGAACCTGATGCCTATAAAGATTTCTACTAGTGTGTTTTCAGGCTGTGAGCCCCTGCTGCTTAATTGTCATCCAGCCACTGCATAAAATTTTGCCTCTATACATATCTAAATATAAAAGTGGGTTCTGTAGCTAGATTTTGTTTAAAACTTATAATAAAACACTGCCAGAGAACCACCCTAGAAAACAAAGTAAATATTTGCAACTGTTGATTTCCTTGTGTCTTACTCTTGCTTGTCTAATCCTCACTCTTTAAGGTACTTGGTTAAGTTGATCAACTGAGCTTGAATGTAATGTGTTAAATGTTTGTCTTAATTTTGGTCAGTATTTTTCTGTGGAGTTTTAGTTTAAAAACAGCATGTTATAGACAAGCTGAAGTCAAGCGGGTTTATGTATTTTCTTTATATCACTCTATGTATTCTTTTTACTTAATAAAAATTATCTAGAATTAGCCTGTTTTGTTTGACAGCAGTGTTTTACGATTTGTATAATTGATGAATTTCTGTAAAGCCTTGGATGCTCAAAGGAACAAGTTTTTACTTAAATGCTAAGTTTCCAACTTGTCTGTCTCCCTTTCTTTCCAGGCGTCGGTGCTCCGGAGGTTTCAGAGTACCTTGGTCGTCGCAGAACACAACAATGAATCTCTCACGCCCATTACACTCAATGCCATCACTGCGGCAAAGCGCCTGGGAGGGGAAGTTTCTTGTTTGGTAGCTGGTACCAGCTGTGACAAGGTAGGAAATGCTATTTTCATACCAATGAAATAAAGAATGCAGTGAAACAATACTTGGCAGCATCTTGGGCAGCCTGAAAAATAATCTGTAGTGAGGAGAAACTGTGCCAGGAGTTGCTAATCTGCCAGAAAAGTCCTGCACTTGGAACTGCTTCTCTTCTAAAGAGAGAATACGGATATAGATTTCATTTCACAAGGGGCAGTATCAATAACGGTTGTTACATGCTTGAGCAAGCAAATTTTTATAGGACTAAAGGACAATTAACTTTTAAAACAAGATATTTCTCTGTAAAGTTTAAATGACAAATATTGCAGTGCTAAGAATTTGGAAAGAAGCTTGTGCTTGTTTAAATGGAAACCAGCAGAAGTGAAACAACAGTGACAAATTGGGCTTTTGAGCAAGTTGCTTTTACTAACCAATCACTAGTTGTATAGAGTGTGTTTGCAACCTAAAATTCTGAAATTAGTGCTTCTTTATCACACAGCTCACGGATGAAAAAAGTTCCTTGTATGTTAGCTGTGTATTTTAAGTGTAACTTTTATGTGCAAAATCTAGAGACAATGTAGTTAGTATATTAGTGGCATTTTTATTCCTGCATGATTTGGTCTTGTGTGAGCAGTAGAAGTACAAAAAACTATGCCTAATATTCACATACTGTTTATGAGCTGTTACTTTGAAAGCAACATATAGTAGTTAGAGCAGCTTAGTCACAAATAGGTGAAGAAACCTCAGTAGCTATTCAGGTATTTGAGGTGGAGATTAAGCAAATATTTATCTAAATCAAGAAAATGAAAAAGAAAAAAAAATAATTGCCTGATATATGTGTCTTTAATTTTCCTTATTCTATGCACTTGGATAGTAGAAAAATGATTGTGAATGGTTTTTTTTTTTTGCTTTAATACTAAATATATGGAGTCTGTATGTCATGGTGGGAAAAAGTATTTTATAAAAATACTGAAGGTTTGGAGATTTTGTTTAAGAGCCAGTGACTCAAAGAGAGATTCTGCAGCAGCTATTAGGGAGTTTTTCTTTATTTTCTTCTGTTAATTTTTGAGGGTAAACTGATACTCATCAAACTCAGTAAAACTACTCTGGTTCTCGGACGATGCATGTGGTCTCCAGACCTCGCTGTCAGTCCTCTTCTCTCTGATCTGTAGTAACCCTTTTATCATTTAAACTTCACTTGTGCCAATTTAAAGGAAAAAAATGCATAAATATAAATTGAAAATATACATTGCATCAGTGGGCAAAAAGTCAGATGCAAACAAAGGGTTGCTCCTAGAATTTGGACAAAGATCATAACAGCATTGTACATTGTATTTGTTTGTGTGGTAGATATTGACTGACCTAAAAGAAAATAGGATTGGTTTCTTGATGATTGTATTGGAATACTGAGCAATAATCCTCAAGCGTGATTGTTATCGGCTGTTGTAAGAAATGCTGGGATCAGTGTGGAGGTCTGCATGCAGGAGGCAAGTTTTCCTAAGTTTGATTTGCTTTGTAGTTTCTTACTCACAAATTCATTTTCATTATCCCATAAGGCACTATGCTGTAAGTCAGAAGATGTGCATTTTATTCAATTCAGGTTTGTTCTGATTTTGAAATTCATGTACTTTTGGTTCTAGTTTTAACTACTCTGTAGGCTGCAAGCTATTTGCAGTGGGGACTCCCTTGTTATGTGTTTGTTGTGCCTGTTATAATACAAACTAATAATAATTCACTTGTAATCATAGGTAGCATCAGAACTCAGCAAAGTGCAGGGTGTTGCAAAAGTTCTCGTGGCTCAGCATGATGTGTACAAGGGATTTCTAGCAGGTGAGAGCTGTTCTTACCTATTGACAAAAGAAATTTATTTGTGTATTTGTGATTGAAAATAAGATAGTTGTAAATTCTGAGCAATATATTTTTATTCTCAGAGGAGCTGACTCCCTTGATTGTGGAAACTCATAAAAAATTTAATTACACCCACATTTGTGCCGGAGCATCTGCCTTTGGGAAGGTAAGTAGATCGAAGTGCATCAAAAAATTCTTGTAGAAAAGAGACAGACAGTACTGTATGTAATAGTGTGAATCAAAGGCCTGAGAGAGATCAGCCATGGACAGCTTTGTGTTTGCAAACAATGTTACAGTAGTTTGCTTAAGAGGTCATTAGTTAGATTTCATGATTCATGTTTGAGTTCTTTTATGGGCTGATGTGAAAAAAATAGTGTAGAATAAATATTCTGTGGTAACCAGCCAGTCCTATGGACACAAGACACAATGTACAATAAGGCAAACCAGATTAAGTGATCTGAAAGCATGAAAATTGTAAGGAAAAGCACAGCAAATCGAGGTGAAAAATCTGTTATTTGCATGTTGAAATGAAAGTGTGCAGATCTATTGGAAGCAAACTTTTTTTTTGGAGTGGGATTTGCATCTGTGATATAAGT
Source organism: Eulacestoma nigropectus (assembly GCA_013397775.1). Lineage (NCBI taxonomy): Eukaryota > Metazoa > Chordata > Aves > Passeriformes > Eulacestoma > Eulacestoma nigropectus. The sequence continues at coordinate 8,387 of VZTE01003934.1, forward strand.
CTTGTACATTGAAATGTCTGTAAACATATATAAATAACACAGATCTAAGTCCCAGCCAAGATGGTTTTTAATGAAAATACAATTTTTCAAAACTCGTTTTTTTTTAAGGAATGTGTTTATAAGTACATAGAGAGCCTCAGTACTAAAAATCTGAGCAACACTGTGGTGTAGCTAAAGTAGAGAAAAAGGATCCTTCAGAAATCTTGCCGATGTAGGACGAATAATGACATCGGCCTTCCATCTGACTACTTTCACTTCCAATCAATATCAATCCATATGCTTGTATTTTTGCTAAGGGAAATCTTTATGTACCTTAAGCCTTAGGTTTTTAATTTTTTTTAAAAATTTTTTTTTGAACTGCAGTGTCATAGTAAAAGTTAATGGCTTTTGCTTTAAAGCTTACACTGCCATTCTTGAGTGCTTCATGTGAGTAAAGATTTCAGAACTGGGCCCTTTTTTGTAGTACCAGATTAGGAGGCAGACAAAAAGCAAGCAATCATCTTATCATTGATTTCTTCATCATTTCTGCTGCTCTTTTTATCCTTTTTCCCACTCTTAAAGGTGCTAAGTAATTTTCTAGAGTAGATTTTGGAGCAAGAGAATATATAGTTTAATATTAAATTTAAAATTTTTTTTTTTTGCTTTGGGGGGAAGAGTGCAGGGTTTTTTCCCTATTATTTCTGGCGTCTAACTTCCAAAAGCACCTTTTTTTTTTCTTGAAGTGCCAAGAGCTCAGCAATCCATAATTGTCAATTTTCTGAGTAAGTGGCATCTGTATTCAGTTTTAGAATATTTGAAGCAAATAAGTCTCCTAATTTAAGATATTGAATTAAGGGTTTACTTACAGTAAGTCTCATAAAATGTCTAATGTTATTACAGTAATGGGATTTTATTTGGCTGCTAAAGCTACACGAGTAGCCCTACAAAAATCTTAGTTCTATATGTCTTAGAGACAGCATTATATGAAGTTAAAATCGGGTCAGCAGTATTCCTTTACTGACCATGTACATTTTACTTAGCATTTACTTTGCTAACTTTTCATCTCTAACTTCTAGAATCTTATTCCCAGAGTGGCTGGCAAACTTGATGTTGCCCCTGTTTCTGACATTATTGAAATTAAGTCACCAGATACTTTTGTGAGAACTATCTATGCAGGTGGGTAGTCATGAAAGTTGTGTGGTATTTGTCCAATGAAGGATCCAGTACTGCTAATTTTTCTACATGATCCTGTTGTTAAAACCTTGGAATATGATGGGAATTTTCACTTTACAATCTGAATTGCTGTGATTCATAAAAAATGAAGCCTGGCGATGGACAGGATGCTTTCTGTGTGAGAAAGCAAGTAATTCCAAGGGCTTTGGTACAAGCATGTCAAACCCAGGTCTGTCACCTTAAGGAATAGAATTTGGTGACGTCCTTTCCATGTACTGTGTTTTTTAATGCCCTTCTGATCAGATTTTGTAAAGTGTAAAACATAAAGTTAATTGTCCAGCTTTATTTCATAGGACTAGCATTAGTTCTGATTTAAGATACCATGGGGTTATTTTTTCTAATTATGAAGACATTGAATGAATTATTTATAATATTTAATTAACTTTATTTGTAATTACTTTTTCAGTCTTGTTTCTCTAATACTTGGCTAACACTGTGTTTTATTTTAGATATGAGCTCATTAGCTTGTGTTTCTTTATTTTACTGTAAAGATTGTACCACCTGTACCAGCAGGGTATTACATTTTCAGTTATGGTACCAGAATGTGGTTTTGTGCTGCACTTTTAAGTTGCTTCCCAGTAATCCACAGTTTTAAGATGACTTTGTTTAAGAATAGTTTGCTTAGAAAAATGTTGCAGCATTTTTTCTTTTAGCGTTCCCTGCAGCCTCCAGTGTGAAGTATTGTGTTATATTATAGAGAGAAACGCAGTCCCGCAGATACTTGGGAGAGGCCTCATTGTCTTCAGTCCCGATGAATTAATGCAACAGGATAAAAATCTACTTTGAATTATAGACATTCTTTATGTTTAATAATGGCATTTTCAAAGTTGTTTTTTTCATCCCTTTTGAAATTTAAAAGCTCATTCATAAGAGATTATTTGAATGCTCTGTGTTCTTTAAAAATAGAGGATTTGTATTCATACTTTAGAAACATGGGGCTAAAATGTAAATTAAAGTATTTGTAATTTCTATTTATTAAGTGCTAAGTTTTAGTCATCTAAAACTGCGGTTTTGGGAAGTACCTTTGTGGATGTTGCATATTCTAGTACAACTGCTAATGTGTTTTTGATATTAATTTTATTTGTTTTTTTTTCTAAAGCACAATGTCTGATAATCTTTAAGTTTTTAATGTGACTTTTTTTTAGGAAATATTATTTGCACTGTGCAGTGTGATGAAGCAGTCAAAGTGTTTACTGTACGGGGAACTTCATTTGAGGCTGCACCAGCGAGTGGTGGTAGTGCCAGTGTAGAAAAGTGTGAGTATTTGTTCTGGGATGCTGTTGTTTTATTTAATAGAGTTAGTTTTGCTCACTGCGTGGTGATGTTTTGTAGAAGTATCTGTCAAAGCAAACTGATTGTCATAATGTTAGCTTTATAATTTTAATTACAGGTACTTGCACTTTTTAGTTATGTCTAGTAAGAGAAGATATGGATTATCGGCACAGTTACTTCCTTTTCTTTGACCAGAAATGGAGATTCTGTGCTGAAATCTGTGCTCGTTTCACTGAACTTCTGCCACTGCAGTCTTGCAACTTTAAGTAAGGACAAGTTACAGCTGTTTGAATAATCAGACTGGTTTTCAAAACAAGACTGAGCAAAAATAGAAGTGCTTGGCTGTCTGCAGTTTTGGTTTAATCATATTGCAATTGAGATAGGTCATTACATCATCAAGCTAAATTAGTGGCAGTTTAAATTGATTTGAGAACACCCAGTTGTTGTTCTAGATCAGTTTTAACTATATCAGTTTAATTTACAATTTAATGAAGCCAGTGTAGCTCTGATAATTGAGAAATCCAGTCACAGAATGACAAAGTAGTTGAGGTTGGAAGGGATCTCTAGAGATCATCTAATCCAAGCCCCATGGAGCAGGTTGCCCAGAACTGTGTCCAGTCAGGCTTTGAGTATGTCCACAGGTGGAGACTTCACAACTACTCTGGGTAACCTGTTCCACTTTTGGTGACCTCTGCTGTTTTTCACTGTGGGCCTTTTTGTTTTGTGGCTTAGTACCTGCCTCTGAACCATCCTGTATTTCCTAACATCTGTGGATGTTAGAAATAAAATGTCACTGAAGTCAGTGTATTGCACTGTTGGTGCATTGCCTGATTGACTGGTTTGCCTGTGATAGTAAGAATCACACTCCTTATGCTGGGTTGGTATCAGAGTCTAACATTTGTACAACAGAATTCGTTTTAGTGCAGTTTGTACTGTAGGTTCCTTAAACACAACTGGGGGACGAGGCTTGTTACTCAGAGCCACGGAGCAACTACTGAGACTCATCAAAAGCTTGTGGTAGAATTGGCTGTAGAATGAACTTTGAATTCAGCTTAAGCTCAGATTTCAGGTTGAAAACACATGCTTTATTATTTTCCTTGTGGGTGTTTGGTTCATCTGGTGAATGCAGTGACCCCTCCACCACCCGTCGGTATCTCTGAATGGATTGAGCAGAAGTTGACAAAAAGCGATCGACCAGAGCTCACCAGTGCAAAAGTGGTTGTATCGGGTGGTGAGTGGATAACGTTAAAACTTTCTGATGTTGCATTTAAGTAATGGTACCTCTTGCTTAAATAATATCTGTAGCAGAACACTGTAATGTGATACATTAAAAAAAAAAAGAAATTATGATGTAATTCTGAAATATTCCGTAGGGGCTGCCGGGGAAATACCCAACATGTATGTTTTGTAAAGAGGTAGAACATGAGTTTAGCATATGCTGGGAGGCTTTGTAAGAACATTGTCATATTTGGTGAACCTCTTTAAAATTTTAGCAATATGAGTTGTTTTTAGCTGGAAATCTATCATGTTTAAAATTACTGCTGATCATTACAGTCAGTCTGAACGTTATTATGTAATGACCCTAATGATTTTAAAACCTGTTATGATTGTATTCTGCTCTTTAGGTATCAAGTGAGGGACTGTGATTTTTACTGTATGCCTACGGCTAAAATGATTTCTTAGTAATCCCACTACAGTGTTTTGTTCCTGAAGCCAGCAGAGGGAGCACAAATTAGTTAAAAAAAATGCTGTTTCCCTGGTTTTGGAGAATGACCTTGGTGGTGCTGTGTGCAGGAAGTAAACAAGACAGAATGGTGTTGGTTTATACATATGAAATATTAATGACAAAGGCTAAATCTCCAAATGTTAAATACTGGTTAGTAATGTATCCAAAAATACCCTGTGCAAGCATATCTTTGAGTTTTGCAAATGCTAATACTCATACAGAAAGTTTACATAGGCAAAAAAAAAATCTTAAAACATATGTTCTTCTTTCTTGTTCTTCTTTTTTTCCTAACTTTTAAGGGAGGGGCTTGAAGAGTGGTGAAAATTTTAAGTTGCTATATGACCTTGCGGATCAATTGCATGCTGCAGGTAAACTTGTTTTCCTTCATATTTTTTGCATCCTGTTTATTATATTTAAAAAGGTCACATTAAAACCAGAATTCATCTTAAGTCTTTTATTTTCATGTCTCTATCAAACTGTTAAAATGCTCTTAGTTTAGTAATAGATAAAGTTTTGTCCATTATATTTAAATGCCTCTGTATGAAGCAAAATACGAACCTGTAATATTCCCTGTCCTTCTCAAATCTCCAGAACAGAAGCTTGCAAACAAAAAGTGAAGTTGTCATAGCTCATTTTGAAGAGCTGATACTTTCTGCATATATCCTTTTATACTACTTCTTTACAGAATCCCACTCACATTGCAATTTGAGTGTCTCTGTCCTTTTGCTGTGCTTTTGTATTAACAGGAGAAAATCAACCATATACAGTGTTTCAGCAAAGTATTTTGTATAAAGGTTGGGAAAGATGGAGAAACTGTTTGCTTTAATGTTTTAACTCCATTAATTTTAGCTTTTACATGTGTATAAATTTATAGTTTTACATGATTGGCTTAGTTTGTAAGTTGGTGTCTTTGCTAACTAAATGTCCATATGGCATTTTTAAGTTTTCTTTGATATTTTTCTTTACTATACCTGACTTCTGAGATTCGCAGCAATGCAAGATGGCACATATGTTCCATCCAAACTTGAAGGAATATTTTGGGAAGGCATTTATGGGAAAATCTTCTTTTGACAAAGCAACAAGAAAAAATCATGGAAATATGCCAGATTGAAATCCTTGGTTTTAAATATATGGCCCTTTGGTGCTGGGAGTAAGGATTTCCTGTTGCTTATGAAGTGCATTAGCACTTAGTATTTGGAAGTTTTTAGCTAGTGGTATAGAGAGGGATTACCATAAGAGCTTTTAAGAGGGAAGTTTTAAATACGTGCCCTTAGAGTGTGGGACTCTTCAGTACTACATGTGCTTTTATGGTGATATAAATTTGGCTCGCAAATATTTTAAAAGAAAACATTGGAAATATTTTCTTTCAACTAGTTGGAGCTTCCCGTGCAGCTGTTGATGCTGGCTTTGTTCCTAATGACATGCAAGTTGGACAGACGGGCAAAATAGTAGCACCAGTAAGTATGGAACTATCTCTCATCATAGAGCTGGGATGTTTTCTAGCATGCATTTTCCTTCAGAGCAAGCACTTACAGATGAGCTGAGTCTTAATACTGAGCCTAACAGGACTATCAGTGTGCCCACTGTGATACTGTCACTTGACCATGCGTTTACAAAATGACAGAAGCCAGCTGGGATGGAAATCTCTCCTTTGGGTCAATGGGATGTGTTCTGACACGGCTTTGTCAGGGGTTTGCATGCTGGATTTTTTTCATGGTTGCCTGAACCTTTTTTAGCTGCTTAGCAGCTGGCACTGATATGCTAAAAGATGTCATTACTGACATAAACCCAAAATTATATCATTCCATGGCTTGATCTCGGGCAGTTGTGTGTTCTGGGTTTTTCCAGGTGATGATTTTTAAAAAACTTTTAGTAACTGTTACTGGATTATTGCAGTACAGTCAAAGCAAAATTTTTGTAAGAAATGAAAGTGCAAGAAATTTAAGAGAGAAATAATCTACAGATTGGCTGCTGTAGAGTGGAATACCAAGAAGGACATACTCTGAGCGGCTTAATATTGGGCAATAACATGCTGCACATCTTTTTCTGCTATTTCTGCATCCCAGTATCACAGGGAACTGATTTCTGTGTCTTTTTGTATCTGTGTGGGGCTTTCTGTCATGCAGAGGTCTGAGACTACTTTCACTGTTCTTTATGACCAGAAGACATACAAGGAAAGCTGTAGCTCGATAAAGCACATTTGAGTGTTTGTAAATAGGAAGGTACAAATGTAGCTCACCTCACCTACTGAGATGTGATGATCTGTCAGGGGTACGCTGAGCTCCACAGTGGAGTAAAGGTTTAGCCTCTCAGTAAGCAGTTCTTTGTGTATGGCAACAGAAGGCACCAAGGAGCAACGTTTTACTTGTTAACGGCTTAATGAGACCAGAAAGGAAGAGTGAGCTGAAACTTAGTAGAGAAACTCATCATATTTCAACTGCTGCATTTACCAAATCATAATAATTTAAATAGTACTAAAAAGCTGTACATGTTCAAAGCCTTGATAGCATCTGAAATGTTTTGCCTTTGTACCATTGCTGCAAATTTAAGAAATTCAAACCATGACCATTATTTTTCCAGTAATACATCCAGCAGGATGGAGTAATACATGGATATCAAAGACAGGAACTTGTGATTTTGCTGTCAACTCTGTCTGCTGGATTTTCTTAAACAAGATGTTTCGTGCTTCTGATTTCTTCTGTCTTGAATTGTGGATAGGGATGTTTGCTGCTTTTTTCCAAGTCCCCATCAGAGGCCATCTGATGATAACCCTGTGGGGCTGAGTGGAACTATTTTTAGGCATGCTAGTGTTTAAACCTGTAAATCTATATGATAACCAACTGCTACAAAACACTCCTTCTGAGAAGTAGACCTATTGATAAGACTAAGGTCATTCCAAAATCTTGATAGCAGTGATATTAACCCTGCTGTGTAAGGAAATTGAGAGGTTCTGTGAATTATAAATGCAATCCTAACTCTTCCTGCTTACCAGGGTGTAAGCTAAGTGTGTATTTTGAAAGGGCATGAGATGAGACTAACCATCCTTAGTTCTTCACTACCCAAATATCCATTAATGAGGTGGAGAATATTAATTTGAAGACAGCTCAGCTCTGGTTTGTGTGTTAAGGCTCAACAATGAACATTCTTTCCAGAGTCAAGGGCATATAAAAAATTATGTTGAAAAAAAAAAGGCTGTTTTTTTATGATGATTCAATGCTGCATTTTGCTACAGATGGCCCATAGCAACATGTGAGAGTCATAAGAACATAAAGCCACATCATAGGATCACATCAGTGTCATCATTGTCCTCTTCTAGAGGACTGCTAAACAGCCTTTAGTCAGGACTGGTGAATGAATATGAAACTATGGTGTCATAAATGATCTGAACTGGCACAATTGCACGGTGCTCCATCTATTTGTCCACAGTCTGATGCATTTTTCTCTCATCTCACTTCTTAACAAATATTTATTAAATAGTGAGTTGTGCAGAGTACTGGAAATTATATGCCTCTTTCAAATTTCAGATATTTAGTCTGCATCTTAAAATACGTACAAGGATAGCATTCAGTGGCTTCAAAATATAGAAAATATTAAATGTTAGTTGTAATGAAAGTGCAAGTTGAATTGATACTAAGCCCACAGAGTTGCTGACTAGAGGTTTTAATTTTTCAGTGTGCTGGAGAGGTATCTTAAATATGAAGCAGTTGAAATCTGCAAATTCTTTATTTAACATTCCTACTTCTAATTCACTGTCTTCTTGATACTGTAGCTAGAAAATTCTTCCCTGCAGTGGAAAATAGAGTTGACTTGAAGAAGAACTGAGCTTTTTTGGTCAGGTCAAGATGACACTGGCTATTTTTTAGCAGTTCTCAGAATATGCTGCTTTCTCCTGTATGAGATGTGCTCGGTATCAGTTCAGGGAGAGCTTGTGATGTTCTATCTGGAGAATTGCAAAGCAGGTTTGTACATTGGTCAAGTAGAGTAGCCAAGACCTGAGTTTTGTGTTCAGTTTTCAGCTACAGTTGACATGGTGTGTGCCCTCCGGGGTGTGTGGGTTTTAAGCAGGGGAAGAGTCTCAGATACAAGAAACTCTTGGAGTCTGAGACACGCTTGTTCTCCCGTGCAGCTGTTAGCTTCTGATGGGAAAGTATCTTAGTGTGTGCTCTTACACTTCTATTAATAGTCTCTTGCCCAGTCTCAGTGGAGGACTGGAATGCATTGTTTTCAAGGACTCTGGAATTGGGTCAGTTTTGAGACTACAGAGGGAGAAGGGTTAGTTACAAGCTCAGGAAGAGGGGAAGTGCTTTTACTGCTTTTTCTGTATGACTGCTGGGGTGTTTTTCTGTGCTCATCACTGGGTAAGAAGAGAATGGTCTGAAAGGGCTGCCTATTTCTTTCCCTGTGCCTTCAATTGTGGATCTGGGGAAGGAAGGGTAACTTTGGTCACCAGTCCTTCATAATACTGACTGGTTTCAGTTTTTAGGAGTGCTGCCCAAACAATGCATCACAGGAACCACGAACCTCAGAGCCACAGCAGCTTTCCAAAATGCTGAGGTATTAATACACGAACACACTGCCACTCAAGGAACAACTGGAGTTCATTTTACTTAAGTGATGGAAGAATGCAGTTTAATTAAAGAGCACAGATTTCACCTTGTGTCTGATCCCTGGTTCTACACAGCACATCTGCTCTTCCAAAGTAGCCTTGGAGTGTTAACGTCAAGGTTTTGTTCATGTTGGTACTTATGCATATTGTTGGTTTTTGACTGGATCTTTGGCAGTTTTTCTTTTGTACAATTTTAGTCCAGTTGTTAAAATATTCAGTGTATTATTTTTATTTCTGTTAGTACCTTTTTTTTAACCGTTGATTTCAGGTGATTGCAGCTCCTATTTGAACGTTCTGTCTCATGAAAGAGAAGGCTGATTTGTATTATTTGATGAGATGGAAGGAAGGAAATTTTTAGACATAAGTGGATATATTAAAATATAAAATGTTTTCTTCCTAATTAAAAAAAGCTATTTAATATATTCAGTGTCTTTAATCAGTGACAACCATTTTAGCATCTTTTTTACAATTAGAAGCCAGTTTTTCCCACTGTTTCTTATATGCAGATGTTCTGCAGAAAAATGAAATTCAGTTCTCAGGTTAAGTACTGTATGTAGTTCCTGTTTAAGAAAAAAGTCCTTGTAAGAATGTTCAAATTAGCTGGTTTTGGATAAAAATATCCTTCCTATGAGTGCCTACTACTAAATGTTAGTTAAGTATATCCAGTTAGAAAATACTAAATTCCCTACACAAATCAAGCCTACCACCCCTACTGCAGAGTAACTGCTATTTTTAGATAAGAAATTTCAAATAGTCAGGGGTGTTAATTTTCACAGTAAAAATCTTCCCAGTTCTTTCTCTCATGTTCACAAAGAAAGAAAGAAGAACAAAACAGGTGTGGAGAAGAAAGAAAGAAAGTAAAAAATGTTTTTTTCCAGTTATGTAAAACTTCTGTAAATGGAAGATGAATGCTTCATTTATTAGTTCAGTATTAGCTTTCCTTACCCAAGGCATAATTAGTAACATTTCTAACATTCAAAGCAGTATGTAATCTTTTTCAGGACCTTGTGCAATTTGTCTGATATTCAAACAGAAAATGAACTCTGACTTGTGAGAAAAGGAAGGCAACTGCTCTAAACCTTTCTTAGGTTCTGGTGGTTGCTGAACTGTGACCTCTGCAGCGCAGGTTGGCGAGGAAGAGTAGGGGGGACTGATGGTCACTGGTGAGGGTCCAATGCTGTTGAGCCAGCTGGGCTATGAAAAGTGCATTCCCAGGGCTGCTGGGGATTGTGTGGGACCTGGACACTTCCTTCTGGAGCAGCATCCATGATCCAGGTGGGAAGTTCTACACTGCAGTGCCACTAGGCAGCTATCTTTGAATGCCCAAAGTGTTCCCATGGTTTCCCAGGTTTTCCCTTGCATCCTATTCTAATTAATATATCCTTCCTTCAGCTTTCGAAGGAAGATGGGGTTGTACTGGGATTATCTCACACTCAGCTTCTTGTCCCCAGACAACAGCCAAAACCTCAATGACACTGAAGGGTGCTTTTTATGGCAAGTGTGTGTTTATATTGTTACCCTCTGACCTTGTGAAGGATCAGCTGCTGCCTGAAAGGCGTCCTTCGAGCTTAATCTCTTCAGAGTTTAGATGTTCACTCTTCTAAAATTAGTGCTCTTTCAGGGTCTAATTCTAGAACTGCCTTAGTTTTTGCTATAGGATTTCCTAGCTGGCAAAACTACTTTCTTTTTTTTTTTTTTTAATTTAATTTTATTTTTTGTTTTAAAGTGTTCAGTTGCTGCTGTCTTGTTACTTTCAGCATTGGGCACAAAACACTAACAGAAGACCAGAAACCGAGGTGGAAAACTCAGGAAGGCACAAGTTAGGAAATATGTGATGTAGTGATAATTGAAACTGGATTAAATGATCGTGCTAGAAATGTGATATGATTGCACAGAAGGCAGGTGCATGTGCTGAGAAACCTCGAGTGGGCAAGGCAGATGGGAATTGAGTGTTGTTCTGATGTGATCCCAGGAGGAAACTGCTTGACTTCACTGTTTCAGCTTCAGTTTCATGCTAGAGGGTCTCTCTAGCATGAAATAGATTGAAGGAACTTCAAAAGGGAGGCAGATTTACAACTGTCAGGAATTGACTGTAATAACAAGGGGAAAAAAGGTGCAGCTTCAGTTGAGATGCTGAAGAGTGAGATGTTGGTTCAGTTAAAAGACACCAAAGTTGTGGAAGAACAGTGGAATTCTTGTTGCTCCCCATCTTCTACAAGAGGACGGGATGCTTTCTGAGCCTCTCTGTGCCCCAGTATCTTACTGGGCATCCCTTGCAGTGAGTGGCTTCTTAGCATTTAGTAGTTGTCATCTTGCTTTGGGAGTAGCAGGAAGGGAGATGCACAGTATCACATCATTTACATAATTCCTGTCTTTTGTATTTCTTTGTAATAAGTGGATGCTAACTGTCCTTGAGTGTTACTTCCCATTGCTTTCTTAGGGATCCTTTGCTTGTTCAGATTAGCTTATCTGCTGTTTCCCTTCACTGTCTTGTGAGGAAGCATAAGGAAAGTGAAACAAGGCATATTTTATTCTAGTATTTTTGTTCTTTTTTGTTCTCTGGCTCTTGCCTAAAATTACTAACAACAGAGCAAACTAATTAGTTGCCTTGGTATAATGAGAATTGTCACTCCTCTTGCCTGGATTGTACTTACTTTAAAAAATGTTCTACTCTGCTTATCAATGATAAGATCTTAATTACTGCCTTATTTGTTACACCTACAAGGGAATATTGAGATACCAAAGTTTCTCTCTTCAAAAGCACAGTACATCATTTCTGCTATGTTCAGCTCACTGCTTTGTAGGAATGTGTTGTTTGTATATCAGGTTTGTGGGTGTTATTAACAGACCAGCAGGTGCACTTTGCATGGTATAAATGGTTGGGGCTGTTAGGTAGGTAGCAGATGGGAATAGTATTGGGAAAACCAACTGTGCTTGGAAAATTGTTTTTGGAATATCTCCTCTGATAATTCACTATTGTTGAAAAGTAGCTTTATGGTGGCAAACTTTAGAGATGCAGCTGGGACTGAATTTACAGACTGTCTTTCTCTGACTTGCTAAAAAGCTAAGGATTGACAACCCCTTTCATCCTGCATTATCCAGTGTAGCTTTTAACTCCAAGAAAACTATGTTCACAAATTGATGCTCTGCTCCTTTGGGGTTGGTGCAGAAACATTAAATTGTACTAAAATATTCATATGTGAGTGCATTTAGCTGAAAGCAATTGATGTGCTTTTCCCTGGAGAGAGGGGGAAAAAAAATTGCTGTATGGCCCTGCACTCCAGCAGACACCCTAACCACACTTAAGAGTAATTACATAGCTTGGCTGATCAAAGGTTCTTAAAGTGAAAAAGAAACTGTAGTTGGGCTCTAGTTTAGTAATGTGTGCTTGAATAGAATGTTCAAGCAGTACATACTGGAGAAGTGTGTGATATACAGTGTAATAGAGATGAACTACTGTCAAGCCAGAAAATATTTTATTTATATATAAGGAATCTCTTGTACAAAGCAATTTTGATCACAAAGATTTCTTTCTAATTTCATTGTCCTTTCACTCTTGCAAAGAAAATAAAATATCTGAGCTGCCTTTTAAAAATAGTGTGTGTGCCAGAGGGGTTTATTAAACTGGCCTGTTTAAAAGCATGCCATTGGTAGGATGATAAATTGATGTGCGTTGGAGATTTGCAGCATAATTCAAAAATTGTCATAAAAATCAATAGCAGCTGACAACATGCTTGCAAAGTAGCTACCTCAGCTTGTGGGGCACCTGTGGCTGCACTGTGGTCTCACAGCACCATTCAAAGGCACTGGGAGTTGAAATAAAAACTGTTCTTGTAGTTCTCTTAAGCACATGTCCCTTAACTGCCTCAAGGCAGCCTAAGGCATATTTAAATATTCTCATAAGTATAAATGAAGTAATATCATATGCCACAAATTATTCTATAAATAATTGGAAGAGTCTGTATGCACAGGAACATAACTGCATTGGCATATTGGTAATTACAATCATCCACATACAGCACTCTTGTGCATTTATCCAAACAGCATGTAACTAGCTGTATGGATTCTGGAGCCACATGTGCAGATTCGTGCATGTGAAGTCTGCCAATATATAAGTTGGGTATGTCTGAAGCAGAAATAGAGTTTAGGGAATAGTTAAGGAGGATTTTTTTCATTTTAATGGTTAGCATGTAATGACTGTAAGATGAGCCATGGTCATTTTTGTTGAAAAAATAAAAGTCTAGATGAATACTTTATCTAGCAACTGAGAAGGTGGATTTTTGATTTGGAATCTTGACTTTGAATAGGATAAATTTGGGAGTTGTAGTTGTGGGGGTTTTTTAGGGTGGTTGTGATGCAAATCTGTGCTTATAAACTTGGAGGTCTCTGTCAGGGTCCTGTCTGCCACTGGAGTTGTGCAGGATGTTGTGTGGCAGGACAAATTAAAGCCCTCTCGGCCTTTGTGCCAGTTTGCCGGCAGAGTCACCTTGGGCTGCTGCTGTAGCCCTTGTGAGGAGCCTCGTGAGTGCTGGTGTCCCCCTTCCCATCTGCCTGCTATTGATGTACCAAGCCCTTCCAGCAGCAGCACATCTGGAGTGTTGGTACTTCCTCGTGGTTCCTCCTTGTCCTCTGCTTTGTACAGTCTTAGGCTGGTTGGTGCATTCAGTGTCCTGTGCCATGTGTTCCCTCCATCCTGCTCCTCCTTGCCATCAGCGCTCTTCTCTGGTGTCCTTTCCCTGTGCTGATGTCTGCCAGCGACTTCATAAAAATATTTGTGGCATGGCTGTGATGTATGTACAGTATTTCCTGTGTGAAATGAAGTTACTGAGAGCCAAGACAATTTTCTAACCTGATGTCATGTTCTTATACCACCAAAACTTTCGCTTCCTTGACTTCAGTTGCTTTTGGCACTTCATTTGTTCACAGTGCTGTGAACTCTTTGGTCTGGAAAGTGTGTGATGTTTTGTTGCCTGTTCTCGTGTGGCACAGTGCTGGCAGCGGCCCTTCAGTGAAAATCTGCCTGTGCCCAACACTAGGGAGTTGATAAATGCTACTCCATGTCCTGAACTTTGCTGTAAGTGCCTGTAATTGTGGGCTGTGGATCAGCTGCCTGACAGCAGTAATTAGAGCAACTTCCAGGGTTCCAAAAAGCTGGAACTTGAAGTTGGTGTAAAGCCATGTCTGGCCCCTGTGAGGTGCGACCCAGACTCTGATTCATCTGTTCTGTGCCTTGCTGTGGGTCTCCTGCACAGATGAGCTCTGAAGGACTGAGAGCTCCTTGCAGAGCTTGCTGTGCTCTGTGCTGCCATGGCCCAGCACGCGCTGAAAGGACTCTGCCCTGGGGTATCCCTCTGCTTTCTGCCTCCCTCCCTCACTTCCTTTACGGGGCTTGTGGCTGCAGTACTGACCTGGGACTTTGAACTCTGACACAGCAATGACAAGACTCAGCAAAAGGCCTGATCGAAGTTAGTGATTTCAGGGAAAACATCAAAACAAGGTTATTACTGTGAAAATAAATAAGGATTTGAATTTCTCAATGCTCTATGTCCTCTCTGGATGACCAGTTGAATTTTCTTCATGGACAGCAGTGAACAGTCCTGAAGCTTTATCATTTAGACATTGTGGATCCTTTGGGTCCCTCCTACTGAACTGCAGAATAGATTAAAACTAATATTTAAGCAGTCAAGTCTCTTTTCAGCATAGAAGTGTTGATAAGAATCCTGCTGTTCTGTGTGTTCTCTGTATGAAAACATTGCTGAGGTGATCTCCCGTCAGGGTTAGAGCTGACTGAAAGGACCAGTTGTCTCAACCAGGGAGCCAAAAGCACATAACCTAGAAGGCCATGGCCTAGATGCATAATAAATGCTTTTAGACAAGCCTGGTGATTTACAAATGTCCTTCTAATGAAACATCCTTGTCTTTCCTAGATATTTTAATAGAATATATTCATAGGCATCTGGCTCCTGGTTAGCTGGATTCTTTCCAAAGATTGAACTTCACAATGTTAAGCAGACTGATAAGAGTATCTGGTAGTCTGGATGACTGACACTTAATGAATTGCTCTAAAAAAATCAAATTACGGTAATGTGTCTTTAAAAAGAGCTTGTATTAAAGACAGCATGATGTTAGAATAATTTCTCCTGTAACATCTGTTCTTTTATTTGGTATAATTAAAATATTGCATTCTTACCATGAGTTCTAATGTGGACATATTACGTTACATTGCAGCTGTGGTTAAAATGGATTGACCTCCAATAGTAATCCACTTGGTAAAAGCCTACTGAGGCCAAGGAGTTTCTGAGTGTGTTCACCAGCTGTGTGGTTTTGTGGAAGCACATGGACTAGATTCCGTGTTTCAATTTCAAAGGAAGCCTTTTTGATAGGAAATACTTCGTTCCTGCTGTATTTCCCCTCCCCTTCAGTTTTTATAGGAGAGAGTTTTTGTATAAAAATACAGAAAAACTTCATAAATTTCATTTATTTATTCCTATTTAAAAAACAATATAATGAGCAGAGTCTGTAGCTGTAGAAACATCAGAAAGCAATCATCTTTTTTTCTTTAATTGATGTAATGACTCTGAGGCCTGTATGGCAGAAGCCTCTGTGGGTCTGTGTTTGAACACCTTCGTTTGCCACTCTCCTCTCTAGGTCTGTGCATATCCCACGGCTGGGCTTGCCTCTGCCATGCTAAAAGCCACTTAACTGTAATGCAGTTTCAGCTGCACAGTGGTAAGATTGTTTTTGACCCTCTTACCCTCCCTGCGTGCCCCACCCCCCCCAGTTATTTATTGAATTAAATTAGATTTGTATTTTCTTAGATATGGAGTATCCTTGGTATTTTTAAACGAGAAATTCTGTTAGTATTTGAGGTTGTGTCTTTTCTAAACACATGTGAAGTACCACCTTTAGGCTGCTTTTGATAGATGAGCCCCTAACTAAATTTATGTGTTAATTTTCTGTAATTGAATCAGTTGATGAAAAATACTTTCTTTAGTTTTCTTCCATAATATTAGGTAGCTAAAGAGTACAGCTCTGACTGCTGCTTGGACTTGTGGTGCTGGAAAAACTGTCAGGGAGCTGAATTACTCTTGGTTTTGGATAGATGATGGAAAGGATGACTTTCAGCCCAAGGAGAAGTAATACTTTTCAGCTGTGAGTAAAACAGCTGATACAGATCTATTTACCTATAAATTTTCATCTCTTTTGAATGTAAGACTCTTTGGAGATGTGAAACTGGGAACCCCAAAGTGTAAAGATGTTGGTGTACCTGGTGCACCTTCTGTACTCATCCTATGTGGGAGAGGACAGTGAGTGGGGAAGGAACACTTCAGGCCACGTGGACATGGAGGGTTGGAGTAAGGAACAGAAACTGCAGGTGTGCAGTGCTCCAGCCCACTTGGGTACCTCAAAGCTTTATCCTGCTCTATAGGGAACCTTTCAAAGTTTAACACCCGAATTTCAGCTTTGTGCGTTCTGTCTTAGTTAAAGGCCCTGAGGGGCTTTGAACAAAAGCCTTGGTTTGCTCTTTGGGCAACTGCATTATCCATCTGTGGGTTATCTTGCTTAGTATTTGCACTGGGAATCTCCAGGGTCATGGATAACATGGACTGCCCTGTCCTTTAGCTGAGCAGTGTTGTATGTTTTTGATGCAGACTTTATTTTTTTCCCCCTCATCTGTCTTTGCTAGATGCTCCTTTGGGATTCTCCTTTTGCAGTCACATTGCATCCCCAGGTGGGGAAGGGAACCAATCATCAGCTGCCTTTAGTATTGAAAACTACTGTAATGTAAAAACTGCTGCATGTAATTGATCTGGATTAAGGTTTGTGAGAGCTTACTGAGACTGTGGTGTGGGTACCAAAAATGTCCCTCTCTTGTTTTGTTCTAGGAACTTTATATTGCTGTGGGAATATCTGGAGCAATCCAACACTTGGCTGGAATGAAAGACAGCAAGGTATGTAAAGGTGGATGTACTAGAAAAGATTTTTGAAGAAGGAAATGAGTTGACTCCCTTGCTTTTGCATCAGTGGTTTTCCTACTTTCCTGCTGCTTTAAAACACTCTTTGACAAAAAAAAAAGATACTGTGCGAAAACATCTCACACAGTAGGAAAACCTTTGCACTACAACCCAAAGTGATCAGTGGAAGCAGCTAATTGACTTTGTTTAAAGAAACCCCAACCTGAAGCACATGTGCCTGAATTCTGTACAATAGTTCCATTTGCCTTTATTCCAGACTATGACATATTAATTCATGCATAACAATGTGCAATTTGAATTATGAACTTACTATTCCATAAAGTAAAAGATGTGTCTGACATTCCTGCATTTAGCCATTCAAATGGAAACCTGCTATAAAATGGCAGTAAAACTTTAAAAGGTTTAACTCATTAGTTGCCAAAGCAAATAATCCAAAATTGGAATTGCCAGTTTGGTCCACAGTGCAGTGTTTGGAAAGAGGAGCAGAGTTGCCTGCTGATTGATACTATCAAATGCCAGACATCAAAAACTGGAGGTCCTGCCTCCCACAGTAATTTTTTAAAAAGGATATGTATTTTTTTTTTCTATTTTCAGGGAATGAACTTAACCAAGCCACAACTTTGAATAGTTTATAAAGCTGAGGAAAAGGGTTGCAAAACTTTGCAGGTAGTTTCTTGTGTTTAACCAGCGACAGACCAGTGAGTTTGTGACTGGTAATTGTCCTCACAAACCAGCCTGTGTGGTAGGATGATCTCTGCTTTCTTACCTTTTTTTTTCCTCATGTATTATTTAAATATTCTGGGGGGGAAATGATAAGCTTTCTAAAAGCAGGGACTCGAGTGGTGTTAGCATTACTTGATGCAGTGGAGACAAAACAACCAAAATTCAAAATTTTAAGGGTGAATGATGGGCAGGGGTGAAGGTCACTATTGAGAAGTGGGAATTGTAGCAGTGCATTCCCAAGGGCTTTAGTGGAACAGTGTTGCCACAGTGTCTCCTGCTTGCAGTGCAGCAGAGGGAGAGTGCAGGCGCAGCACTGCTGCCATGGCCACCTCGGCTCCTCTGGACACTGCTGGGCCACAGTGGCACAAGTGGCTTTGTTTGGAGTTCAGTCTCCAGCTGTGCCCTTGGGTGAGTGAGGAGATGGGCAGGTGGGATGAGCAGCAGCCACTGACTGAGAACTGGGTATTGAAAGCTGCGTGAGACTTGATGTGGCCCTCTTTGTGTTTAACTGCTGCCTTATCTCAGTTTAGACTGCCAGCAACACTGGGAACCTCTAACTTGAAGTGCCAGAATTTCCTTTGATAGAAAAATATTGAGCAGTGATATTATCCTAACAGCAGAACCTCTGCTTTTATGGCTTTTCCAATGGCATGTTTGATATTTTGAGATATTCTGCTATAAGAAATAAGGGCAGATTAATTTGTTGATATGAGATGCATTTTTAACTCTTCAATTTCTCCTATATCTCATTTTTTTTTTTTTAGTGTAAGCTAATGTGTCTGTTGTAAAATTCAGATTTAGTTATTGGTATTTGGAATGTGTTCTGCCTTCCTTTTAGCTAAAGCATTTAGGTGGGGTAGTTACGGAAAAGATTCCAGTTTTCCCAAACAAAGACTTATGCAGCCATGGGAGCTCTCTGGAGCGTCCCCTGTCCTCCCTCAGCACTCTGAATTATCTGGCATTGTGAACTTGTACACTTCAGGATACGTTTTCCAAAGCAGTCAGGTGCTTTCTACCAAGTGAAATGTATAATTTATTTGTTCTTTTACAGCAAGGTAGAAAATGCAGCTTTTGAGGAGACCTGGAGAATTGTTTGTTGCTTTCTTTCCTTATTTCTAATTCCCTCATGAGAGTTCCCCTATGTTTTCTTACCTCAGAGATTTAACTCACAAAGTTCTGTTGAGCAAGGTGATGCTTTTGCTGCTTACTTGAGTGAGCAATGAGGTAGGGAACCAAATCTTACTGAAGTTACTTCAGCTAAGGGAGGCAGAGGAAGGACTAGGCTGCCAAACCAAAGCTTCAGACAGTTTTGCAAGCAATTGGTGTTAATTATTTTTGTGCTAAGGACAGAGCTGGCAGCCCCTGTGGTGTCACTCACTGCTAGCCTTGGCTGGGCCTCAGCATCAGCCCCTGTGGATGGTTCTGCGAGGCATGGCAGGGCCTCAGGAGGGTCAGAGAAAGCCTTTACTGGGCCAATATTCTCGGGGATCACAGCCTGGATTTGCTTCCTGCACTGCAGCTTGTCAGGGGAGGCTTGCATGTGCAAACAAGGGTAACTGAAATAAAACCAATAAAGCTCTGGGGAGAACATTTCAAGGGCAGCATCGCTGCAGCACTTGCAGGTCCTTGGCTGTGCGCTGGCCAGAGGGCAGGGGCAGTGCTCTGCTGTGGGTACTGCCTGCTTGCATGTGTGATGGGGTCCTTTACAGGGACTCTCAGGACAAATGGCCTGCCAAGAAATAACATTTCTGTGGGCCTAAAACCACAGGATTTGTAAACTTTTCTCTCTGAGTTACTGCCACTAGGCCCATGCTTACTGAGCCATTAATTTTGTTGGACTTTCAGTGGAGGGAGTAAAACACACATGGAGTGTGGCTCCCTGGGTGTGGCAGGTAAGTGCCCCAGCTGCCTGTTGGGTTCCAGCTGCCCCAAATCATTGGCAGTGTGGAGGTGGGCAGGCACTGCCCCAGTGCTCTGCTTTGGGCCCCTGCTTGGTGTAAGGCTCCTTCTGTGAGCTGTTGGGTTTGCTTTAGGATTCTTTTCCTTTCCTCTGTGGAGTGCTCCCCATCCTGTTGCAGATTTTGATGTGGACACCCACCCATGCTTATTTTGCTGGACGCTGTCACAGGCAGTTACAGGATGATTTACCTGTATGGCAGAGTTTACACCAAGACGTTTTCTGGATCACTGTGTTGGGATTTGTTGTGCTGTTTTCTGCTGTCTGACGAACTAAATGCTGTGTCCCATTGTAAGAACAGAGGCCTTTGGGTAGGGATTTATCGTTTAATTAATTTAATTTTATTTATTTATTTAATTTATTGTTATAACTGCTGCCTCCAGGTTAGTTCTGCAATGGTGCAGCTTAGAACGTGCAGATAATTTATCCTTTGTAGAAATTTTTTTCTAAGCTTTTCAACAGGGAAGGATAGCAGAGATGTGTATGATGAGCAGGGAAAGGGAGGGTTTGTTTTTTTCAGGGGGATTGTGGTGTATGTGGAGGGGGGGAGGTGTTTGTTTTTGAGATGGAAAAATATTAAATGCCCAGATAAATCTGCTTCTGGGGGTGTGGACAGAATATCACCCGTTTCCTGGCTAAGACCTGGCACTGTAATCCAGCCCCAGAGGATGCTGGGTTACACGGGGATGAGTGGATGCACTCATACAGTGCTTTAACTTTGCTTGCAGACCATTGTTGCTATTAACAAGGATCCAGAAGCTCCAATTTTCCAAGTGGCAGACTATGGACTGGTAGCAGACTTATTTCAGGTAAGGCTAAACTTGATGTGCAGGATAACTTTGGGAGAGCTGACAGGAGCTTACATAACATAATCTAATGAATGTTAACGATGTCTATGTGAGGGTGTTTCCTGTGGGTTGTTTAAAAATTTGCTTTCTGATGTCATGATTTGCATGCTTAAAATTGAATCCCTGCAAGCAGGTTGTGCTGGGGGGCTGTCACAGCCAGCCTGCCTTGGTTCTGGTTTCCTGAGGTTGAACCACTTTGGAAGTAACCGCACATAGGTGCTTGCATGTATTTTTTAGCTTCATAAAGTTTGGAAGCAGAGAGTTGGCAGGAGGTGTGATTATTTCTCCTTGGGCTTGCTGCCTCACTGACCGATGCCCAGGAGGAGCTTGCAGTTCCCTCTGGAGCCCCGAGCTGTGAGGCAGCCCTGTCCCAGTGCCTGTGTGTCACTGCCTGTGCGCGGCCACACGTGTGAGTGGCGGGAGTGTCGTGGCTCTGTGGAGGCACGGGCAGAAGCTCTGCCAGCACTTAATGCCGTTCCTGAAATAATGCCCGCTGGCTCCGTGGTGAGCATGGGCCTCTTTGTAAGCCAGAGACAAAGTCACATTCTGAAGAAACACCATGTAGACAATTTCCTTAATAAATTTTGTACGAATGCATTATTTCCACCTAATGGAAATGTAGCTCTCTTAAATAATTAAGAGGCTTTATTCAGCAGGAGAGAAGTGGGGAGTGCTGTGAGCTGGGGTGACCCACAGCCCCTGGAGTGGTGTGCTGGGTGGGAGGGTGGGCAGTGTAATTGCAGGGCTGGGAACTGCACAGGGCGAGTTTGAAGGGGTCAGAGGGGAACATGCACTACCCTGGCACTGGTGGTTGCAGGCGGTGCCAGAGATGACGGAGCTCCTGAAGAAGAAGTGAGTGCTGGTGACGGGACCCGGCGCTGTGGCGTAAGAGCAAATAAAGGATTTTACTGGAAAGAGGTGGGGTCGGTCAGTGTGATGTTGGGATAGTTGTTTTTTTCGTTTTGTTGGGGTTTTTTTTTGGTGGTCAATTCCATGCCACATGGCATGGTGGGGTGGAAGAAAGCAAGACAGGGAAGGCAGGTAAGAGAAGACGACAAGAGCGCTCCAAGGCAGGAGGCAGTATGTGTTTGTCAGTGTTTATTCCCATCTCCACACCCCTCCCAGCCATGCTGAGCCCCTGGGTAGGGTCAGGCTGGGGGGGCTGACTGGGGAGCCAGGCTAGGCCCAAGCTGTCCAGCAGCTCTGTCCTGCCCTCGGGCACTATGGGGCTGTGCTGGCCCTGGACTGGTGGCAGTTCCATGGTGTTCCCAGCAGTGTCTTATTTGTCCCTCCGGGCACTGTGGGTCCATACTGGCCTAAAACCGCTGGAAGGTCCATTGTTCCCAGATGGCCACTGTAGGTCCCAGTTGGCCCAGAGCTGGTGCCAGGGCAGGTAGGTCGTGTGCCACAGACACTGGTGAGCAGAGGTGTCACTGGCCTCGCCCTGGGCTGGTGGCCGTTGCAGGAGATGCCAGAGGTTGCCTTCAGCACTGCCACCTCGCCTCTGGCAGCCTCGTGGGCCAGCACGGTGAGTGTGTCCCCACAGGAGTCCCCATTCCCCCAGGCTGGCCCTATGCCTCAGGAACCCTGCCCAGCCGTGGCTCTGGGGGCCCCAGTGCCCCATACTTCTCCTCAATCATTGGGGCACCCTGGGGGCAGTCGAGGAGGGGCTTGAGCTGGAAGACGTCAAGACTCTCCTGGTTCCTGCGGTTGTAGACACTGAGCCGATGACCCAGGTCGGGGCTGGCCCCCACCGAGCCCGCCGGGCTGGGCAGCTTCAGATTGACGGGATCCAGCCCCTTCTGCGCCAAGCAGGCCTCTTCCGACAGGGACGAGAGCAGCTCCTGCACCACGGCGTGGGCCACGTGCTGCCGGGCGGGTGCCAGCTCGGGCCGTGGTCCCGTGCCAGCCTCGGCCGGCTCCTCGCAGGCCGTGCTGCAGTCCGGGGACGAGCCCAGGGTCTGGCTGCTCTCGCTGCAGCCCCGCGTGCCCGAGCTGACGGTGGAGCGCGAGGCGCTGCCCGAGGTGATGCTCGCAGAGGTCCCGGTGCTGCCCAGGCGCAGCGGCACCTCCACCGTGAACAGCTCCGAGGAGATGTTGGGCCGGTGCACGTCGATGGCGGCCGTGGTCACCACGCAGATGGCGGCCTCGGGGACTCCGCTGTCTGCAGGGACAGAGCAGAGAGCAGCTGAGAGCCGGGCAGGGACACGTGTGGGGAGTGGCTATAGTGAGTGCACGTGTAATGCTTTGTACCTGTAGCTACCTACACAAAGCCGTTTGATACACACACACACACACATTATAGTACATAGTCCCCCTTTAATCCATACATCTATACCGAGTAACACAGACAGCCCCTTTCCTCTATACCCATCTTTTTTTGTTTAAAGGGGGAGCAGCTGTAGAGGGATAGACAGCAGTAACTTACACTGTATGCCTAAATATGTGTGTGTATATACAGTCACTCCCAAACACAAACACCTAGAGCTTTAGTCATATGGCTAAAGGGGTAAGTATGTATGCATAAGGAACTGCAGCTATAATCCATGCTGCCTGCATGTGTACACAGACAGGCAATAAGTACCTATAGGCCACAGTCCCTCCCTTTTAATACTTGGAATTAGCTACTGCTACAGGCGGATACAACCCCCCAAGTTGTTTTTCTATATGTGCGTGTGTCTGTGTGTACCCATAGGGATATACATATATAGATACACACACACATACACATTAACAACCCCCCCTCTATTGAGACAGTCTTCAAATTATGAACTACCTCCTTCTATATGCACTGGGGATGTATAGGCAGGGATACACAGCTATACATAATGCCACATACCTGTATATACATACATGAGCACACACATTTATTACATACAATACACAGGTGTAGAGCTGCAGTCTCCCCCCCCCCCCCATTTTATATACACATGATCTTTATACAGAGAGATGAGGAATTGTCTGTGTGAGCCCCATATAGAATACATTATACACAGACCTTCTGTTATACACACACAAGATACAGTGCTCCCTTGAAAGACATACAGTTGTCTACCATTAAATAAAGTATATGACCCCTCTACCTTTCTGTGCATACATATTTCTGTGTATGTATATATATATTTATTGGATAGATAAATATGTAAGAGATGATACCTATACATGAACATACCACCCCCTTTGTATTTACAGAGCTATTTATATACATGCCTTTAGACTTAGATTTAACTATAGGGAGATCCATATACAAGACAGTACACACACATATGATATATAGACTATTAATACATGTCTCACCTTTAAATACATATAATTATTATCTATAAATAGAACACACCTGTGCTCTCACACACATGCATTTACCTTTATATATAAGTACACAGATTTCTCACTGTGTGTGTATAGCTGGAGAACATAGTTACAGGGATGTACAGAATACATTTTACCTATATGTGAACATCCCCTCCCCCTTTATAGTCTGTTTATGTATATATATCTATATAAATATATATATATATATACACATACACACATATACATGTACCTTTTTATAGCTTTCCAAGTACATTAGGGGGCTCTATAGAGATATATAAAAAGAGATAATACCACATAACTCTATACCTGTGCAGACACACACACATATGTAATACATAGGTGTATCTACACAGTCTCTCACCCATCTAATTTTATACATACCGAATCTTTATATACAGATTTAACCACATAGATATGGGGAAGAGCTGTCTCTGTGCATATACATACATACAAGCCCCATATGTAATACACCAGACTTACACATTTATATGTACAGACATTTTCTACATACATATCTCTGTGTGTATGTATACGTGTGTGCACAGACCTATAAAAACATATATGTACTATCTATAGGACATAGTTGTTGTCCTCCCCCTTTGAAAACATAATTGTCACTCTTTAAATAGAATGTATGCACTTACACACATGTATGCTTACCTTTGTGTATGAATATTTATGTCTTATGGTGTGTGTACATAAATCTGGAATGTATATACAGGGATATATATAACGTGTATCAAATAATATAAGCTATACATATAATACATATATAACACTATATCTATACATGACACCCCCAACCTTTATACATGTTTAAAAATATATACATACACCTTTTTATAGATAGCAAAGTTTATTATGGGGATGTATATATAGGGATATACATCTATGTATAATACAATATGCACCTGCCCCAGTTTAAATATATATAATAACCTATACCTGCATAGATTTCTCCATATAGATATGGGGAGTTTGTGTGTGTCTATATAATACATTGCATATACATGCACACACACTGGAGTATATGGTCCCCCGTAACATTATACCTATAAACATGCAGACATTTTACAAATACATTGCATAGTCCCCTCTTTCATTCCATACGATTATCACTTGCACAGCCTTACCTGTCTGTATAAAGGCACAGACTTGTTACTGTGTGTACATACATGAACAATATATCGGGATACACGTTATACCTATACTTGCACAGGCAGAGCCATATGCATGTTACGTGTTCTCCATAGCCAGTGAGATGTGTGTGTATACACATACATACACCTCTCTAGAGATCTTTACGTGTATTAAGGGGCTACATAGAGAGAAATGTACAAATAGTGCTGTACACCTGGATATACATGCACATACATACTCTACAGAACACATAGCTATATAAATGTACTCTCTCTCCCCCTCTCCCTTTTATATACACACATAATCTTTAGATTTCTCCATACAGAGATGGGCAATATGTGCATACATGAGCTCCATATAGAATATTTTACACCCACACACATATATATATGTATATATACACACACATATATTCACTATAATACATAGCCCACCCCTTTATTTATTACTAAATAAAAAAGATTCCAACTCTGTGTGTGTGTATTTATTTATAAGATGCACGTTCCTATAAATACATAAAATACATTGTACTTTTACTTGAAAACTCACATATATCTTTATCGCTATCTGTATAATGGGGGTTAATACCAAGGGACATATGTGTGTGTACATATATGTATATATATATATATACACACACACACATCTATAGTAAATAGGATATGCCTCTGTATACCTGCTCACTATATATATATATATCTATATATATATATCTACACACACACAGTCTCTCACACACTTCATCATTCTATAGAGATACAGGCAGTGTGTGTATATATGAAGAGTCCCCTATAAAATACAGCATACAGACATATGGACATTTGACATGGAAAACACAATACTCCCTTTAAATACAGTCTGCTGTCCTTAAACAGAACACACCCCCCCACGTATATACATATACACACATATATATATATTCATATCTATATACACAGGGACTGCATATATAAGGATATATATAATACATGATACATGACACCAATTATACACATACATAAAAAGTTAGATGTACACCCCCCCTTTTAATGTCTCTTGCTGTATATTATGGGAACATACATCTATAAACAGTACCGTATACCTGTGTATATATCTCTCTGTCTCTACACACACACAGTCTCTATATATAAAATACATAGCTATATATACAGGGTATCCCCCCTCTTTTATATATACATTTATCCATATAGATGCGTGAATATGTGTGTATATCTGCCCCATATGTAGTATATAATGTATATATCTCTAATGCTTACACTTATATATATATGAATATCTTTGTAGACATATGTGGAATGTTTATACAGGGATACACATATGAAATACATCATTGCTGTATGTAAACACACACACATTATATATATATA
>VZTE01003934.1:34607-111751 GCA_013397775.1 Eulacestoma nigropectus
ATATATGTATGTATATGTATATACACAGACATAGTCCCTGACACCTTTCCCTCCTTAGTCATTCATCTTTATATATATAGTCCTGTATAGCTTGGGGATGTATACAGAGGGACAGACACAAACAAAACCAATACTTTATACCTCTGTGTGCATGCGTGTACGTTTTTAAAATAGCTCTCAGTACAATTCATGTGTTTATGGATACATAGGCTTTCTCTCTCTCTCACACACACACATACAGGTTTTATATACCCATATACACAGCTTTACATATACACATCCATGTTTACAGAGGGAATATCTCTGTGCATATATATACACATTTCCCCTTCATAATATATTATATCTACATGTGTACACATATTCTATATATAATACATATGTCTATATATACACTCATGGTTTTTCTAATATATAAACCATATACGTATTTAAACAGGCTCTCACATACCTACCCGCATATATCTCTCCCTATATCTACATATGTATCTTTGTATATATTTATACATATATAAAATACCAATGTAGTACACAGATCTTTACCTTTGTATCTGTGTATACACACATAAACAGCCTTATTTATACACACACAGATACAGGATATACCTACATATAAAATTCCATGTACCTATATATTTATATAAAATGAGTGTATATTTTATATACAAAAATACACATAATAACATGCATAACACAGATTAAAAAGATATGTATATACAGGCAGTCATACTTCTAAAATATATTTAATTATGTTTTAAAATAAAATATATAGACACTTTTTCCCTCTGTATGTGTCTATGTGGGGAATTTGTATATAGGGATATAATTGATAATATAATACCTATACATGATATACACACACAGATATATCCATGTTATATGTCATACATATGATACATACTAAAAATAGATCTATATAGCCATTCACATCCCCTTGATATATATTACCTAAGAAATATAAAATATGAATATACAGTTTCTCTCATGCCTATCTATATATAAATAAATGTGTACATATATATCCCCATATATATATGGGATAGACATATATATACACACATATATGCCCCACTTTATGTATCTTTATACAGACTATATATACATACATAGTCATATCTTTATATATAAGTATATATTTTTCCATGTATGGATATGGCTGTAGATACATAATATATTACACCTATATATGCACACACACACATTTTATAACGCATATAAAATATATATGTATAGACACAAACATGTACAAACGCCTTTACAGATCTTTAAATATGTAGGAACATACTGTAGATGTATTCATATCCTAATCTATAACCAGATAAACAGAAGCTATCCTTAGCAAGCACATGTATCTCCCCACATACATATATGACACAAGGTACACGTACAATACAATATCCATGTATTCACGGAATGGTTTGGCTTGGGAGGGACCTTCCAGCCCCTCCAGTCCCACCCCTGCCATGGGCAGGGACACCTTCCATTATCCCAGGGTGCTCCAGCCCCATCCAGCCCGGCCTTGGGCACTGCCAGGGATGCCTGGCCGGGCAGCCCCGGCCTCTCTGCACAGGCTGTGCCTGGCCTCAGCCCCCGGCTCTCCCAGCCTGGCCCCAGAGCAGAGCGGCTCCGGCCCTCGGGCAGCTCCGTGGGCTCCTCTGGACTCGCTGCAGCAGCTCCACGTCCTGCTGACGTCAGCCGGAGCTGGGGCAGCTCTGCAGGTGGGGCTCACCTGAGCGTGGCCAGGTCACGGCGAGCTCCAGGTCCTTGTCCTCAGGTCTGCTCTCGATCCCTTAGTCCCCAGCCCGGCGTTGTGCTGGGGAGTGCCTGGACACAGAGCCAGGACCTTCCCCTCAGCCCTGCTGAACTCCGGGTGGATTCAGGAGCCCACCTCTCCAGCCTGCCTGGATCCTGCTGGATGCCAGCTGGATTTACAACCAGACACTCACACACTCTTCTGTTTTATGTAGTTTCAGCTGCGTATAAATCTATTTCCATGTGTGTGGATGTATATACAGAATTATAAATAAATAATACATTATGCAGAGATACATATTTTCATTCCTATAACATATACACATGTATTTCTATAATATATACACATATATTCTGACCATCTCTCCTCTCACACTCCTTTACATATTTTACATATTTAAGATATGCATTCTAATAAAATATCTAGGTATGTACACAGACTTTCACACAGCTTTATATAAAGATATATCTGCATGTATACATGAAATCACACATACCTTTATATGTGTATAAATCTACTCACATATGGGGATGTGTGTATGTTTGGAGAGAGGTATATGATACACTATATACATGTATGCACAAACATATATGTTTGCTTACATCTTTACATATGTATGTGTATCTGGGTTTGTGTATATACGTGGGATACATAGAATACACTATAGATTTATATACATACACATATATGCATATTTTATATATAACAGACATCCTTATATAGATAAATATATCTATATATACCTATATTTCACTGTGTATGCATACTATACATAGAGATAAAGCATGTAATACATCATACTTATATACACATAAATACATATATATGTTCACACACACACACATATTTTGTGTATATTCTATGTACATGTATATGCAGGCACACACATTTTTTCCTATAACCCTGTATGTATATATGGGGTTATTCATTTATAACACATTATATTTAACCACACACACTTTTTTAATATATATACAAAATGTTATATATGTAAGGGGGGTGTGCACACCCCTGCCTGCCCAACCCTGCTCACCTGCACGTCAGACTCGCTCAGCCTCCTCTCTGGCCCTGCTGTACTCGCAGCCAGAGCACGGCCAGCCCCAGCTGGGCTGGGCTGTGCAGAGCCCCCACCATGGGCAGAGCCCCCCGTGCTGCACAGCAGGGCTGTACAGAGCCCCTACCATGGGCAGAGCCCCCCGTGCTGCACAGCAGGGCTGTACAGAGCCCCCAGCACAGGCAGGAACCCCCAGTGCTGCACAGCAGGGCTGTACAGAGCCCCCACCATGGGCAGAGCCCCCCGTGCTGCACAGCAGGGCTGTACAGAGCCCCCAGCACAGGCAGGAACCCCCCGTGCCAGCAGGACGCCTGCCAGGAACATCCATTTGAAGGCTGCCCTCGGGTCACGGCCCTGCCGCTGAGGTTTCCCACCATTCAGTTTAACCTTTCTGAAAGGTTCCCAGCGTGGTGCTGGGCTAAGCTGTCTCCCCACTTCTTTTCTCTTCATTTATTTTGTCCGTGCTGTTCATTCTCAGATCCATTTGAACTGCTCTGTGGGCTGGACAACCCAGCTACAGGGAATTAACCTCTCCCAGATCTCCAAACCATCCTGAGTGCCATCAGCAAGAGCAAACTTGGGGCCCTTCAACTTTCAGAGAATTACTGTTGGCACACCCTTCCACGGACCAAACCACGAGACTCTGTGGTGGGTTTCACTTCCAGGACAGATCTACAGCACTGCTCAGTCTCGCCTGGTTTACAGCACACAATGCAATGCAAAAAGACCGCTCACGTTTGTGTTTTCAAACAACACTTACCAGTGCTGGGCTCGTTGTAGTATCGACTGATGTAATTATTCATGTCATCCTCTGAAAGAAAAAGGCAGCCCTTAGAAGACCATTTATTTCATTAAATGGCTGAATCCCATCCCGTGGCAGGCTTTCCTCCCCGTGTGCCCAGAGCCACCTGCTCTGAATTTTTAGGCCTCAATGCATTACACCCCCATCCACGCTGTGGCTGCAGCCAACACAGAGATTGGATTATCCTTTGTCACAGTCCTTTACAGCACCAGCCTGGGAATGAGGCATTATGGGCTCCAAAGGAAAGGTGCTCCGTGATCTTTCCAGAGGCTGATGCGGGGCTGGCCACTTCCCCAGGCCTGTCCCCTCACTGCTGTAGAGACAAACGTAACACTGGCCTTTCCCAGACAGGCTGAACCAAGGGCACCAGCACAGGCAGCTTTATTCCTGCTGTACACTGACATCCCCAAGTC
Organism: Eulacestoma nigropectus; assembly: GCA_013397775.1. Lineage (NCBI taxonomy): Eukaryota > Metazoa > Chordata > Aves > Passeriformes > Eulacestoma > Eulacestoma nigropectus. The sequence continues at coordinate 38,630 of VZTE01003934.1, forward strand.
ACCTCATTCCCCACAGAAGAAAGGGAGGCACCACATATAATTTTAGTGTGTAATTCCCTACCTTCTAAGATGTCTTTTTTTTCCCATTTTGAATGAATGAAGAGTTATTTTGGTGTATAAAACACATACATATAAATATACAGCATAATGTTAACATTACATTATTTGTTGGCTTAAAACCTACTATAAAGAGTTTTACAAATCAAGGGTGTAGTACTAAACTTGTAGTACATGCATGGGAGCTACGCTTGAACTGCAACAACAGCAAGTTAAAAATGAAGACGTGACCACAGAAGGGAAAGCAGCAGCTCTACAGCATGTACAGATTTCAGATGCTGCAGATGACAGGGGAATTTACTGTTGTCTTATGGAAAAGCAGAACATTTTACCGTTGTGGAAAAAGAAAATAAAATTCTCTTTTTCTGAGCAGAAGGCAAACATTGCTGCTAAGAAATGGTATCGGCAGGCCCAGAGAATGTCAGGCTTCCAAGCAACCTGACCTGCCCAATTTGCAGTGTATCTGTGCTCTAAAAGCATTCTCTCCTTTTAAGTGCTCTTTTTGATACCGTGTTTCAGAAACCCATGCTCATCCCTTTGAGCCAGATTTCCTTCGTCCCCCTGGGTCTCTGTGGCTACAGTCCTGCCTCATCACAGCACATTGCGGTTTGCAGGTGAAAGAAACAGATGTTTTCTGGGGAACACTTTCCTCACACAACAAGACCCAAACCACCAAGCACTCTGTACCTGAAATAGCTGCACTCATAAGAAGGCAATCTAACCTGACACTGAAAGGCAACGTGGTTGTTTTCCTGGTTTCATTGGATCTTAAAAGCTTTTTCGGCCCTTGTTGATCTTTAAATGCCTGCAGTCAGAGGTGTGCTTTGTGCTAATGTCTGAGTTTAAAAAAGAGGCCTCAGAGTAGCTCAAGGCGATGCCGCTGAATTAGGAGTACATTGCAAGGCTTTTCAGCTATCTGCTACTAAAATACACTTCATTTCAGTCATGCATAATTGATACTCTCAGTGCCACCAAACCTGCCAGCCGTACAGACACAGGTTCTGGTTCAGGCGTGGAACCTTCAGAGGATACCTGTGTAGCTGTACTTCTGGTAGGACATTTTCAGCATCTTGAACCTGGAGTCCAATTCTAAGCAGACAAACGAGGAAAACAGCTCAGCACTCTGGCTGGATGAGAGTCACCCTCCTTGTCACCTGGCAAAAGCCACAAACAGGGGCCCTGGGTGCTCCCAGGACAGTCTCTCCAAATGCCAAGACACTTTGCATCAAAGACAGAAAACACTTGGAAAAGTTACTCACCTGCTTTTCATGTCTTAAAGACAAGGCTCAAATCAAGGCTTCTTTAGGACTGTACACATTTCCTGCCCTGTCAGCTGACAGAATGTACCAGGGCACTGTTCCCAGACACATCCGTTGTGTTCAAAGCAAGTCAGCAAGGAGAACCAGGCTGCTCTTTATGTCAGCAGTGGGCAATGCCAAACACCTGCAGAGGAACTCCAGTAGTGCACTGCCCCTGCTCCCTTTGAGCTGTGAGGAGAATTCTGGACTGGCCTGGCCCTGTGTGTGGCCACTTGCACACAAGACTGGGGGAGCTCCCAGCTGCCTACTTTAATGTTATTCTGTGATGGCCTTATTAATGTCATTGCTTACCACTGCTTATCTTTTAGCTATAAATTAAATATATATGTATAAATGTATCCATATGTGCATGTGTATGTAAATATAAAACACTTATATTTAACCTTGAGTAGTTTCTTACGAATAAAAACCAATAAAGAGTAATGGACTAACAGTAGCAGAATAAATATTTCAACAACAGATTAAGTTTCTGAATCATTACATTAAAGCAAACTGACAATTAACAAACTCATCTGAATCATATGGGAGTCTCAGCTGCTTTGGGCATTGAAGGTTATAAACAATTCCAGTTACCTCCCATTATATTCTACATTGCTGAAAAAAAGGAGTTCAAAATAAGGCAACAAATACACAACTGAAAGCACCTATTTGTGCATATAAAATGTACCCACAAAGCCACAGTTGTGCACAGTACCATGGAGCACTGCTGAAGCCATGTCCCTCTGTGCCACATCCACCCATACAAATGACCCCAAGGAAATCTGGATGACAGGAAATTTAGTGATGGAGATCCAAAAGGTGGGAGCTGAGAAGGCAGAATGGGAAGAGTGAGGCAGCTCTTCCCCATGTGAAAACCTGTGGTGAACAAGGATGGATCTACAATCTTCCCTGCAAAGTGGGAGTATGGGAGGCAGTGAGATCCACAGCAGCACTGTGGAGGAACTCAGCTGAGTTCTGCTGAGCAGGGGAAGGAAGGAGCAGAACAGGCTGTTCTCCGTGGTCCATGAGCAGCGTTTGCTCAAGCAGTGTGGGCTGACAGCTCCAAGGGGTGAGGCAGCAGAGACCACAAATGGATGGTGGGGCTGACTCCAACATGGTTGGCGCTTTTACTCCACGGAAGGGAATGTCTGACTGGGAAGGCTGCTCAGACTCTGACCTATCTCACATAACCCCAGCCTCCCCTGGCACTGTAACCAACCACCCCAGCAAGGCTGTTCACTGCAGCGCAGTCCCTTCTCTTTGCCTGCTGCCCAAATCCCTGTTATTGAGAAAACGTGTGGTTCTCAGTCAGGATCTGTCTGACAACCACTGGATTTGGTCTGATGAAGGTTTCCAAGTTATCTGCTTGTTCTTTTCCTGCAGGACTCAAAACACACATTGCAATGGTTCAGGGAGTAATAAACTATTTAGAGTACAGTGCCATATAATCTCATCTGACCCAAGAGACAACATTGCAATCTCTCTCTCTTGGCCCCATAAAAACCTTATAAATTTGGTGAAACATATAAATGACATTCTACCCAAGGCAGATCTCTTTCAGTTCTATAATGCCTCAACAGTGATCTTTAATTGTTTCATCAATGCCTTCAGTGAATGATCTGCAACTCCCCTGCATATAAGAAAAAGCCTTAAAAAGGTGCTTTTATTTTGAAATATTTCATTATTAGTACTTTATTTCATATTTTTATTGCCATTGGTTGTACTGCCTTCTGTCTCTCCAAGCTGAATTTTCTGATCTGGAAGTTACTTTTTCTGCTGTGCAGCCTCCCACTGAGGAAGTGAGTCCTCAAGAGTAATGTCTTACCCCAACTTCCTTCCAGAAAACAATCTTTACTAGGAGGCTTCTAAAGAGGCAGGTCTTTCATCTGTTTCAACAAGAACCATGAGTAGCCAGCTGGCACTTTCCAGGAGACTTCCCCTGCTTTTGGTTTGAAGACAGATTGCCACATTAGCGCAAGCTGCAGTACTCACACCACTCTTCAATTCAGATACACATCGAGTCCCTGTAGAGGCTGGATGGATGCCTGAGCACATGGATATTCCATCTTGAGAGCAACTGTAAAGTCAGCTTGCACAGAAAACAGAGCAACAGCTTCAGCCTGGTTCTAAGTAACAAATCAACCCGTGGTCAAAGTCATTGTGCAGAAGGAAATCTGGGATACGGAACAGGCTCTACTATCAGCAGATGCTGCTGGGACAGAAACCCAAAATCCTGACAACAAATGGGGGGCTTTGGGCCTCACTTGAGCAGATGATGCAGCAAGAGCACTGTGAGCTGACTTGAGCATGGCTGGGGTGCAGCACAGCTCTGTGTCAGCGTGGCTGTGGGCACAGGATGGCCTGGGGATTCTCAGTGCTCTTTCCAACCTTGTTCTCTATGAGTATGGATCAGCAGATCCACATCTGAGTTGGCTCGTTACAGTCAGCCTGCAGCAGACTCAGAGGAACTTGGGTCTGTCTCTGTGAAACAGCAACATTTGTTGAGTCTAAAATACAAAGGTTAAGGAAGAATATGGCTTCCACCAAAACCATCAAGACAAGAATAAACTAAGCAAAAGGATTCAAGAACAAACTGTTATAAACTGGCAACAAAGAAATGTAATCTGAGAATTAGGAAAAGACTTCTAATACTTTAGAAACCAAGCTGCTGGAACAGCGGCAGAGGGCAGAACACATCACTGCTGTCACAGGGAGCACCATCTGCTTATGAAAGGGATCATTATGAAAGGACTGCATGCTTAGACAGTGGAAAACATTCCAGTTCTGTGTTCCTTTACCTGTCAGCAATGTCTTCACACCTCTTCACATTAATGATGAGAGATAACTTCAACCTCACAGGCGTGACTGTAGGCTCACCCCTTCTGGGAGTGAGCGGTTTCTACCCCACCCATTTGGTGCCTTTGATACACAAGAGCCTAACTCCACTAACTGCACACACATTTCTCTAAGTGTTGCTTAAGGTTTAATTCCTTTGATTCCTGCCTGGATGGTCAGTGCACAGAGAACCACAAAGCCTGAAAGAGGCACCTAGAGGGAAGCCAAGTTGAAGTGATGTGCACTTAAGATACTCCATTTCCAGGAGTAGACTTCAAAGTAGATACATTTCAGCATTTGAAAATAACCATAAACTATTTTTTATCTATTGTTTCGCACTAACAGGGTTCTCTTAGAGCACTAACAGATGATCACCAAAGGAACGGGCTTAGAGTTTAAAAGCATCCAACCAGCTCAGACTGCCTTGCAAGGAACAACTGACAAAATCCTTTCCAGTGCCCTGCTTTGCCTTCTCAGACAGCTTATGAATAATCTTAAGGGAAGCTCTCTGAAGCTCCAGAATTTTTCAGGCTCCTCTCCCAATATCCTTCTTTCTTCACTTACAAAACAGTGGGTACCTATGGGGAGGGCAGGCTTGACTTTTCTCTAAAGCATGATCATAAATTGCAGCAGTTCCCCAAAGCCAAAGACTTACTGCTAACCCCATAAAAATGGAAATTTGACTCAGAACAGTTAAAAAAAGGTTTTTGGCAATGTGAAGTTCCGGTTCTTGCTCAAAGGAATAGAAGGGTGGTATATTAATCTTATACTATGGCAGTACTGTAGAATTTCAAAAACTGAAATGATATATGCAGGAAAAGGAGGAATTTCCACTAGGGACTCTAATTCATATGTTATGGGAGAGATTAAAGAATAGTAAATTTTGGAAGGAAGTATTAATGGCTAGAGGGGGCATTGTGAACCTGGCATTCCCTGAAGCCTGGAACTTTGTATACCAAACACTAAAAATGATTTGTGCAGAACAAGAAAACATTAACTGTTATTCTCACCGTGACCAGTTACATACTGGACGAGGTAAAAAGTCCTTTATAATTTAGAACTTCCTTTATAATTTAGAGATTAATAGATAGGATGATATTTGCCATTATGTGAAATGGCAACCAGCTCTGGGAAGAAGAAAGGAGCACTTAGGGTATTTCCCCTGCTCTTAGAGAAAGGCTGACCACAATGGTCCTGAACATCATTAGCAATGCTGCTGTGCACTCACAGGCAGCAGCTTTCAGCCCAAGCTCTTCACAAACAGAGGCAGAGAAGCTGAAGTGCTCTGAGGGTGCAGCAAATGTCAGAGCTCTGACCTGGGTTTGCAGCTCCTCCAGCCCTGCCCTTCTCTTGGGTCTATTTGTTTCCTGGTGTTGATACTGGTACCCTCTGACTTGCAGGCTGAAAACTGTGTTTTAGCCTCCACATTTGTCTGCTCTAGAGATAAAATTCTTGGCAAGGGAAAAAAAACCTCAATTCAAAGCAAGTTAAAGGTGAAAAAAATTCCTGCTGCTTTACCATATTAATTAGGAAATACCATATATCCATACATTTTCCACAGAGTTATTCCTACTGTGTCAGGAGGTCTCTCGGTCAACTGGGGAGACAGAAGTGTTTGAGGCAGCAACCAGCTCATTGTTCACAGAATTAGCACAGGACTGGCTTTCAAGAGGAGGCATGAAATGTTAGCTGGGGAGTTATAGGACTCCTTCAGAGCCCATTGTCCATCTGACCAGAGCTCTTGCTTCTCCCAGTCTCGTACCTGCAATTAAGGCACTTTAAATACAAAGAGCAGGAGATCTGCTGAAGGAAAATCTGGGTGAAAACATGCGATTGAAAACTCCCAAATCAGCCAGCACACACACAACTCTCCTGGTGCAGGTCACTGTGTGTCTACACAAATTCCCTGAGGTGCTGCAATGTACCATGTGATACTGGGGTTACCTGACTTACTTTGCTGAATGCTGTAGAAAATGGTTGCACAAAACCCTGTGTAAATACCAGAGTACAAGCTACAGCTGCCCCTGAGGAGCTTTAACTTATACACTATCCCATAAAACTTCCAGGTAGGGAAATGAGTAAAAAGTCTCAATGCTTTCTTATTCCATCAGCCCTTCGTGGTGAAGAATTCTGCACTGAATGTTTCCATTGTTCGATAGAGATGGGGGAAATAAGATTAGCCTGAGATGGAATATCCCATTTTCTCATGCAGTGTGTTCTCTAGCCAACTCAAGCTTGCTGGTTTGGCAGAATTCAGAGCCCTCTGAAGACAGTGATTTTTTGAAGGCTGACAAAGTTAAGTTTGGCAAAAACACATGCATTCCATTCCATCCTCCAGCCTCAGGTGTTATATGTAGGGCTAATGTTCTGCCAGAGCATAAAAGAACAGCACATCAGAGCCTGATCAGAGCATGGCTTTTAACTGCTGCTTTCCTTTCAACAGTGTAAGGGACTGGTCCCTCATTTCTCCTCTCCCTAGTCAGTGCAATAGGCCATGGCAGGTATGTTTCAGAGCTCACAAGTGCCATGTGGCACTCAGAATGATTAACTGCAGCCGTCACTCTGGAATCTTTAAGGAGGAAAAACACAGCTTAGAGAAAACGGATGCAAAGCAATCCCTAATGTGGTCTGACACAGAGGATAACTTGCAAAATGTAACCCTTGACCCAAAGGTCAGGTGTTAAAACATTGGTGGCTGAAGTTCCAGACAGAGCAAGTGGTGTGGGAAGCCCTGAACACAGCACAGCCAATGTGACTGTGGGAGAAGCAGGAGGGTACAGAAATTGTCTTGGCTGCCTGTGCTCTACAGAGCCACATCTCTAAGTATTTCACATGCCTCAGCAGGTGGGGACATAGAAGGTCCCACACCAACTGGATATGCCCTTCCCACACAGAGGACATGGAGGCACCTTCAGCCAGGGCCTGCTTCTGCCTGACACAGCACAAGCAGCTCTGGCTGACACCTGCATTGCTCAGGATGGTGCAGAATGAGAAGATACTGCAGCATGGCAAAGTGAGGATGGTGAAAGCTGCTGCAGCAACTGCCAGCATATTACTGGGAGTAAGAGCTGGTGCTGGAGAAGAAAGCCCCAGTTGAGGTGGGGAGGGAGAAGAATGAGGCAGGGCTGGCCCAGTATCCTTATTGCCCAGAGGTAACTGCCTTCTCCAGCTGTGAGTTGAGATTTCCAAGTTGCACAGAAGCAATCCCTAAGCCAGTACTGCTAGTGCAGGATTTAAAGCCTTGGTATCTTACTACCTTTCTCTTTGCAAAAATAATCCAGGAAATGACAAGTGAAATCCTCTTCCTTGACTGCCCATGCCCTGCACTGTGAACACTGAACACTATTGCTGGTGTGTGGTGTCTCATGCAGTCTGAACTGGGCCCCGTGTTGGCAGCCCCGTGTAATGACAGACACCACGGGCTGCTGGCCCTTGCTGTAAGAACACGGAATTTCTTCTGTCCAGCTCCTGCCTCATTCAACAGAAACTAGTAGTTCAAATATAGTCACCCTAATTTAGGTTCTGACAACAAGCACTCAATGCATCCACAAAGACTTTGTATGCAATATATAATACAATGCACAAGAAACATTTCCTCTGGTACTTTTAGATGATCTCCAGGAATTGGAAATTTATTCTGCATACTCAGTACAAAAGTTTAAATGTAACATAACTGCACCTTACCCAATATGTGAAGCAATCCATGTTTTCTTATTTGCTGAATGTCTTTTTTTCAGTGAAAAGCACAAATCCCTCTAATCATGTAACCTAACTGAATGCCAAAACCAATCCTGAAGATTGGGTGTCTACTTTGTTGCAAGTGTGGGCAGCATTTTACAGGGACACATGAATAACGAGTAATTCTGTTAACCTGGATGTTGGAATGAATACCTTGGACAGAAGAATTTTTAAGATCAACCTTCACAGCACTAAAATTTCAGCAAGCCTCCTTACAATGTGCACAACATTCTCCAGTTCCAAATGTAACCCGCAAGGAACACATGCATAAATTATAATATATCCACTGGGGAAACCTCTGAAATACTACAAAAAAGAGGGAAATGCATTTTAGGGGTCAGGCTGCTCAACTGTCTGCTTTTAAATACCATTTCATATCAGGAATAATTAATGGCTTTAATGTAGTCAGTGCTTAGATATTATAAAGAGGAAAAAACCGAAACAATTTCTATGTGCTTTCACTACTCTGTAAAGAAAGGAACAGATCATAATTTGAAAATGTCTAACAGCTTTTAAAGTATCTGTGCCTTGAATTCTAAGGAGCTTGACCAGCAAAAAGATACCATGCAAATTTCTAATTCCAACAGATTCACAATAATCAAGCTAAGATGCCCAAGGAAGACTAAAATATGACTAAGGCATAAAGTGTTGTCTCCTCTGGAATATTACATCAAACCAGGAGACATTCTGCACTCCACTGTAAGGGCTGGTGGATCACAGGAAAAGGAGCTATGTCTTTTCCAGAAAAAAATTCAGGTCTAGCACTTATGTAATAAAAACTGATCCAAGTAAATTTAACTGTTGTTATTCCCCTGAACCACAGACCTGCCCAAGAGACACTCAGAGGCAGCAGAGTGCTCCTCACCACAGCCACGTGGCACTCAGACATGCCAGCAGGATGCCCACACTGCACTTCCCTCCTTTCCTAGCACCAGCGCTGCCCTGGCCAACACTGGCAGCTTTAGTGAGAGCACAGCCTTCAGGCAAGGCAAGCCCCACAGCTGATGCAGGAGTCCTCTCCAAACCACAGAAATGCAAGTGGCCAAAGACCAAAACTGTTTTTCAGTGTTCTTCTCAATTTCCCTGCTTTTACCTCTCAGTGATTATCCTTTGGCCAACTTTCATTTGGCTGCTGCTGCTTTAGTGTTTGATGGATCTAATCATGAGGACACTGGGAAGGTACATCATAGTAATTTTCTTCCCATGTCGTTTCTTTGGCTCTGTTTAGAACCTGCTCCCAAATACAACAGTTCCTGCCACTTCAGAGCAGATGCAGCCTCTTTGCAGCAATGGGAACTGCAGCCTCCAGGGAAGCAATCCATCCCTGCTAGAGGGAAGGTGTTTAGCGGGCTCAGTAGCTCCCACTGAGGAGGGATCAGCTGTGTGCAGGCAGCACTCACCTCGTGGAGGTCGCAGCTCAGTGATGTTCTCGGTGGCTTCGTCGTCCGAGTCTTCAGTGGCCACCACCTTGTACCTCTTGCTGCTCTGTTTGTTCAGCATGTGTGGGACCTGCAGTGCAGCCTCTCTCTCTGCAGCCAGGTCCAAGTCCTGCTGAGCAAGGTGGGCCCTCAGCTGCCTGATTTCAAACTAGAGGAAAAAACAACACCACATACTGATGTCATGTGAGCACGGCCGGAAGTTTATATGCTACAGCTGGGGACCTATTACTCATTTTCTCACTAAACACTACAGTCTGGTAAAACAAATACAATGTGGTTGAGCCAGGACATGAGTCCAAGCTGCTGGTGCTCTCCCAGAGCCTATGTGAGCTGGACCATTGCTCACAAAATCTAAAGACAACGCCTCATGCTGGTCTCCTATTTTGCACAGCTGTCCTGAAGGTAAGATTTTGGACAATTTTAACAAGTCTTACTGCCAAACCTCACATAATCTTTATAGAAAAAGATCACTTTTAACAGGTATTTAGGGATTTAGGTTCATTACAAATATCCCTAACTAGATTTGCTGAGCATTGTAACAATCAGAAGCCTGAAGGGCATCACTGCATTATACAGGAGTGAAAGAGAAGGAGCCCACAGCAGAAACGAGGGAGAGACCAGACTTCTCCAGCCCACTCACTGTCCCAGAGGATAAAGTGAGCATTTCCAAATACCACAGGTTATTGCCAGCCCTTAAAACCTCCACGCCCTGTCAGCGGGCAGCTTTCACCGGCAGAGTCCGTGAGTTTTATTGTTTAACTGCGCTCTGCTCATCCCCCCGCCAGGGAACGCCGGGCCCGTAGCGCGGCCTCTGCTTCCACCTGCCGGGCGCAGCGGGAACTGCACCGCGCCACCACCCCCGCGGGGACGCACGGGAGCGGGGGCACCGTCACGGGCTCCGAGCCTGGGTGCCAGTGTCACCCTGTCACGGGCTCCGAGCCTGGGTGCCAGTGTCACCCTGTCACGGGCTCCGAGCCTGGGTGCCAGTGTCACCCTGTCACAGACAGCGAGCCTGGGTGCCAGTGTCACCCTGTCACGGGCACCGAGCCTGGGTGCCAGCGTCACCCTGTCACGGGCTCCGAGCCTGGGTGCCAGTGTCACCCTGTCACGGGCTCCGAGCCTGGGTGCCAGTGTCACCCTGTCACAGACAGCGAGCCTGGGTGCCAGTGTCACCCTGTCACGGGCAGCGAGCCTGCGTGCCAGCGTCACCCTGTCACGGGCTCCGAGCCTGGGTGCCAGCGTCACCCTGTCACGGGCTCTGAACCTGGGTGCCAGCGTCACCCTGTCACGGGCTCCGAGCCTGGGTGCCAGTGTCACCCTGTCACGGGCTCCGAGCCTGGGTGCCTGGGTGCCAGCGTCACCCTGTCACAGGCACCGAGCCTGTGCCAGTGTCACCCTGTCACAGACAGCGAGCCTCGGTGCCAGCGTCACCCTGTCACGGGCTCTGAACCTGGGTGCCAGTGTCACCTTGTCACACACCCCAAACCTGGGCACCGGTGTCACCTTGTCACACACCCTGAACTCGGGCACTGGTGTCACTCTGTCACAGACGCCGAACCTGGGTACTGATGGCACCCTGTCACAGACAAGAAACAGAATTTTTGTTCATAAAAGGCACGGATCTACAGAGGAGATTGGTTCGATAGGAACTGTCTCCTAACAATTATCCCAGGATCTTGTAGACGCTGGAATACAGTGCTAGCCACTCAAAGCAATCCCCTAAAAACAAAAGGTTAAGTCTAAGGGCGTGTTCCTTACAGGCGAAATGCAATGAGAGGCTGCATGAGCAAATTAGGTTGTAAGTGCTTCTATCTACTGAAGATTATATTGCACACTGACCTCAGGCAGTTCTAATGTGTAAAAGAGCTAATGAGATTGCTCTGACTGCATTCAGGCAGTCCAGGGCAGCTAAAATAAATCATTAGGAGGTATAAAATAAAACAGTCTTTTAAAGTAAAAATTCTGGGCCAAGGTAACACATGAAATTTCTATCTGCAGAAGGAGCTGATGTAGCAATCTCAGTGTACACCTGGACCAGGAGAGCTGCACTGAGAAAACCACGGTTTGTATTTCCAGGTACACCTTCCTTCCCTCAGCCTGTAAGGCAGGAGCATATTGCACTTATCATGAGAGGACAAAAAAAAGGCATATAAACTTAAACATATGCTTTGATTTGTTTAAATTAAGATTTACTCCTAGGTATCAGCTCTGTGGAAGAACCTTTCAAATCTATATTATAGAGAGCCAGTGAGCAAAAAATGCTCTTGTGTGGAAGATAACTTGTGACCAAGGAGACAAAGTTCAACCACCTCCTAACTCATGATAATTACAAACAGAGCACTGGTCCACTTGAAGCTGCTACTGACTCTATTTATCAGGACACCTATGACATTCATCGTCCTTAATCACACACCCTTTGGTAGCTTCTGGTGGGTATTTACCAATAAATTCCAACATACTTGGCAATGGAAAAAAATATTTTTGAAAACTTCAAACAATCCCAGCATAATCTAAGCTGAAATGGAACTGAGAGGGCCATCTAGCCCAACACCTTGCTTAAAGCAGGTCCATTTAGCTCAGGTTGCTGAAAGCCTGTCTTCTCAAATTTTGACTATCTCCAGGCTGCGTGTGCACAGCACCACCTCCCTGGCAAGATGCTCCAGTGCTTGCACATTCTCAGAATGAAAATGTTTGTTCCTATATTTCATAGGAATTTTGCACATTCCATGCTTGTGTCCTATCACTGTACACCTCTGAGAACTGTCTGGGTACACCCTACCATGAGGGAGCTGAAGACGGCAATAAAGGTGTAATACGTGGGGCTGATGTGAAAATACACTTATTACCAAGAAAAAGGGAGATACAGAATGTTTTATAGAAGAATGAGTAACGAGATTGTCTGGCATGAAGAGAAAGTTCATCAGTGGTTAAGTTTAAACTTACCATTTTCAAAATCTGTTACATGTCCTCTTGCAGCACAAACCTGGCAGTATTTTGTCAGGAAACAAACCAGAAAGAATTATGGGGCATTCCTGTGCACTTCCTCACTCAAATAATGCAGTAGGTGATTACTTCTAAGCAGGTAAATTGACAGACCTATCCAAAGCTCTACATGACATCTCAGTTTACATGCCTGGTTTTATTAAGTGGGCCACCCATCCTATCTGATATTTTATAATACACATGTAAGACTCGAAAAGAGACTTATCAGTGAATCATTGAGTACTCCCCTTTAATGGTCTAACAACAGAGTAGGACTGACACAGTTTCAGAGAGATCAATGAACATTTTAGCCAGAAGCTTACTTGTGTCTAATGCAGGAGCAATAACTTTGCTCCATTCTATTAGTGCTGTCTGTACAGAATGCCCTGCCCTAAAACTCATCTGCCACTGGGATACAATCCAATGTTTATTTCCATTAGTTTAGCCATTGTTGGTAACAATAAAAATCAGGAGAGAGTTGCAAACTAATGATTTACGGGTAGAATAAAACACGGGATGACCTTGGCTGCCTTCCATCCACCAAGAAAATGACTGGTAGTTAGAAATAAATTAAAATTATTGCAAGAGGATAGCATACGTTATTTCTCCAATAGGTAATTTTACCAGCCAAATAGCCCTGTCATTAAAGTAGCAGCTGTTGTACAAATTATATTCCAAGATAAAAAAAGAAATTACAGCTTCCATAGTTGTTGCAGTGTTAAGAATGATGAAAACCCCAGTCCTATAGGAGCTGGCAGAAAAGGAGCTCTGGCGTGATAAGGCTGAACACATACTCTTGGCTGGGCTGTGTTAAGCAGAAAAGATCAGGTAAGTATATCCATTATCACAAATGGAAATTCCTTTACAGGTGATTCCAGAAGAAAAAAGCAATCTCCCCTGACTGGATTTTGCAGTTAATGAAACTTTAGAACTTTGTTTTGCAATTTTATGTTATTCTGATAAAACAAAACCATCAGCAATATACTCTGCATATTTTTGACAGTGACCGCAGTGAGCCTTCTTTTCCTTTGACCTTTACCCTTTTTTAGAAATCCCTCATGCTCCATTCCTGTTTAACAACCTCTTTTTTGGCCAACGGAGAATAAATAAAAAGCAAACTATTCAAACAATTGCAGTGGGGTACTACAGGGAACAAAGTGGTGGTCTATGCAAGTATAATTTATAAAATATAGTCTGGTTTTCAGATGTACAGCTAGCCAAAAATCAGCATGTGGAAAGAGTTTTCATGTTTGCAAAAGTACATCTCCAATGTCAGTCAGGAACGGAAATGTACTTTATAGTTGTGATACCCCATTACTGGTCAAAAAACCCCACAACTGACAAAAGAAAAAGAACTCAAAAAGATGAAGGGAGGTTGTATCTTTCCTGCTTTTAATTTTTAAAACAGAAATTCTGTTTTTGTCTGCTCAGTGTTAAGCACCAGCTTCAAAGCAGCACAGGACTTCTTGGAGAACCGGCCATCAATTATTTTAAATCCCAAGCAAAATAGGCTAACTATTTTTCCCAATTCCTCTAATGAAATAATTAATATTTTGCTTGAAACTTTCAAGATAATTTCATCTGCAGAATATGCCAGACTCTGAGAATTCTAACCCCAATTGCCTGAGCAGCAAACTGAACACAGGATCTCAGAAAAGCAAGCACTGGGAAACCTTTCCAACAGGAACATTCTCAGCCCCATCTCCAATTATTGAATAGATGCAAATCACCAGTGTGGTCACAAAGGTGCGGCCCCAGGGTGAATCAGTGCCTGCCTCCACTGCTGGGCTGCAGGGAACCACGGTGACTTGTCTGCCCTGCCCCTGTGGGCCAGCACCGGGGAGGGCAGGGCAGTCCCAGACCCGCCTGCCCTGACAGAGCTGGCACCACACAAACAAGGCAACCTGGAATCGATCCCTCCTGGCTGCTGCTCTGGATCTGGGCACAGCCAGACTACCGCAGGCAAACCTCTCTTCAAAAACACAGACAAGCACACTGAAACACCATGAACAAGCAATCCTTTAAAAAGCTCAGGAAAGATGAGCAAATGCAAAAGCAAAAACCTGGCAGAATTTTAGACATTAAATACCATTAGGAGCCATTTTCCCCATCAGATGCTGTACACAACAATAATGTGAATATTATAATGCTGACAACTCGTTCTTGACTGAATTATGAAGCTAATAATTTACAAATAAAGGATGCAGTACTTGTGTCAATGCCTTATGTTGCTAACTGCAGCAAATTAGTACATTTACCTGGTATTATACAGCTGAGACACTTGTTTGGCAGAAAGTCAGGCCAGTAAGAGGGATTAGCATGCTGTCATCTTTCTACAGACTGTATTTTTCCACAGCAGATGACACATGAAAGCTACATGAGAACCTGCTCCGTTTTCTCAGATTTACTCCTCTCCCACTGCAGTATTTCTTTGTGTTTGATGTACAGGTTGTTATATATATATCCACCAGAGCTTGGATTTAGGGCTAGTCTGGTCAGACATTCAGGAGTACCTGGCTCAGAATGGAAAGCAGCAAGACCTGCTCCTGAACCCCACCTGGGATAATGAGCCCACCTCTACTCAGACTATGAAACAACACCAAAAACTGTTTAGAGTTCGAGACTGTTATCTGGCTGTATAACGAAGTTCCTAAAAACAAATGTTTTAAAATTTATGTTTGTCAAGAACTTTAGTACGGTCTGACAGACCAAATACTGCACTGGTACTCAAGAAATCACTGATTTGCTTAATAGGTTTGGTCAAAGGATAGTATTTCCCTTGTAAAATGGGGTGTATACCATTTACCTGGCAATTTCACAACCATGACAGAACCCCAAATCACTACAAACCATCGTGCAAAGGTGTTATGAAGAGGACTGCAGTTTTGCCATCAAAGACACTTACATAGTTGGCACTTGATAATTTTTGGCAGAAGCCAAGCCCAAGGTTCAGAACTTCGTTATGGTGAATATGAGACACTCAAAACCAGTGTTACGAAATGACACACTGTCCACAGTTCTTCCTAATGCATCACACAGACAAGGCAACTCGCCACCACCAGGAGTTTATTGCAGAATCCTAGGCTGAGATCCAGGAGACCTGGACCTAAATCTAAAAAGCCAGTTGGGGACCTAAATATTGATGGGTTTGTATTTTAAAAGTACCTGCCACAAGCCAGGAGTGAGAGTTGAAGCTAGAAATCGCCAGGATTTATTTGGACTATCTCAGTTACCCTTTCAACTGAAACAAGAAGTAAATCACCTGGGGATCATTCTGTTGTGGTCTGATGGTCACCTCAACACTCACCTATCCCGAGCCTCAACATCTATCCCTGGTTTCTACTTTAAAGCAAGTTACTCAAGAACTCATTTGCATAAGACAAATGGCAAAAACTCCTGGCTGACTGCCCCAAAAAAATGGTTTTACACCTTTTCCATGTAAATATATTCATTTGAGATATTTCAAACTTTACCTTCCCCTACCTCTAGACTGAATCACTGAACATTTGGGGGCCTGGGAAGAGTCTTAAATCTTGATTTGCTTCCAGGAACTAGAAGCTCCTACTGCAACATTTTGAGCTTGCCAAGAGTCTCTGACCCACAGGGAAGCTGCCTTCTGCATTCAAAGCAGGGAAATTCATTAGTTTTTAACTGCACATACTTTTCCTAGGAATACTAGCTGCAGTCGCCAACAATGGCTTTTGTATGTTAGTACTACGTCAAGCTAGCTGTACTCATTCAATAAACTACATACTGGAACCATTTGTTTTCTGTTGCTCACATTTGTTTTCCTCACCTCAGAAAACGCAAGCACAGCAGCAGAGGCAGCTGACTGCTGTTTGACAAACACCATGCTGACAATATCCTGGCTGCAGCTAATGCTTCCTTAGCACTGAGACCTGTCACCCTAAAGCACAAGTCCCAGTGGTACTTCTCAAAGCTCAGCTTGCAGCAAAGTACATGAACTGTTTGATTTGCCTTGACAAGATACGCGTAAATAGAGACATAACTGAACTTTACCCCTTGTTCTTGGCAGATCTGGGTTAGTCTTTCCAGCTGCTCGTCTTGAATAACCTTTGCCTTCTCATATTGCTGAATCATCATCTCCATCTCCACTTTCACTGGAAGGACATATGCTGGAAAACACAAATAACACTTAAAGCAACTCAGCTGTGATTTGGTTTTTTTATCAGAAAGAAAACCTTTACAGGCCAAAGAACATCACCCCTTTCCCTTGCATCTAGAGAACTGGAGTATTTCTAATAGAAGCAGCAGTATTTTTCAGGGAAGGATTTCTAACATAGGAAATGCAGGGCCTAGATGTTGTTTGGCCAGACCTTCATCTGCCTGGCTGAACTGAAATGCATGCTGCCTGCTCTTCCCGGATTCCATGCTAGTACAGCTCTTCCCCAGTGTTTACCGCAGATTTCCTGAATTGCTGGGTAGGACGATTTTCTGTTCAGAGTCAGTCCCACTCCCTCTAAACTTGAACAGCACGGCTCCCTCAGGAAAAGAACTATTCCAGAACCCTAAGCATTTAACTCCTAGACTTTGTGGTAAGAAATCAGTCCTTAATGGACACAGCAGACTAAGAAAGATATTTTGAAGAAACAAAAAAAGGCATTTATCTTCTACAGCTTTTCAAGCTAGAGTCCAGTTTTCAATGGGTCTTCTGAATGGCTCTGGAAATTTTGCTCCTGTCTTAACTATGGCAAACTCAGACTGATCAGAAAAGCTGGTCAATACATACTGCAATTCTTAATGTTTTCCGAAGCTACACAAGATCCTGAAATTTTCTTTCATGCTTCAGAGGCTATGACCTCTCCTGAACTCTGAATACAGAGTTTCCTGGGCATTTAAACCCAAAATAAAAACTTAACTCTAATTTTTCACACATGAGCAAAACGACCATTCATTTATTTCTTTTCCCTGAGCTGCCTGAAGCTGCTGAGCACATAGTAACCCTTAAGTCCTCTCTTCCAGGCCCAGCCACAGACTCTTCTCTCTGCAACCTTGACTTGCTGGGGCTTTTTCATCTCCCCTGGTACTTCCCCACACAGGTCTGTGCTAAACACCACCAATATTCACT
Organism: Eulacestoma nigropectus; assembly: GCA_013397775.1. Lineage (NCBI taxonomy): Eukaryota > Metazoa > Chordata > Aves > Passeriformes > Eulacestoma > Eulacestoma nigropectus. The sequence continues at coordinate 56,068 of VZTE01003934.1, forward strand.
TCATTTCTATGATGTACAGCACTGCAGAAAGCACCTCCAGTGGGGAATCCCCAGGGTAAGAAAATCCTCCTGGAATCTGACATAAAACTTATTTACTGACAAGAACTTAGAAAAGAAAGTCCCAAGACAGAGCTGTCTGTATGGTTATGGGGAGAGTGCAGCAAATATCAGAAAAGCAGACTGGAATCAATTATTTTGCAGAATCAGGAACAACACCTGGTGGCAAAAGACATGAAGCAGGTCAGGGCATTTACTTTACAGGATAGGGGATGAGAAGGTGCCTAACAGGAAAACAAACCAATGAATTATAAAGGCTCCTAAGGAGCAGGAGATACAGCCATGATCTTGAGACCTACTCTCCTCCATGGGAATCATAACTCTCTTCTGTTCAGTACTAGCAAAATGAAAGAGAAAGGACTGATAAAAAACAGTGGTAGCAAGCAACCTTTCTGTATTTTTAAAATCTTTTTCCCAGCCTGCCAGGCAATGCTTGGAGTCACAAACCGAGTCACCACTCACCATCAATGATCCTCTTCACTCTCCATATCCGCAGTGTGATGATAAGGCTGATAGCATCCCACGGGCTGCTGGGGCCATTAGCCACTGTTGAGGCCACCATTGGTGCCAAGGACAAGATTATGACAGCACCATCAAACACCTAGCGAGAAATCAGTTTTTTCAAACCTTTCCTTAAAATCATATCCCTGCTGTTCCTCTTTGGAAACCTGAAGGACTCCCCCTTTACCCAAAAGAAATGCAATTATGGACCCATTTGAAAGGGATATGAGAGGTGGCCAAGCCACAGAAAGGCTGCATCCTTTTTAGGTAGCACAACAGAATTCCTCAGTGCTTTTTTATGAGGTGAGGAGAGATAAACTGTGGTGGCAGGGCAGGGGGAGAGAAAGGTATTTGGAAATATTGGCCAAAATCCCCAAGGAGAAGTGATAGCCTAAATGTTATTACAGCCAAAGAGTTTTATCATCACTGGTATTTATTACCTGTTACTTGGCATAACATCATCTAAAAAAAAAAAAAGCAGTCCCTGCCCACAGATCCTACTGTCTAAATGAAGAGATCAAGAAAACAAGTAGAAAAAGATGGAGCAAAGAGACTTCATGGCTCTTGGCCATGCCCTGACTACACAAGACGTGTGGGAATAGCTGTGCGCCTAGACGGAAGGACTGCCTGCTCTCACTTTTATGGGGCAGCGAGCTTTGCAAGGATTTTGACAACTAGGACCATTCAGAATGATTTATATGACACTGGCTGCATTGGGATTAGATCAGAAAAAGCAGTTGTGCAAAGCATTAGACAGAAATGAGCTAGTAAATATGTTTCAGAGCAAACTGGCAGTAGTGTTGTGTCTGTCCCACACTGGCCGAGCAGGGTAGAAGAGAGTACCATGTTCTCACTCCGACTGAGACCCTCCCCTGCTGCCAAAACCCATTGATTAATGGTTTGCATAAAGAGGCAGGGCATAGATTTTTGTTAAGAACTATGTATTCAGAACTGTGCATAACAATTCAGTGTATTGAAAAGAAACAGTTCTTACTGCAGCCACACAATGGGCAGTAAAAAATATCACTATTCCAAGTTACCAAAAAGAACTATGAGAAACCGCTGCATTTCGCCTCAATAGTAAGAAACCCTGAAACAACAATTTAAGTTTCATTTCAGTTTTTTTAGCAAAACAAGTTAAAATCTTTACAACTTTATTACAAAAATATGCAAGTCTCTAGATTGCTTAAGCTCCAAGAACACTAAGATTGTCTTCTGGTTCTTCGTGCACAGTAGTGGATAATGAGGCACTATCAGGAAAGAGCTTTTAATTTTCTTGATCTCCAGATTTCTGCTCAGATTGGGATTATGTATTACTCATAACACGAGTTTCCTTATCTGTCTCTACAAGAGTATGCACATTCTACCTAATTTTTAATTTGAGGTAATAATAACAATGTTTATCAAAACAATTTCACAATAAAAATGGGGGGTTTGCCAAACTAGTATTTTCTATCAGGAAACTACACGGCATTTTTCAACTAACTCAACTAATTTCAACTCAATTATGGCAATGAAGATATAGAACTCAAGTTATAATTTTTACATCTCAGGGTAGCAGTATCATCAGTTAGACCAGAATAGCTCTAACAATAAAAGACACACATAGAGCAAGAAGGGCAAAATCCCTCCCTTCATAAAATATTTTCAAATATTGCACTCTTCTGAGTCTCTCACAGAAAAAGAGACTGCATCACACAGCTATGTATAATGCTCATAAGGAGAAGAATGTGTGTATTTATCTGCCTTAAAAGATATTGTATTGCATCAGGTTAATAACAAAGCCATCCAAAGCAGTTCTTCATGGTCCTACTGGGGCTGCCTGGAAAACAGTACCAAGAGAGAGAGCTTACCTCTATTTTGTTTTCAATGTAATCCCATATGCCAAGGACCACAATCCTCAAAACAGTCTAGTAAAACAGATTAGGGGGAAAAAAGATTATGAATGTTATTGCAGCCTTAGATAAACATTTAGTCCTTTACCTATTTAGGGAACAATTTTTTGTCTTATTTAAGGATTATACATTTCTTCTAAATAATAATCAGGTTCTAAAAATAGCTAAATTTTTATATTAAAAAAGAAGATATTGCTTTCCAACCACTATATTGACTTATATTGAGTAAAACCTCCACAAACAAGTTCCAAGTTCAAATGCTCATCAGTCTTTCCATCTTCATAAAATTTTGTTTTCAGATTCGTGTGATTTAGATTACCAACCCTCCCCACCCCCCTGACCCAAGCCTGTACAAGATCCACTGTGGGGCCCCCTCAATCAGAATGGGGGGAAATTCTCTTTTCTGGCCACCTTTGATATGCCAGCATTTACTTATTTTCTAAGAGAAGAGGCACTGTCCTGTCCTGATGCCTGAAGGTACTGACATTTCATCAGTCTGAAGAGCAGATGCTCTTAACTGGAGTCTAAGGCAGTTGCCTTATCGTAAGATCCCAGAAAGTCATAGGATAAGGGAGAAAAATATCTCTGTGATCCTTCTCTATGAAGCAAAACAGCAAAAAGTAGCCTCAACAGCTAAAAAAGAGGAATAAAGAAAGAACATAGAATGAACCAATGGTGAATTCCCATTAAAAAAGTCCAATGGCACCTTTCCTAATTTTTAACCTGGCTTTCAGAAGACACAATAGAAGAAAAAAATCCATCAGTCAACTTGTGATTGAAACTGAACTCACATAAAAGCCTAACTGGTTGGGATGTTTCCTGCCAACAGCGACAAGGCCAGATTTTGACAGACATGAGGAGTCTACCTGCAGCTGGGAGCCTTGCAAAGACCACCAAAATGCTACTTTCTCCATTAAAGAGCAGCATAGTGACTTAGTGCTCAGCAGGCCTACGTGTGAGGGGTGACCATGCCAGAACTGTGCAGAAAAAAGTGACTCTGATGAATACATGTATCTCCTCTTCATTACAAACACAAATATTTAAATCCCAAGCAACTGTGAATTTACACCAAACATACCAGCAGTACCTAATTCAGAACAATACTGAATTTTTCAGTAGTGTTCCTATGCGTGCTTTTGCCAAACCCCATGAGCCCAATTGCCTCACTTGGCCTGGGATGACTGCTCCGTTCTCTTGGCACTCCAAACCTGGATAACAGCAGTTAACCCTGCTTTGCCAAGAGAGACATTGCTGTGGGGCAGATGGTGCTTCCAGAGCCCAGCCTCACATCACCAAGGAGCAAGAAAGTGAACCAGCAAACATCTACTCAGAAATGGTGTGTGCAAAGGCACAGGCCAAGCCTGGCTGAGAAAGCGAGGCATGAGCCAGGAGACAAAATTCAGCATCTTCCCTCCTCTACAAAAAATGATGGTACTCTACACAGACAGCAGGATCTGCCAATGCTGCTGGTCTGTACTCCTAAAAACACTGTACTTCCAAAGCACTTTACAAAGGCAGCACAGGAGCAAGGCTCTTTCTATATTAATCTATATGCCCAAGGTTTATTTACTGTGTGGAGGGAGAGATGCACGAGAGCAGGTGCTCAAGTCCCTAACAACCCCAAACCGGCCAGCACAATCTGATGTAGGCACACGGTGTAAGTGCATGTGCTGTGACCAGCCAAGGCACTCCTGCAGCCTCAGCTGAATTCTGCCAGGGGAAAGCATCCCAGCTCCTCTGCCAGCATCTCCCTCACTCCTCACCGAGGAGCTGCACAAAATGCTTAAGTACAAGTTACTTGTGCCCTGTAAGTTCAGCTGTATTGGTTACCTGGGGTCCACCACACAGGGCCCACAGCAGGCAGCCATGGTGAAACACATGAGGAAAAGCAGAGCCTTCTGTAAAGCTCGGGGTACCACCTTTCCTACAGCCACCCTGCTGAGAGCACAGCTCACTCTCTGCTATGCTTAGGCAGTATTTACGAAGTGCCAGGTCAATGAGCAACTAACTATAGGATGGCTGAGCACTTAACACCTTCACAGAAACTGAGGGTGAAAATTTTTCTTCCTTTGGACAGGTGTGCACAAAGGTATTTTCACTGAAATGAGGCATATCTGCCCAAAAAAAACCTGAAACACCGCCTCACAACCCTAAATATGATTTAACATGGGACTGTTGAGGGAATGTAAAAAAGGATTTTCCTTTTCTGCCTTTCTAATTCCTCACTGTAGCATCTAAATCAGACTGTACTACAGTCATGTTAATGGGTGTGAGCAGTTCCAAGGGCTGGAAGCTAACACAAATGTTTTCATTCCCACTCTGCTGCTGTGAATGAGCACAAGTCAGCAGTGACTGGAAGTCTACTTGGCAGACATTTAACGCAGGATTGGTGTTGGTGCCCAGAAAAACATGCCCAGATGATCAGCACCTTGGCTCTCAGCTAGAGCAGACACTGCAGGAAGGTGAGTGTAAGTGTGGGATAATCCAGCTCCCCATCCCAGAGGTGCATCCTTCAGAACCAGCTGGGCAGAACTGGGGGTAAGCTTAGAAAACATTTGTTCTGTATGGAAGGTCTTCAAGCTGTGCACCAGCACTGCCACTCTTAAAAAACCCCCATCACCACTGAAGTGACAAGAGCCAGGCAAGGCAGGCTTTCCTTGGTGATCCGAGTGAGTCCCAGCCTGGATGCTGAGGTGCCCCTGGGCCAGCACAGCTCCAAATGAGCTCTGGCTGTGCCCACTCTGCCTCTGTGTCTCCATGGCACCAGAGAACATCCACTGCTGCTGCCACAGCTCTCACTCAGAGGAGGCTGAAGCAAAGAAATTTGGACTGCACTGGGCACCCCCTTGAGTGCTCAGTATAATAAATACTTTGACTGCAATGAAAGCATTGGTATTTCTTACATATAACATTTTAGTATTTTTTCCCAAAGCAATCAAAAACATGTTTCAAGCAAATATATATATATATTACATTTGATTGCATATTGTCTCTGTACAGAACTTTAAAAATGAGGAGCTGTAGCAGAATCTGAAAAAATACAGACAGAAATTAATAATCCAAGAAATTTCCTATGGATTGTTCAAGGACCAAACTGAAAGATGCATATGAATTAAAAGAGAATTGCAACCGTAAAACACTCAAAAAACTAAAACCAGACAAAATTAATGCTAGTCACAACTCTACCATTTATAAGTACAAGAATCTACAAGAAAAAGGGAAAAAATAGAGTAGTACTGCTGTTTCCTACTGACATGCAGGCATTTTTCAGCCCTGTAGTAAATGCACACACACAGGTTTGCATTACACCACAGGCATTCTGCATTTTTGAACACAGATTTGAAAAAAAACATTAAGTATCAGTGTGAGTACTTTCCCATTAAAGACCACTGCCAGCTTGGTTTTTGTACTTGAAAAAGAAAGCTTTACTATTTTTTGACTGGAAATCTTTTAATTAGAAAGTCCTTAACACATATATTTTTTAGCTGTATCAGAAATACTTTTTTTTTTCTGCTAAAAGCTAATTTATTACATAGAAGTCTGCCCAGAGCACTAATAAAAGGCAAATGACTGAACAGTTCTGTTAACTTCTTTAAGCTGAAGTAAACCCATATAAAATTTTAAATCATTTTTCAGACAGAAGTCCAATTTCAAAATTGACAATGTCTCCTGGTGACACACAATTGTTTGCATGACATTAACTGTCTGCAGTGAAGTTTAAGATGAGCTGTGTGATGCTGCAGGTTCTCTCTCTCATTTTGTAGGGAAACTTGGCCAAGTCCTTTGCTGAGCCAGCTGTGTGAATTCCCACAATCTGCATTTGTCAGCTGACTGCATGGTACATTAGGTAATTTCAAGTACTTTTCTGCTTGCACAGTTAATACACAATTTACTACTTAGTGAGTCACTGCGTCAAATCCCTCTGTGGTGCGAAGAAATCACCAGGAGGCGGCACAGGAGGGGAAGCTGGCCCAGCAGCATGAGGCAAAGGAGAGCAACTCTGCATTTCAAGATGGGGTAGGGATTGGGCAGGAGATAGACAGGATGGAGGAGGCTGGAAAGGATGTCCTTACAAAAGCCCTTCCTTCCCTCCTCTGCCACAGAACTAATCTATCTGTTACAGAGGTTCCAGAAACTCTGTAGATTAAGCCTTTGCCTTTTGGTCTTATGATCTCATAAGACCAAATATTTATTGAAAGCTTTCCCAGAATACCTTGTACTCAATCTGTAATTTATAACCCCTCTCATCTGGGTCACTCCACAGAGGCCTTTAGCTCATCCATTCCTTAGAGGAATCCTCTTTTGCCATCTCCTGGTGTGCCTGTCCCGAGCTACTGCATTAGCTGTCCTAGCACACACTGTCCCCAGGCCACCAGAGCCCAGGGGAACGTGCTGGCATGCTTAAACCAACACATCCTTCTGTTTCCAGGGCACAGGCATCCTCCCTACACAGCTTCTCTTCAGCCAAGGCTATGAAATGAAACATGAAACTACAGATCCCACATCACCATTATCCAGTACAACCCACACCCATGTCCTGTACTCTGGAACTGCTGGGGCTCCATTAGCACGTGGTCCCACAGAAATCATTCCCTACCAGAGCTTGGTGCCATGAACAGACATGAACACAGTGTTGTCACTCACTAATACTACCAGGACATCACATATATCCAAATGCACCTTTGCACAAACTCCGCAGTTCTATTTCTTCTTACGTTCTCCCAACATTCTACAATCTTAATTCTTAGAATATGGGGAAAACCAATGAGTTTTCAACTGACAATTCTGTATAGACTTGAAAGGGCTTTTCAGGCATGGGAATGGCTCACCAGAGACTCTACCATACACGCAGACTGGCCAGGGAACTGGTTAAGCAGCCCTGCATCACAAGTTCTCTCTGGGCACGGTCACACAAGCACTAACACTTATCTCTGAAACACATGGTGTAGGAGGTGCTGCACTGCCACAATCAGGAGATGAAAGCACAGATGAAGCACTGATAGAGCACACTGTAAGTCAGGTATACTACTGGAAACGAAATGGGCAGATTGGCATTTCAGGCAGATATCCAGCTAGATTCCTAGAACTTTACAGGACCACTTTCCATGGTAACTACTTTTTTACGAAGCCAGAAAGTTGGTTAGTAAAGAAATTTCCCAGTATATTAGTATTTATTTTATACACACTGGCAAAGAAGGAAGCCTAAATTTACCTTTATAAATCATATTAATGTATAAAATCTGTATTTGTGTTCCTAGACCCCACTAATGAATCCATTTAAAAAGCAAAACGTACACAACCAGCAATGAAGTGCATTTATGCACCATGAGAAAAGTTGTGTGTACATGGAATAAAAGTAAACACACATAAGACCAACCACAGCTTACAGAAGATGAACAGAATATTGTCTTTCCACTCAGCTCTTTGAAGCTCACAAATGATATAACAGAAGTAACATAACTGAGTTTTTAACATAAATTATGAATTTGTTAAGGGAAAGGCATTATTTACTTAGTTCTGTCATTTGAGATGGTTTTTCCTTTTTAACAGAACCTTAACAGCAGAGTCTCCCTTTGGAGGTTTTATTCCTTTCAAGGGTTGCTATTAATAAGCAGGAAAGTGGCAAGTTACTATCAATACTTCCTTTAGACATAGAGGATGAGGAAAAAGCCTTGGAGTTTTTTCCTCCCGTGAGCCACAGGCACCGAAACAGATTGTTTATCAGCTGGGATCCCACACTTATTCTACTCAATTTGAGAGCTCCTTTCTTGGACACAGATGCCAGAAAAAAGCCACAATTTGGTGCTTGCCTGACTTTGAGCACATAAGACTTGGTTCCTCCCACGGAAACACTCAAGTGCTTCCCTTCAGCAGAATGCCTGAGTGCTGGGCTGACTGAAGCACACACAGAGCAATGCACACAATTCATATCAAGGAATTCCACTCTTGCACACAGTCTCATCAGTCTCAGTGGAAAAGCAGAACTGAACAACAGCCACAGAACCACGTATTAGTGGCAATGTGATAAGACTGTTAAAAGCAGACTTCAATCCACTTACCAAACACTGTGACATTCCCCATCTTCCTTTTCTCAGCCAACTAACACCAAGGCTGAATTTGCCCTCTTGAGAGGGTGTAACCCCGGCCTTGCTTTGCTGTTGATACCGGGATTTTCCCCCAGTGTCTCTCTCTTCTCTTCTGTCTTAACATCTGGGTAACATTTGGTGCACAGACAAATCATAGTGATGTATGTAAACAGAGATAAACATACACAATCATCACCACTAGTAAATCCTGTTCAAATACTTGGAAAAAAGCAAACAGACCTGATGTGCACTTGAGTTGAACAAGGATATTTTATGCTGGAAAGTCACAGACAGTGACAGAGTATAAAATGAATAGAGTGCTTTTAAGGCTTGTGGCTATAACACAAACCTAGGGAGAGCAGGAAGATGCTGTGAGAGCAGCTACTCAGCTTTGTTGGCAGCTGTTCTGATGGCATTTGCCAGCTGCTGGCATGTTTAGCCCCCTCATTTTAACCAAGCAGAAAGCCAGTGCCTGTTTAACTCCAACACGATACAACTGCAATTACTTGGAATGCTTTGAGAGCACCACCTTTAATCAGTCGTATGCTTCCAAAACATTCACATTTTGTGCTGAAAGTTTTCTGGGTCTTAACAAGTCTTTTACAACTTTGTTCTTTAAGCTGAGGCCTTTCTGAAGAATTGTGTACCCATATTTACAACTAATGGGAACCAAATTACAGAATAAACACTACACATCCAAACTCAGAACATGGTACTTGCTACGGAAACAACTTTTTTGAACACCAGAAACCTTGAATCCTTGTTTTGAGTTGAAAAACAAATGACTGAAGGACTCAGCAATCCTCAGCGATTGCCTGTTATATCCATGCAAACTAATTAAACCTGCTCATCTCAGGAGTATCATCCTGGCATGAAGTCACAGACTGCAGAATCTCACTGTAACACATGATCTTCTCAATGAATGATCCCAAAGACAGCTGACTCATGGTATGGGAATGAGAGGGGAAAAAAATCCCCTGAAGGGACCAAAGGAGTAAATAAAATTACGATGAATGAAAAAAAAAAAAAAGGCCACTTGCAATTTTTGCAGTATTTTGCAATCTCTTGGAAAAAAAATTATTTGGATGACAGAAAATTATACCCTCAGTTTTCCCTCTCATAAGACACAATCCAACATGCACTCAACCTGGCATAAGGCCAACCTCAACAAACCCAGCAGGAAACGTACACCTGAACTCTTTCCCAGACTGGTGGTCTCCGAAGCACATCCAGTTGCTCTGTGGAGCCACCTCTGTCTCTGAGCTGCCAAATGAACCCATATCCAAAAATCTACCCTGGTCTGTGCACCTCACATGGCTGTCTTGTGGCCTCATTTTTCTTTGCTCTAAATTCAAACCATAATCAAATAGGTGAAGGAAGATACTTCGGAAAACAGAAGTAGATAATGAAGTGAGTGATAAGTTTATAATAAATGAGAACAGAAAGTAGACAAAGTAGTTCCAAATACCTAATAAAGAGAGGAGAAAAGCCAACACAGATCCAAAATGAGGATGGTGAGTCAGGGAACCTGTTTTGGCTCTGTGAAACTCTTCTGTTACTCTTTTCCTGCAAAATACTTCTGAACCAGTTCATCCAGTTTGGAGGGTACCCTGTCCCAGTAGAACTGAAACAACTAATTCCTTCCTTGAGCCAGATGAGTCCCAGCCTCGAGGATGTGTCTGCAGTGCCACAAACAGCCCAGCAACTGCTGTGCACAGGGATTGACATGGGAGCAAAGCACTGCAGCAGGTGTGAGCGGAGCGCTGGTGGTGCAAGTGAATGAAAACAGAACTGGAGACTGCAGTCCAGCAGAAAGCAATTGAGGAGCACAGGAGAGGCTTTTGGTGTAACCAGCTCCAGAAAGCAAAGGGGATCAGGTGAGCGTGGTTGTGCAGCCATGCTGGTAGCCACAGCTACAAGCTGATCCTGTTGGGAAGCTCAGGATTACAAGGAGCTCCAGGGTGCTAATCACCACTGAGGAAAGACTCTGGAGGGGAGAAGAAAGTATTTTTTTAATGGGAACGGACACCATCTAGCAAACCGGAGTCTTTGGGAATTAGGATGTGCAATTCACAAAGGAAAGACTCTGCAAAATTTTTTAAATTGTTTAGAGATTATTTTCAGTCAGCTCACATGTAACCTACAGCCCACCATCACTGTCGAAGGATGGAGACACCAGTGGGACCTATTTGTGTAACTGCAGCACCAGAGGGCTGGGATGCAGAGCAGCCTGACATCCCTGCCCACCATCAAACGATCCTTTCAGAAAGCACCCACTGACAACACCACCTAAAACACCCTGTGCAGAATACAAAATGATACATGTAAATGTATTTCATTAGGAGCACCATGGAAATTACCAATGATATAATATGATGAGTATGAATTCAACACAAGTGATCCAATAAATCATTTGCTGATATCACCGCTCTTGATTATTGTTTTTTTGTAACCTTTACCTTGTAACCATCTAAATTTACTATAGAGTGAAAACTTTAACAAATCTCTGTGGATTTTATTTTCTCCTATGGAACCAGAAAAAATATTTTTAAATATTTAAGTCCAAGCTGTACTCCAACTTAATAAACATAAAACTTCTTTTTGTGACAAGTAACAAATTACAACCTGAAAAACAGCCATAAAAGCATTTTTGAGTATTTCAGCAGCAGTCTCAATGTCTCAATACCAATGACTTCTTTCTGGAGCAAAGCTTAAAGCTCAGAAAAGCAGATTATCCCACTTTGGTCATTTGTTACATCATGATTAGAGCCTTTTCCAATGCATACATTCATACACATTTTGGCAATGAAATTCACCATTTGTTTCATTCTCTGATTAGGTCTATATGCAGCAACCTGAATATATAAACTACCTTAATAAATTGTGAGAGGAGATAATTCCATTCTCAAAACAGATCTTTTTACAAAAACTACCGTGGATTTTTATTCTTGAAAAACATATCTTCATCTTAATCCTATACCTTATAATTACACTGATAACAAATTGATCAAACTATCCTGTCCAGTGCCTACAGTGATTCAGAGATGATTATTTCTTTCTGCAGCTTTCCCATTATAATTTGTAAGGCAATATCTCCTCTTCCATGTTTCCTTACCAATTCTAAGCAACTGACAAACAGCACTAATCTAAATAAGATTTTTTAGTTTGCTAAGTAGAAGCAGCAATAGTACATTTTTGCTTGTTTTTTTCCTTAAAATACACTGTGCTACGTTATTTACAGTCAAACTACAGTAAAACTCTTGCTAATTCCAGTGGCAACATAAAAATACTTTGTAGTTCTGCATGTGGTGAAAGACTTTGGTTATACATACCTCTGAAAAGAAAACAGAGAGGATGACTAGGCTGATCCAGTGAATTACTCCGGCAAACTGGGAAGCACTTGAAACTGCAATTAACATAATACAACAAAGGGTCATTATAGTAGCAGAGTGCAACTTAGCTTTAGTATAATTAGTACTGCTACAACTTGCACATGGTAAAGCTTGCTTTCTTAAATTTTGCAATGGAAGTACCAGAAAGATGATGAGATGCAATGGGACATGGAACTCTAGCCCTGCCAGCTGCTCACCCCAGTTCACCATGTTAGCAGCTCTTCACTGGAGCTTTTACAGATACTCCTGCTGGTAAGCAATGGCAGACACACTGCTCAGGTCTTTGATGCTCTGCCACTGCTTCATGTTCTCACCCCATGCGCTGCTTTAGTACGAGATGTGTGACTAATTCTTGTGTACCTAAAAAATCCAGAGTTAGGATTCAGCAAGGAAACAGAATGCTCTATTATCCCCACATTATTCCTCGTGCTCGGTCTTTGACAATTCAGCTCAGATGATCAGGATTTTTCTGGAACAGGTGCTTAAAAACTAGTGCTCAAAATGGGCTTCAAAATACATTTCATGCTGACAGAAAAACGCAGAAAGTTGACAGGGTCCACTAACTCAACTGCTAGCAATTCCTACTCCCACATGCTCCCAAGTTTGGTTTAAGGGAATGAAGAGAAAACATTTTCTCCTTATTCAGGGTATTTGTGAGTCTACCATCTCCACAGCACACAGACCAGAGCGGTTTGTGCAGTCTTGCAGTGTCAGAGAATGACTGTGTAAGGCAAGCAGTGGCTGTGTGCATACAGGTGCAAGGCTGTGGCAGAATTAACTACGTCCCAAGAACATACAGGGCACACACTAAATGAACAATTTTATTTTTAAATCAGAATCGATTAATATGGGAAGGAGAGGAGAGGGATGTAGGAAGAAATCAGGATAGAAATAAAACTGAGTATGCGCTGCCACTGGAACTCTCACTGCTGAAGCTCTTTTGGGGCTTGATGAGAGAGCATTTGCTGTGCTACAGCAGAAGAACTACTTAAAGGTGAAACAAATCGGCAAAATAAAAATATAATAAAGTTTCCTAAGGCGCTATCTCTACCGGGCAGCCTGAAGAAGTGGAAACCCTTTGGATGCAGTTTTTCCAACAGGGGTCGATTGACAGAAAAGGCTCAAGCTGCCCCCTAGCGGCTAAAAAAGATACAGCAACCACGAATTTGGGACGAAAATTCATCCTGACAAACGCTGAGTGACCATCACAGAAGCTCGTAGTAGAAGCACTTGCTTTCAGAGCATGTTGTTCCCTCTGATTTCCTGGCAGATACACACTGCAAGGACGCGTATGCGATGCCCTGGGTTTGGGCAAGCCCTGAACCCCGCGTTACCGAGGCACTGCCGCAGCGCAGGCGGTGCTCCCTTGGCACGGCTCTGCACAGCCTCAGCCAGGGCACAGGTCCGGCAGCCCAGGAGCAGAGCTTCTCAGCTCCACGCTGTGCAGGAAGGCCTGGTGCCTTCTACACATGCACCTACTGCAGCTTGACTGCCCAAGGAGGGCAGTACTAACACGATTTCCTGAGTTCCTTTCCCCCAAAAACCGCTGAAGATGAGGAATGGATAGCATGGTCTGTATTTCTGAGGCGCTGGAACCTGCCACAATCCTCTTTTTTTTCTTTTTTTTTAAAATGAGGTGCAAGCGAGTTAATACTCATCTATTTCTGCTTTTGCAGAACATCACAAGGTACTGAGATGTTATTTTGTTATTGCATGCAAGGAGCTTTTAAGACAGACTTAAAAAACCTGATTGCAGGACAGAGACCTAAAACAAAAGACTTACATGTTCCTTGCTTTCTGGGGTTTCTAACTCTGGTATGAATATGCTTTGTGCTAAAATACCCTAAAAGGTCTCTGACCTTTTCATGTGTGTGTCCTACAGTTTGCAAATGTGGTGTCCACCTCTGAAACCAACAGCTTTGTGCATAGAAGTGCATCATTGCAACCAAAGACTACACTGAAAGTATGAGAGAAAAAATATGCTCTATAAATGTCACGGTCAAAGAAAACACCAGGTTTCTTTTTCTGCTTTTTTTTTGGTTGGTTAGTCTGGTTTTCTTTTAATAAAGGGAAGCTTCCTAAGTAATTACAGTCTACAGCATGGACCAGCAGCCGTTAAAATGGACAGAACTGGAAGTGATGTGCTGCAAGGTATCCTAATGCACTGCTTGGTTTTACAAATAATAAGGAACTCTTTAAAAACTGTAATTACATTTTTGAGAAACATAGTTATGGACTAATGGGTTTTCAAAACCTTAATGTGACACATATCTCTCATAAGGCACAACTGGAATACTTATATCAGGATCACCCAGACAGCTTTTATCTGATTTAAAACAAGACAGGAGGTATTCAAACTTGGCAAAGGCAAAAAGCCTCAAGGCATGATCCATTAGTTAAAATGTAAAGTAGTAACACAAGTGGAATGGGTCCCAAGAAAATCCATCCAGGCAGGGGCCACCTCTGAACAGTGAAGTCACCTGGCTCAACCAAACACCTACAGGTCATGCACAGGGTGTAGGCTGCAGAGCTTTCAACAGTGTCATATGCACCAGACACACAGAGGAGCAATGACGCCTAAGTAAAGCTTTCTTTAGAAGGTTCTTCAGAAAATAAATGGTGAGAAAATGGGTGCTTCCAGAGGAGAGTAACCAAAACTCTTAAAAGTCAGAGAAATCAACAATCTTTAAACTCTTTGTCTCTACAGGAAGTGAAAATTCTCTACATAAACAGAAAGATGTGACACCTCAATAAATGTTGTTGAAAGCTTCTTCCTTGTTCAATTCTTAAGGACTTACACCCACAATTAGCATTCCTGACTTTTTTGAAAGCAGCAGACTCATCCAAATCCTGGACTTCCTCATCCAAACATGGTGAGTGACCAGAGACCAGAGAAAATAACAGCTGTAACGGAGGGGCCATGCTCAGAACAGTGTGTGTGGTATGGACAGATGGGTGAAAATGGTGAGCAACAGTGTGGAAGGACATACGGTCATTCATTCATCTTACAGAGTTTATGAAATGGCTGCAATTATCAGTGAAGTCTCTTAAAGTCACCTTAATACAACTGCAATACCTGAATCTTTACTCCACTACGATCAATTGACAAATTACAACAGTAAAAGGACTTCAACAGAATAAAAATTTGGTTTGTTCAGTTTAAAGCTGCCACAGAAGACACCAGACCATGACTCGTTCGTGCTTTGTATTCTTGCATTTATGGGATTGTCTGAACCCCAGTTGCCATTTCAACACATCTGAGATTGCAGAGAGATACCAGAGGCTGCTCCTCAACATTTAGCACAGGGGAAAGTGTAGGTGGTGTCTGTAGGCAAGTCAACTTTGTATCATAAAAGAAAAAAGGAAAAAAAGAAAAAAAAATGGGTGGAATAGAGGAAAAGAAGAGTAGGGGGAAAAAAAAGATGAATTAGGAAGCAAAACAGCAGCATCAAAACTTCCATTGTGGAACCTGTGTAGAGTGAATTCAGATAAAGCAAAACTCCATTTAAGCCATTATTTCACTCACAGTGTGCTAGCAAAGTAGAATGAAAATCTGTATCATTTCAGTGCATTACAAGCTAAAAGGCTGTAATTTCAATTCCTGTCCACTTGAGCAGAAGTAAATTAATAAGAGGTAACACCAAATACCCTATTTATTTTTGTATGTTCATCACTTTTGTATATCCACGTGTGACGGGTATCAGAGACTAACGATGCACAGATTTTTCTTCTGTGCATATGTACTATGTCTGTAAAGGACAGAGCTTTTCAAGTACTAATGACAACATGTGGGAATCTCTGCATGTACACTTTGCTTTGAAAATTTGTCCTGAACTGAATTTGTTATTTGATCTAGATTTGGTCAGAATAATAAGGAAGAGACTTCACTATACCAGGGTTCCACAAGAACACATTTCTTACCTAGCCTAGTAATCATTTAAATGGTAGGAAAAAAACATCCCCAACACCCTCCCCCTTCAAAAACCTCCCAGCAAGTTAAGCCCTTATTTCATAAAAATTAAAAAAAAAAAAAAATTAAAAAAATCAAAATTAAAAAAAAAAATCCTCCTACTCACACTGGAGAAGCTTTATATCTATTAGGAGTTCCAGAGTCAGAAGAATCACCACCAATACTACACAGGCTACCAGGAAACTGTTGAGACTTGCACTGAGCAAAAATACCTGCCACACAGCTGCCCGTCTCCCACAGCACGGTTTTAGCCAGTTAGATCTAAGGAAATAAAATTAAGGGAAAAACAAGAAAAGAAAAGAAGTGAAAAAGGAAAAGAGCTAAAGAGCAGTGAACCCAAAATTGTAAGTGCTGCTGTTATGGATACACTCAGCAATAATGCACAAAGACTTTGCAAAGTTCACTTTCACTCGTTTCTTTACCAAGAAAAATGTAAGAAAAACCTTCCCCTTGGGATCTCCCCAGTTCTGGAGTGTACTGGAGTCCAAGTGCCTTCAATGTACTGAGTCATGCAGCCCTAATTATCATACACACATTTCTACTTTCTTCCTATCTCACTAGTGTTCATGTGCTCTTATTTTGACATACATGCTGTCATACATACATTTATCAGTGAGTACCGAGGACTCTGCTATTGAGAAGTTAATGACTTTTTTAAAAGGATTTCTCTGCTACTGAATTTTCTGGTCATGCACTTTTATCCCTGCTCTACTATGAGACAGATCTGACAAGGGCTGCAAAATTTGGGTTGCAACAATCAGTCCATGACATCATGGAAAAGAATAACAGGAATCTGGAAAACACCAAAGAATAAGCTCAGTGACTCCACAGATACACTGTATAGTAGCAAAGGTATGCAGCCTGGCAAAGTGTCAAGCCTCTGGCCAAGGCTCTCTTGCCTGGCTATTTGTCCAACTCTCATCAATCTATTTGTGGATCAGGCCAAGAACTACCTTGCCAGAGTTTGGGGGGACAGCATGCACCAGGGACCGCTCCCAAACCTAGTTTGGATGAGGTCACCCTTTTCCAGAGGAAAAATAAGGTTTAGGCAGGATGCAGGAAGCTGTGAGGAGGCTGAATTCTGAGGACCAGAACGCTGGAGGGAAGTTGATGAAGCAGTAAACGTTGCATTAGTGTTGTGCTAATGCAGATGCACACAAGAGGGTTGCTAATTTTTTTTTTTTCTTTTAGGAGTATTGGTAATAGGAGTAACAGTAGCAGGGACTTCAGAAGCATAAATCCTGATACTGTTTATCTCCTAACTCCTCCCCCTCAGTGTCACTTTGATGCAGCATCACATCATTTCTCATCACAGTGTTCTGCAATGTTCCTGTACTGGCTCACCTCAGAAAGTTCGGATGGGATGGTTGCCTGACACTTCAGGTTTTCAAAGCACTGTAAATACACATTAGGTAATGAAAAGCTGACATGATTTATTAATCAGGGTTTAAAAAGCTGCAAGTGTGGTGCAGTAACCCCACTGTCTGACTAAAATACCAATACACAGAAATCAGTGGTGTACAAGAAGATATAATGATACTGATCAATTCCTAATAAACAGCTCTAGACTCAATAACTCACGTTATAATCAAACACTTGGAAAAACATCACAAAATGTTCTCTGACATACTCACAAATGAGGGAGAAAGCGATGCCAAGCAGTGCTCAGAGACTTGACACTTTCAAGCAGCTCCTCAGAATTAAGCATATCAACAACACTTGTAGTCAGATTGCCTGATTGCCTGACTGTAAAAGACCTCCTCAATTGACTCTCAAATCTTCAGAGAAGATTTGACAAGTGTTACTATCAAGATCTTGCCCTTAGGTTAAACTTTGTTATGGCTCCAGCCTGAATACAGAATGCACTAGATTTTAAATAGGTTGTGTTAAAACACAAGGCAAAAAAAAGGCATTGGGATAGGGCCTTTTTTGCCAGCTTGGTCATTTAATGGATTTTATTTTACATCATCTCAAAACGGGACAATTTGTTTTTAATGTAACTACAATTTTGGGCTTAGGTCTGGGGTTTTTTAGATATTTTTAAAAACAATGAGGAGGGATGGCTCTGTTTAAACATAACAGGCTTTAGTCCTATTCTCTGTTTATGTTTATCTTCCCTTTTCCAAAAGACCCATTATGTCAGTATTTTAATACTGCAGGGCAGCTTTTCCTATTCACAGAATCATCAGTAGAGGGCCCAAGTACCTGCCTTTAAAACCTCTACATAGTTAAGATTTTCAAATATACCAAATGTACCAGTAAGAATAAACCAACTGTAATACTTGGCATACAATACACATAACCATGATAATTGTTACTCAAGCTATTAATTACTTACAGAGTCCTAAATAACATGGAGTTATTCTGTCTGTTCAGCAGTATCATTCAGTATTAATAACACCAATTCTAAAAAGCTTCTGAATGAAGCTATCAGTTTATAATTGAAAAAGCAATCAGCTTAAGAGGTCAAGTGCAGCTCACCTGCGTATTTCCACCCATAGCACACTCATAAAAAGTCATATATAAAAAAGCCACATTCATATATAAAGTGATTTCAATGACAAACGTATGTGAAATTTAAGCACTGAAGAACCACCTTCAGTGCTGTATCCTAATTTGCTACACCAAGGAGAGTTAGTTGAACACTTGGCCTGTGGATGGACAGTGACCAGCACCTGCACGCCACTGTCTACAGGCTGACACGCTAACCACCCTGACTCCTAATACACAAATCTCACCTCTTTAACCCTGGAACCTGTTTTAGCAGAGCAGTCTCTCTTTCTCTCTCCCTTCTGTTGTGCAAGGGCTCATCCATTCACAGATGAGAAACATGGTTTTGGAGACAAACAAACCCCTACTAGAATTAGTGTGGGTTTAAACTTACCTTCCAAATTCTGGCCATTTCACCTGTGACACTGCAAAGCTACACTTAAAATTTTAAGCTCAGATTAGAAAGTCAGCTAAACAGAATTTTCAAAAAGCCCAACAAACCAAAATATAACTTACACAGCTCATAAATTTATGACGAGATTTCATACTAACTATAGACGAGTAAAAGACCTTTTTCCCTCACTTCAGACAAAAAACCCCAAACCAAACAAAAAACCAAATCACCAAAAACCCACAAGCTAGTAAAACAGTCCCCTATTTTGTTCAGAGAATAAGTACACATTCTATTGGTGTCCTGACTGTGTTTGCCTGAACTCACAGACAAGTTTGACTTCGGAAAACTTTCCTGTATGACTTCAAACAGGTTCATCAGGTATTTCAGCTACTTTGTCTCTACAACAGAAACATTGTTTACCTTTCTTGCAATGCCTGGATGAAGTAAATAAATGTACTAGCACAGGAATTTTTTAATTGTTGGTGACATTGCGCTGTAAAGTTTTGTTCTGAGACATTAAAATATATTTAGTGGAATTTTACCAGGGGTAATTCTTTTTAAAGATACTTTCACACATGGCTTTGTGCAAAACCAATCTGTCACCATCCTGTTAAGTCTTACTAATAAACAGCTTGGAAAAAAAAGAACATAAGGCAAAACTGGGAAAGGTTGAACATATTTATCTGGTAAGGAACCACTACAAACAGTTTTTTCAAGCTGTTAACAGCTGTCACTGTTTCTATTTTCTGGTCTTGTAAACAAATACCCCAAAATCTGCATTATACCTTACCCTGTCTTTCTTTCTTTCTTTCTTCTGGCTAAACAGCAAGTGTTTGCACCTCACAAGATGGTTATGATCAGAAAACAGAAGGATGGATGAGATCCAAATTGCTATCTGAAGGAGCAGAAAGGCCACGGTCAGGAAGTGACAGGAACACAGGCTAAATAACAATACAAAATCTGGCTGAGACAACACAGACAGCAGAGCCTCACAGCAGGCTGCAGGGAGCAGCTGGAGGCCTTGAGCAGCTAACTCCAAGGAACACACAGAGCTCTGCACCTTTTTTCTGGACTTCTACAAGCTTGGTTTAACTACAGAACTTTAACTAGTGAGAACACTCTCATCTTTTCCCCCCCTAAAACTTGTACTATTTCAAACTCCCATGGCATTTCTTGGAAGACTCCTGCAAAACTCTGCTGCTCAAATGGCAAGAGATATTCCCCCTTTTTTCTCCCTAAACTCACGATGGCCAGTTTATACACACTCATTCTTGTGCCAGTATTATTCTTTAACTTGATTAGGTCTTTTCCCTAGTTGGCATTTTGTCCATGATGCATTATACACAGTAATGGCAGCCACTTGTGTAATTTAATTAAAGCCCACACTTTTTGTAGAACAGACATTCAGTTTCTGTAACTATCCTAGCAGCCTCTTCTGCATGTGAATAGACAACTGGAGCAGTAGATAATATTTTGGAATAGGCTTAATTAATTACGTGAATGCTTCCCAGCTCTATTTGAAGTACTTGAAGCTTTCTAGGATCATTTGTGCTTTCTTTATAGGTGTATATCACACCATTTGGTCACAGACATCCTGTGATTACCTGGCCTTCTACTCCTCTCACTAGAAAATTGCTTATTAGGTTTTTCCTTTTTATGTTAAGATCTTTAGTGAAATATTAACATCAGCCTCAAAAACTCCCTTTAAGAAACATAAGAACAGCCATACTAGAACATATTGAACAAAGACTTGGCAACCTGTCTCCAACAGCGGCCATGAGCAGATGTCTCAAGATGACTAAGAACATAGCAAACATATAAATCCTTGCCCTTAACATTCTCACAGCATCCAACTCTTTTCCATTTGGTCACTTCCTGAGACAGATGTGTTTTCTCAGATTGTACTTAGTAACCTTCAATGAATTTCGCTTCCACAAACCCGTCCAACCTCCCATTGGGGGATAAGTTACTCTCAGCCACACATCCTTCAGAAAGTAGCTTCAGGTATCTACTGCCCTCTGTGCCAAGAGCAAACTCTTTTTCTTTCTTTGGAACTGGGCCTTAATCTGTTAATGTACCTTAGAGACTGTAGTGGGAGGGGGTGTGTGGGTGTCAAACCTATTTTAACCTGTGTCACAGACTTTGTGTAATATCAATCAAATCCCAGTCAGTCTTCTCTTTTCCAGGCTGCAGAGCCCTAGTTTACATAGTGATCTCCAATGGAAGTTGTATCACATCTTTGATCACTGTTTTCCTTTGATTCTTTTCCAGTAGTTTTATATCTAAGATATCCTTTTTGATAAGGACCAGAACTGCACTCGTGTTCAAGTTGTGGGCAAAGCCTGGATATACAGAGAGGCACAACAGCAGCCTCTCTTCTATTCCTCTGCTCCTTTTCCTAAGCAATCCTAAGATCTGATTTCTTTTAGATTGCTGCTCAGCATTCAGCTGATTTTTTTTTACAGACTTGCCTTCCAGAAAAATACTCATCTTTTCCACATTCACCCTTTGTCCTATTGCTTACCCATATTCAATTTTTGCACCAAGCCATATCTTCCCTGACTTATAAAATTAATTCCAGTGTCAAGCCAGACAAATTAGACCCATGTCATTTCCAGTCTCCAATAAAGAGCTTTACAGTGACCTGTGGGCTACAATTGCTACATTTCTACCCACAAAAACTACCTGGAAAAAGCAAGTTCTGTTGGAAAAATACAGAAATATCTCCAAACCAAAAAAGTCTTAAAATCACTGAGCTAGAAAATTAGTTCTTTGTCTTACTTACAGTACTGCTCTCTCTACCAATTGATAAAAGACATGGGAGGGACACACTCAAAGCACTTAGGTACCGGGATAAACACAGTAATGAGCTATTCTGGAAAACAAAATTTACAAAACGAAACACTTAAAAGGCTGTGTACAGAAACAGACATTTCTAAATCACTGAACACCCCTGTAACATGGCCCAAAATTTCACATTTTCTCTGCTAAAGAGCTGGGCACCTCACAGGTCCTGTTGAGCTGAATGCTCCCTTTCTGCTGCAGTGCAGGTCTGTTTTGGACCACAGCACCGAGAGTAGCAGTGATATAGTACTGCACAAAGAACACATCAGCACTACAGTCTCATTCACTGCATCCTCATGTCAGGATTTTGTACCATCTTTCTGGATTCAGACTATGACTGGCAGCTAAAGCTAAATTACAAGTCACTTTTGTAAATGCAAGGAGTTTGCTCACTACGTGCAATAGTTGTGCCCTCTAAAACCTTTGCACTTTATCTTGGGCTTGGACCTCATTATTCACCATGCATCCAGGATCTGCATGAGGTGCACAAAACTTTTCAGAAAGGGGACTATTTTTAATTTTGCCACCAGATAAAGATAAGAAAAGCAGAAAACAAGAGAAATGTGAGCACTTGATCTAGTCAAGTTCTTTTAGAAAAAGCACCTCTAAGCTTTGTAGAGAGCACAAGTAAAATACCTCAAAAAGATTGAAGTAGTATCTGAAAGATGAATATGAAAACCAAAATAATGGCAACTACTACTTGGTACAATTACAGAAGACAGACTGAAGAAACAGACATCTTTTTTTCCCAGGATGGGTGAATACATTCACCAGCAAGGTCTTGCAATCAGTTTAAAATGCGAGCTCACAACTCTTCTCTGTGTTAATTTCTGCATCTCTGTAAATCTCTGTTCAGTGTTGGTTTCTCTTCCTTTCTCTCTCTCCTTATGGTTTTCTTTTTTTCAGATATTCCCACTATTTAAGGCACTTTCCAGCTCTGACCAAACAAATCTAAGGCTATGAACAGATGATCATAAATTATTAAATTACAACAGCGTGACTCTTTGCAGCTAGTGTCAAATGAGTCACATTAACTGTGTGAACTCAGAAGCTTTACAGCTTTTGATGTAAAACACAGTATTTGAAAGCACCTTCATGCTTCAAATGTTTAACATAAAAAATCAAGAGGTGCAATTTAAAACAAATACAACAAATAATTTAAAAGCTGATGTGTATCTCTCCCCCCTTGTTTCTCAAACCTCAATAAACACAGATCTTTATCAAGAGAGAGGCTCATTGTCTATCTGCACACACACAAATATATAGTCTGTAGTGTAACCCTCCATAAATTTTTTTATAATTTATTGTGATTGATACCTCCTAACTGGAACTTACAGAAAATATAGGAAGGAGAGCTTTTCCCTATCCATGTATTACTTTCTGCATGTTGTCAATTTTTCTGCTATTCTCCATCACTTTTACTGGACTTGATGCAAAAAAAGTAGTAGAGAGAAACTATTTTTTGAAAAACAGAATACTTGATTGGGAAAAAAAAAGAAATTAAAGAGTGGCATTTAAAGCAATGTTAATATTTAAAAATCATCTCACCTTTCCGGGTGATTAGTCTCCTTAAAGAAACGCTGGCATACTCTCTTCATGCAAACTGAGTCCAGTGGAGTCACAGCCTCTCCAGTAAATTCAGGACAACACATTTTGTGTCTTGTGTGAGGGTTTCAGGTAGAGCAGAATGGTTTTTCTTGCCCGACTACCCTTTCACTACTTACAGGTGTACATCAGGGACAGGCTTAATGTGCCCCTAATCGGCAGTCCTTTCTTTGTTGCTTAGCACAGTGATCAGCACCGTTATCTAAATTTCTGACAAAACCAGGTCAAACTGTCCACAAAATTCCTTCAACAACACCAACAGACAGGAACTGACTGCTGTGAGAATTTGATATGAAAAAGCAAAGACCTATCAAACTGCACAAAGTAAGACTTTCATTCCAGTATTAAAGCCAGAGAAATGTCACCTTACATATGGTCTGCCTAACAAGTTAAAGACAGACCATAATTTTCTTCTTCCCTTACCTTTTTTTCTTGTCTCGTGGGAGGGGTAGCTAGTGTGATGCCATCTCACAGTTTCCAGGCACACAAAGAGGGTTATGACCCACCTACTCCTGACTGCCTATTAATATCAGCTTTCTTAAGATAAACATTCCCTCAGATGAAACAAAAAGCTGCCCTAGGTAGCAATCAGGTCAAATTTGTGCTTGGACCCTGAACCCCTTGTAGCCTTTAAAGGTAGAGGAGAACCTTGTGTGCACCTTGAGGTACACAAAACTAAACCGCTCAATCAGAAGACTCCTTTCTTGCCCTCTCTTTTACCTCTAGTCTGATGTCTCTCTTGCTGCTCCATGGAAGGAAATGAAGACTTACTGGTGAATGTCCAGAGTAAGCAGGAACTAGTGACTGTGGACAATTATGCTGTCCAACGAGGTTGTGGATAGATGCAGCTTGTAACAACCACTCAGTTTTGTCCAAGCACAGGGGATGTGCCAGAGCCTTGCAATTAGAACGACTACAGCTAGGCTAGATCAGCTGCAGATCTAGAACAGAGCCACACAGAATACATGCAGGTCCGTGCAGGCTGGCACCTTCCCTGAAATTCTCTGGGAAATGCATACAGAAAGCAACACATGGAGTCTGAAACAAAAGGCAGACTTCCAGGGAAGGGAATCTTTTATACTCTCTGGCATTAGCAGCATCTTCTGGTATCTCCACCTGCACTCTGTACAGCAGCACTGGGGTAAGAGAGCCTCAGTTACAAAGATGGATGCTGGCAGAAACTACAGGGATTTTGACATTTTCTGCCACCTCCTGTGCTGCCCTCCCCACATCCCCCTCTTTGCACATAAGGGAGATGCGGCTGCCAGTTCCCGTATCAAACTGATCTGACCCACCCTACCTCCTTCTCACTCGGATTGAAGCCAGTCACAACTCACAAGGCCATGGGTAAGAAACTACACCACATTCATAAAACCAGACATATTCCCAACCAAACCAGGAGGTGGCACAGGGATAGTATTTTACTTCTGCTGCTGGGCTCCTGAAGCCCAGCTCTGCTCCTAAATTTCATGGCATCAGTTGTCATGAATGCTTCTGAAAGGAAGAAGTCACCATTCCCACAAGGCAGCTGAACATGCTCAGCCAAAATGCACTGGGATACCCAAACTTAAGCTCTGAACATTCTTCAGAGAATGTACTCTACAGCTGGGAGGTCTGGATGGCACCTGCTTATTTCCACTGAGACTGACAAAGCCACAAAAGAAGCCTGTGTGAAGGAAGAAATCTTTGCTGAGAAAAAGAACGAGAAGCCTATTTCCATGCTTAAGACTGCAAAGCTGCTCAAATGGTTACAGTGAGAGATCTGTGCCCTTTGGCACAGTGAAGAATTGAGTTTCAGACCATAAAAATCTATAAAAATGCATATTTGAACTAAACTGGTATTGACTCAGCACCAAAATAGCCTGAGGGTTACACCTGCATACTCAAATTAATTTTCAAGTGCCTCTTTTGCTATGCAGGGTATTTTATGTTACAGTTGTACCGTACTTATAGAACCCACTCAAAATATATTTCCCCTTGTTTGGAGTAACAACTTTTTGGAGAAGTCTCATACAGTCCAATTTGGAAAGAAATTAAAGGGAAGAGCCTTCCCCACATCTTGCTTCCTGACTACTATACAGAATACCTGCTGAGCTGAGATCAAGCAGGTCTCTGCTGATTACAGAGCACAGGTTAAAACGCATTGAGCTGTTAATAAAAGGAGGCTTATATAAAGTCTTTTAAAATCTTCAGCAGTGAGCATTCTATATGGCTTACTGGGAAGTGCTTTCACTGGACCTTACTGACAGGGGAGTATGTGTTCAGAGTGACACACAGGGAATAGCAGTCACAGAATCAGGGAGGGCAGGCACCAGCGCTCACCTCATCTCTCTCCCAAGGGATGTTAAATATAGTGTTATCATTCCTGAAAAATGCATCTTCTTGAAGACATCCAGCAATTGTACCTCTATCCCCTCCTTCCCACACATACCAGCAGTCTACCCCAGCACTTCGCTGCCCGCACTATTCTCTGCTGCAATTCAAGCTTTTTACTTCTTGTCCTAAACAACATGGAGATCAATAACAGACTGTTCCTCACTGAAATCTCTTAGAAGCTCCCCTCAAAGTCTCTTCTTCATGTGAAACACAGTTATTTCAATCAGTACTCCATGGCAGGTTTTCTGAGCCTCTAATCATTCTCACTGCCTTCCTCTGGATTCTCTCCAGTTGACCCAAATCTTTCATAAAGAATTTAGTACAGCAGTCCACCTACAGCCACTTCAAGCCTGAACAAGGCATAAGGATGACTTCTAATGTCCTTTAGGATAACAATGCTACATAATCTGACACTGGGCTATGTTTGGGCAAATGCTATGAACTGATTAAGATCTTTTATTCCAGTAAACCTGGAACCACCGTTCTATGAAAACAGGAACAGTATGTATATATTGTGTACATCAAAGACAACATTCTCACATAAGCAAACGACACAATTCAAATTACTGGGTGACACATACACTATCTGTCCTGGAATCAGCAGTACTAGATATTATCTCTCAGTCAGGAGATGTACAGCTATGTACAAGAATCACGGCGGCCAACTCTCGTCATCCTGAAACACCTTTCTCAAGGAGCTTTCACCAGACCATTCTGCTTGTCTGACAGGCTAGATGTTTCATCTAGTTTTTCCTGAGATAAACCTTCCAGACTGTAGTCAAGCAGTAACTGTGAACCGGTTAAAATGATAAACAGCCCTAAAGCAGCCCAGATTAGTGATATTAGAAAAGGTCACTTCCATCCTGTGACAGTGATTTTACATAGAGTTTGAGGACAACTGGCTGCACATCTCCAGCTTAACGTTTCCTGTTTTACAGGCCATGAAATTCCTTTAACTTAAAACTACACAACAAAAATCTGCCCTTTGTACTTACCCTTCTCTTTGGTACTCCTCATCCAAATTTGACAAAAGCTGGGACCCAGCCACAGACAGATCAAGTGCAGCTAAAGGTAGATCTCGATAAGCAAAATTAACAAGCTGCACAGGAGCAATGCTTTTGGTCTCTTCTTCCACTTGTTGGGAAATGATCTCAACTTCCGAAACACCGCCTTCAATTGTAGGCCTGAAAACGTAATAAATACACGTATACACATAAAGAAATATAAATGAGCAAGCAAGTAAAAGTAAGTTAGAGACAAGAACTTCACAGAATCCTACAGAGCCCGCAACTTAAAAGGCCTCTGCAAGGTCATTGAGGGAGGTGTTGTCACTAAAGAGACAGATCAAATCTCTCCAAACTTTAGTAGATCTCACTGTGATCAACAGAAACCTCACAGAAGAGAACAGCATTTCACTCTGCTGAATCTGCTTCAAAAGCACTAAAGATAAATGGCTGTGTTATAAACAAATACAGAAAAAATGCGTGAACCCAAAAGGAAAATATTTGTGTAAAACAGAAAGAAGGCATGTAACTCTGCCAACTAAAGACTCACTGCTTTGTAAGTTAGATCAGTGAGCAATGAACAGCTAGGCTTATTAATTATACACAAATCAACTGTTAATTAATAGAGGCAGTTTGACCCCTCTTCCAGTGTAGACTTGAATACTGATTCAAATAGTTTTGATGGATAGCAGCTTTGTTACACTCACCTAAAAAGGATCATTCTGTTACAAGTTATTTCAAAATAGTTCTGAAAGGGAACCATGATTCAGAAGAATTATGGCCTCCTCCATAAAGATTATTTTAACTAACCTTATGTACAGCTTCTAAATCTGATCATGTATTCTTATGGCAACCCACTAAAACTAATGGAAACCCCAGGCAGGTAAAAACAGTCTGACAATGTGTATGTCTCCCACATTTAGAACAAGACACTACCTCTGTAGTTAAGTTTATCCACTACCATTACTTAGTGCATGCACAGGATGACTCAGCTCTAGGACACTGCTTGCATGTCAAGGGCTGATCTTTGCAGCACCCAGCAAAGCTGCTTGCCCTGTTTGGTTCCAAGTAGGTGCAAACACAAACTTCTCCAGCTTTCTTCCAGGGGGAGCCTGGTAACTTTGGAAGAAATCTCAGGCTATTGTCAGAGGTTTTCAATAGCAGGTGTGAAGATACTCTTTTTCCATAGGGATACAGTTAAAAAGTTCTTAGCACCCTGTGCTAGTTGACTGCAAAAACTGCATTGGTGATTTTATTTTAAAGAAGCTTATTAAAATCTTCCAGCAATTTAAGAAACCTGATTAGTAGTTCCTTTTTTTTCCCCAGAAAATAAGAGAATACTTTAGAAGACCACTTAACTGGTATATCTTGCATAAGGATATCATTTAAGGATGAGGGTGAAGGAACTAAAATTCTGTGTTGAAAGTTTCCATTGGTCAGAGTCTCACCATTAGATTAATTCTTTCAGATGTAAGACACTAGTCTTGAATTAAAAGGAGCTAACTGCTGCCAGAATTACCCAAGAAAGTAAAATGCTGTTATATGTAGAGTATTTGGCAGGCAAAGACTGCAGCTGTGTCATACTGTGGCAGAAAAAGGAGGTAAAAGGAAGTACTATTTGAACAACCTAAAAGCTTTTATTTTATTCATGTGTAACTAATAACGGAAAGTAATGAGATTCTTTGATTTCCAACAGAACTGTATTCTTCTGTAAACAACCTGAAATCAGAAATTCAGAGGTAAAAGCTAATTTTAGCAAGAATTATCTTTGATTTTCACCTTTAGTGCCATCCTGTGGACAATTACCTTTATAAGTCCAAGCTGGTTCAGTTTTGCATGAAAGAGCACACAATGATCAAATTTCCAGTATCATAAAGGAAAAAGGACATTGGTTGGTGCAACCTTCCCTCCCCACACAGTACTGAGTTTCTGTATTCTTACACAGACTAAATGACAGATATAGTCTGATCTGATTGAAAAGAAAAACAGACTAATGTTGGCAGACAGCTTTGGTGGCAGGAAAAAGATAAACGGATCTAAAAATAACATACAGTTACAATAGTTTTCAGCCACTGCTGTTAGCAACACATCAGACATGTTTACAGCATCATTCACGTATTTTCTGTTAATTCACATTCTTTAGACAAACACAAAACCTTCCTGAAGTCACATCATTCTTCTCCAGGTAGCAGCCTGTTCCCTTTCATTTAAAGTAAGTTGTATCACATGGTACTTACTGAGGATTGGTCATGTTGGAGGATGCAATCAAATCAGCAGTGGTTCCAATATTTAACTACTTCCAGCTGCTCTGCATAAAAGTTCTAGCCTTGCAAGATTAGGTCTCTGCGAGAAGCAAAACAAAGTTATCTAAAACACAGCTGAAAAAAATCCAAAGGGCTACAATGACTTCTGTTGTCATGTTGCAAATGTGCCTAATAGTTTAATTCCCCCATGATTCTTTTTCGAAGTGTTTTTATTCCAGGTTAATTCCTCCATATTATGGAAGCTGTACAGTTACCGTGCATTTAGTTTTACACACAGACATGTACATCATTCCACAAGAACACAGGTCTTGCTTTAAACTGCTAGATTGTTGAGAAAGATAACCAAGATCAGAGGGGAAAGCGGATTTTCAGAGACAGCTCATGGCTCCAGGAGATAAATTCTATTGGAAGACAAATTTTTACCATTTTTTATACTTTCTAGACATGAGCATTAACATTGTCAATGAAGTCTGGGGGTTTGTTCTCCATTTTCCAGTTTGAACTGTTCCTGACTCCCTTTGCTACCTTAGGAAGTGTCTTCCAGAAATTAATTCATGTTGTCAAACATTCTAGATGGGCTGTTAAAAGGATAGTATTTTGATCAACAAAAGCCAGTAACACATTTGGAAAAGGCAAAATCTCCACTTGGGCTGTACCTGGAGCAATGCATGGCCACCAGAGAAAAAGAGGACAAGCCTGTGAGAATGAAACCTACTGATACACAGGTTTTGACAGCAAGAAAAATGAGGAATACCACACAACAAAAAAAACCTCTTAAAAATCATGAGAGACCTTGTAAAGCTATTGTGAAGATTATATGCTGTATAATTTTTAAAAGTAACATAAAAACAGACTCTTACTTTGATTAAACAGAAATAAACATTGGCAAATTAGAATTACTTACAATAACACAAATGATCATGAAAAATGCTCTTATACTAAACTTTACCCTAGAGTCACTTACAGGCTGAACTGTTAGTCAAGTATTTACAGTGGAGACATACAAATATAGCTACATTAAGATCTTTAACAATCACTTGATATGAAAAAATAAAATTGAACTTACATCTTTTGCAGAGCCATTTCCAAGGCTTTATTTCATGTTTTGTAATTTTATAAAAACGTAAAATGTAGCCAATGCATTTTCACATTTTCCAGATAATGTGCCTGGGTATGCAAGAAGAAAAGTTCTACACTGTGATCACCCTCCTCAGGTAGGTAAGTGAGCCAAAAGCAATTTAATTATTCATATGACAAGGACAACTTTAAAACAAAAGACTACACATACTTTAGAAAGACACACACCCTCCACTTATTTACAACCTTGTAATACTTCTAAAGACAGAGTAAGAAGTAAATGTTTTTCAGATAGAGCTTTGCTAATACAGAAACTTGATTTGATATCCATGCAAGTATCAATGGGAATCTATTCCCCGGCCTTTGTACTCCTGAAATTATTTTATTTACTATATTCCTGAGGCAGCAAAATACTAAAACATTTGCCTAAAATTATGAATATTTAAATCAAAAAGAGCTTTCTGATAGCAATTGTTACACCTACCAGGACAACAAAACTAAAATTTAAGACTCAGGCTTATTTTGCAATGTTAGCTCCCTAACATCTCAATTTAAGTTGACATTTTTACAACACAAAACAACCCCAAACAATTTTGAATAAAAAATTTTATTCAAATCAGTTGTTTTAAGCACTCAGCATGAGAAAATGGTCAAGAATGAGGTACTGTGCACCTATCTTGCGAGACTGAGAAAACTGAGAATCCTGCTCTAGCTGCTTTTGCAGGCCTGGAGAATAAAAAGTACATGGGGATACAGCTGATTTAGGAAATGGGAATAAGACTGATGGAAACTGGCCTTAGAAGACACAGGCAAACAAACGTACATATGGAAGCTTCTTAACCTAGCAAAAACCTCACCATTTATTCAGGAGACAGCACAGTGCTGGTAACCCCAATCTCCCTCCCAAAGGGGACTTAGAAAACAAAACAGTGACAAAAACTGTACATCTAGGTTTTAAGAAATCTAATTTTTTTGGTTAATCCTAAGATTCTGAGGGAACAGGCCAGGACACAGACATTAAATATTTGTCCCTCCAGAACACAGTCTCTTTTTTCCCAAAGCTGGAAGCACATTCACAATCATACAGAATTGTGTTTTACAACTCAACCAGGGCCCTGAACCGAATGTGACCATGGCAGCAGCAATAAGCCAGGCCAGCTCCCTCCTACTGGAGCTGGCAGCTCTACAGGTAAAGTTTGCTCACCCCAGGCCTGAAGGAGCTGCTGGCAGGAGGGCAGCAGCTCTTCTGACAGCGTTGCCGGCTCCACAGGGAGCAGAGTCCAGCTTGCCGCAGCCGCAGGGATCGCTACCATGACACAAGGAGCTCACCGGGCTGAGACGAACAACGCCGAGACACCTGAAAGGAGAGACAGGGACTCAATTCTCCAAAGAACTCAGTGCAACCTTCCTGAAAGAAAACGTGGCAAAACGTGAGTAATCTCTGGTAAAAATGACTAATGTATTAGCTAATTTAATGAATTGAAGAGACAAGTAGAGTTAGTAAGTGCAATAAGAGGACAACAAAGATGTAATAGGTTGTGTATATGTATCTATCTATCTATCCCCTAAACGGATTACTGTGATTCACGCTTCTTTCCAGGCTTTATGGAAGCAACAGAAATATCTTAACATATACTGGTATTCTGCAAAAATGTATTTTTTTACCATACACTCCACCTCATCTGTTTTTAACTTCTTTAAAAAAATCACATTTTACAGCAACACAAACCACTTGCAACTTCCACATGAAATTTCTGTGCAACTGAGTGGTGTTTAAAGGCAGCGGGGATCAGCAGGGAGATTTCATTCTTTTAAACTTATCGCTTGCTTGCATTCCTATAGGATCTTCCTGTAGGCAAAGTGGAATGATGTTGCTCTTCTCCCTGCCAGCAAAGATAGGCAGAGGGCAACTTTTGGGTATTCCATCCATCACCTAAGTGAAAATTTTTCCATACAGCCCTTTCCCCACCTAATGCACTCAATGTTCACTAGACAAAAAAGCCTCTTCTCTCATAGTCTCATCTGATGGAATTACTAACACATCCAGGGGTTTTGGCTTTTTTCCCCACTTTGTAGAATTGAGAGTAGGCAGCACACAGTACATGCTGAGCTGCCACGTGAACATGGGCAGTGCCCGTTCCCTGAGATTTCAGCAATTCTGTTTGTTCCATGGTGTGTTTTCCAGGTGAGATGGCTGTACACGGAGCACAGTTTCCAAAGTTTAACAGAAACAGTTTAGAAGGGAGATATGACAGAAAGGAAAGAACTGACCCACTAGTTTCTAGTGCAAGCTTTCAAGCAGTGTAACAACCAGAAACATTCACTGGACTAAATGACTGACGTCTTGTATGTACCAAGAGGACAGTGCAATCTGATGGGAAGTGTGTAAGTTTGCAGACTGGTAGCCCAGCTTAAAATGTGTGGGATCACAGCTCAGATCTCAGCCAAGCTGATTCAGCTCTTCACCCCTCTGCAATAGCTGAAGGAAGTTGTACCGCAATCACCGAGCTCTTTCTGAGGCAAGACCTTCAAAATACTTAAAAGTGCTGTCCTTGCCTTCCAAGCCCTTCTGCTTTGCTCTGTTCTCTGCACCCTTACTACAACAGGCCAATGCTCCCCAAGGCTTCTGCGAGGTGCCCTTGGGTTGACTACGATTTTTCACCCTCTCCTCTGTAGGGGCACTGGCAAGCACCTGCTTACAGCGCCCAGGTTGTGCAGGCCGGGCACTGGGGTCATGCGCTGCACTTGAGCAAAGGTTCGGGCTGCTGGCCTTGCCCAGCACACATCGTGCCTGAGTTAATTTGTTAATGTTTAGATGAACCTTCTATTGTCAGTCACCACACCTTGGCTGGAGCTTGCAAATAGGAGATAAAATCCAGCTGAAACAACAAAAAGCATAGAACAGAGTTTGGAAAATGTATGCTAAAGCATAGCACATGGTGTACATACACTCTAAGCTAAAAGAAAAAAAAAGAAACCAAAACAAAACTCCAAGAGCAAACCTAAAAAAAAAAAACAAATCCATACTCCACTGTTGCATGAAAACCATGGCTTTCAGCATTGATTTAAGCACAGTCTTACAAAATATGTGTCACAATGTAGTGGGCCCAGTTGGGGGTGGGGAGTAGGAAGACGATTTAATTTAAGCCTTTTGCACCGAAGTCCCTACTAACTTGTACCCTATTCAGCTGAGCTAAAGTCAAGACAATATGATTCAGAGGTGTTTGCTGCACTTGCTCATGTTCTGAGGCATATTATCATGAAGCTGTAAGCTCCTGTACAAAATTCAGATGCTAACTGAAGTATCCAAGTTTGTGTCCTTACAAGGTAGCTACAAAACCAAATTCTGACACGTTCTTCTAATAAGTCACCCAATAGCAGCTTAAGACACATGGACAGGCTCAGAGTTTGCATTCAAAGGAAACACCACAGGCCTCACTGGAGGAGACACCGCTGTGGCTGCAACGTGGGGTTTTGGTGTTCTCATCAGCTCCAGCTCCTTCCTCTGCCCACACCCCATCCATTAAAAAAAAAAAAAAAAAAAGCAGGATGGCTTCCCTGATACAGGTCATAGTACAGCTCCAAAAATAGTTGTGTCAGCAAAAGGAAGAGAGCAGGGCAAGGCATTGTGCACAGCCACAGAAACAAACCATACAGAATAGAAAGACTTCAGATCAGAAATACTCAAGGACAATGTGCAGAGCCCTGGCCGTTGGCAATATTCAACTGGAGCAAACACACAGCATGAAATAATTGAAGAGACTGAGGAAAGGGTGCAAAGGAAGGGGGCTTTTGTGGGGGTTTTTCTCCTTCTGTGTCACGCTGGAGCTTTTTCTCTGAATCTAGCCCACACCAAGAAATAGACTTTTGCTTCCTTTGTGCAAACAAGTCACATTCTTATTTCAGTCTATAAATTGAAAGCCTTATACACTCTAAAGGCTCAAATGCAAATGACGGCTACACATGTGCCAGCTGGGCAATCCTAAGGAGGTCAGGGAGCTATTCAGAAAATCAGGAAGAAAAGGAATAACCTGAAATAAGAGTAACAAGAGTAGGGAAAACACCTAAACAGACATTCCCCCCAAAAGCTTTCAAAGAGAAAGGGCAAGAGTGATTTTGGGGTACCTGCATTTAGCTCTTGTGAATTAACCCAGCCAATTTTTTTGGTGATTAACACCACGGATGATATCCTGAGGATCACCACAAACCTGATGTGATCACTCATCGCTACTACTGCAAGTTGCATTTCTCCAAGGACTGAAATTTCTAGGCTCCCTGGGATCACAACTGGTTTTGTCCTGAGAATTTTAATCTTAGAGCTCCAATCATCTGCATTTAGAAAGTTTTATTGGTCACGTGTGCCAAAACTGTTTCCTTCAGGAATCCAGCAACTTGTACATCTGAAGGGGAAAGCCTGACAAATCTGCAGGAGTGGCCCCAGCACTTCCTTGCTCTGCTTCAGGTTAAACAAAATTGGATTTTCTTTTTTCCCCAACAGGAAAAATCACAGGTTATGGTATTAAAAAAATTTCTTTTGATTAAACTGACCCTCCCTAATGCCTTATTTAAGACAAGAGTTTGATAGAGTATCAGATTTGTCAAAAAAATATGAATGCAGAGATGCCACACAGAAAAAAACCAGAAAATTAACTTCCTTAATCTTTAACATTCCTATGCAGCGTTCAAAAGAAAAGAGGCACAAGAGATGGAGTTTTTTATTGCAAGGAAGAAGGGACATTGAATTTTGCATCTTTTTCATGGTGGGATTGACAGCAAAGTTTTTAAATACACCACATCAAAAAAAAGGGAAAAAAAACCTCTTCATCACAGGAAAGGTATTTAGATGGGGGGGCAGGGGGGGAAGTCAGGCATTCACTAATTAGGAAATGGCAGATTTGCACTTGCTCATGCAGTCATAATTCTATCCCCTTGTGGAATCATCCTGTATGCTGAAATTAAGCAGAACGCTGTTCTAGGAAAAAAAGAGAGCATGTAATCATGTAACTAAAGACTCTCATTATTCCTAAGTGCAACTCACACTTTCTAGAGAGGTTTAGATGGGCCAAAAAAAAGAAAAATTATCTTGTGCACAATTACAATAATCTCTTCACAAATGCAACATGATCGTTGGTTGAATCCTCAACATTTCAGCACTGCAAATCTGGACTACAGAACAAGTAACAGTAGCTGGAAGCAAGCCTTTAGAAGAGGACTAATCCAAAACAGACCCTGAGGAGACCCCAGTCAAGCCCACGCTCTTCCAAGGAGTTTGCAGGTGTGCAGCACATGGTACTTCCAGATCAAAAGAAACAGGAGGAGCTGCTCTGTTTGGGAAGGTTATAAAAAGACTCTGCTCATGCTCCTTCCTTGTGTTCTCTCTTCACATAGAAGCTGGGAAGAGAGGGCAGGGAGGGCAGACCTGCTTGTGTAGCAGGTCTCCAGATAGGTTCTGTGACCTGCAAATACTCCAGCATCAATATGCTTTCAACACAAGAGCTGCCCCACAGCTCCTCTGGGCTCTCGTTCAGTTCATGCTACACAGTGCACACTGGCACTGCTGAACTCATGGTTCTCACACACTCCCAACGTCTTCCAGAAAAGGCAGAGGTCTGGCAGGTACTGCAGCAATCCAGAGTGTTGCTAATTCAGAGGATGCCACGAGGCAGAGAAACTATATTCTCTGCACTGAGGGTCTTCTGCTTGAGGAATTTTAATTGTATGGCAAATAATGGGAGCAATATGGATCTCAAAAATGTGCAAAACCTGTCCATCTACAAAGGCTATCCAAATAGCAAGTTTGCTCTTAGCTCCTCAATAAACAACAGGCATTCATTCAGCCAGATTATTCATTTGATCTCTTTCTCTGGAGGAATTCCAAGCATGCCATTTCCCTTTCCATTTTACAAACCACTCTCATTTAGCTGTAATAAATTGGTGATCCCAACAGCTATCTATAGTTTCTGCATGTGGTAGAAAAAGTCCCCACACCAGAGGGTTCTTGAGTCCAAAGAACAAACAAAACAGGGCAACCACAGAGCTAAAAGGTCCCTTTACAGATTTGTCTGGTCTTCAAAGTTTGGGCCTCCTTAGTCAGGGAGAGCCCAAAAGCAGGCTTAATGTTTCCCTTCAGGATTAGGCACAGGGCTGGCAGCTCACAGCATTTCACTGCATGCCTGAACATCTCCTGCTCTGCTCACGGCTGCAGCTGCTGCTGGGGGACTTTGGCTGGAACGTGAGGTCAAACCTGCACACACAGAGCAGCACCACCTGGGCCAGACAGGGCTCCCAGGGAGATGATCCCTCTTTACAGCACGGCACAAGGATACGGACAGGGACCATGGGCTTGGATAAATGGCTCCGGCAGGACGCCGTGCGGATGCTGCTTCTGAGCTCACTGTTGGGAAGCCCAGGATTAGTTTGCTTTTGAAATGTGCCACTGCACATGCTGCTAGGAAAGAGCCTGGCATCAACAGCTCCACTGGACTGAAAACATCTGGCTTTTTCTGGTCTGGGAAACTAAATGACTCTGGGCTCAGTCAGCATATAGTCAGAAGATCGTTCGGACAAATTTCATAACACAGCCACTCCTCCACAAGCCATGATTTTTTGTGTCACAAATTCTGTTCCTCGAACGAAAAAAACCCAAAAACAACCAAACAAAAAACCCCCCTCAAACAAAGAAAAAACCCACCAAATGCCCCTCAAATCTCTCTTGGATTATAAATTAAAATATAAAATTTGAAACCCAAAGTTGGGTTTATATTTGCTTGGCTAACAACAATTGCATTTCTGAATTTTAAATGTTTGGGGATGACACTAACCTAGTTGAGTTGTATTAAGCCAAATTATTACTACTGGAAGCAAATCAAGTACCAATTTAGTTTCAGAGAAGTATGGAAGTTTGTTTTCGTGTGTCAAGAGTCAACTCTTGGATGTTCCTTTTAGCTCTCTTTTTTCTACTCCCTGGATCTGCATTGAAAAGCCAAACCAGAAACCTGCACCCAAATCTTTCTGTTTTTAAGCCAAGCAAGATCGGTCCAGCCACTCTTTAAAATAGTGAAGAAAAAAATATATACCCTTTAGAACATGCTAGAATGAACGTTTTTAGGTCTATACAGATACCTGGCAGGTCAGCTCCAGTTAGATTTGATTTTATCACAACATGAACCTAATTTTTGCAGTTAATGGCTTTTGAGGTAAGAATAGAAGTCCATTTGAATCCAAGAGGAAATTTTATTTGGACAGAGCAGGAATTTCACTCAGGCTTTTAACAAGAGCAGCAGAGTAACACAAATCCTTGAGACACCCCGAGTGCGAGGTGTGTGCCAATACAGGGGGGTGACATTGGCAATCTGTCACGTGAAAGTACCAGCGTCTGTCACCACCTGTCTGTCTGGAAAATGGGCAAAACTCACTACATTTTCATTTTCATCCACCATATCTGCTGCCCGTCTTACTTGGAGGTTAACCTTCCAAAAAATACAAGCTTGAGTTTCTGTCCGTACCCTTAGATTAATGTAACTTTCAGATTGCCTTTCAGCCACTAGCCTTCAACCTTAAGACTCTTCCTCAAGCTATTAATTTTAATTTTCTTCAGATCCTGGGCCTAATGGATATTGGAATGAAAGGCCTTTAGAAATTTTAAAAGTATCCTCTAGTTTTCTAGAGGACCTAATGTCAACCAAAATACAAAAGATTCACAACACTACAATAAGAATGGGGGAAAGTACAGAGAATCTCACAAGAGATTGTTGGCACCTCTTGAAGCTGAGATTTCAATGCATTTTGCCAATTACAGCTCTGTGAGGTCCATAAATATTATGTTTCTGTCTAGGAAGGAGAGTGAGAAGAGAGTTCTTTAGACCAATTCTGTCTCTCACATAATCAGCAGCACAGAATCAAAACAAACTTAACTAGACTGGTACTAAATCCAGTTATTAGACGAATCTAAACAAGCATCTGGAACCAAAGATTTCATTCTAAGAACCAACTAAATTACAAATATATTTCTGAGAAATATCTACGTTTTGTCATCCCTGGAAAGTATTATGGGCAACCTTCCAGACAAAATGCAATAAATTTATATGAATTTATGGCTTTACCGTGTAACTTAAAAGCAAGCATATAACAATCAGCTCATTGATGTGAAATTTATTGCTTTTCTCTCGGACAGTGTTATGCTTTTTAATTCAGCTTTTGGAAACAAACAGCCCAGCTGTTTTGAATGCAAATTTATGAATAGTTGCAGCATTTAATCCTGGTGATGCACACAGGATAAACTCCACTCGGCAAAAACACACTAACATTCTTGAAATCACATCTGTCTTGTACTTCAGAGGCAAGTTATCTCACAGAGGAGTGGGGACACAACAGCTGAACTGCTTTTGGCTGGCAAAGTCTTTCCTGATCGCTAGGAGCCTAAAAGGCAGGATTTAACTACCTTATTATAGCATGCAGAATACTGACAGCCATTATTTAATATATATGGCTGGTGCATTTAACCAGGTCACCCTGGTTCCCTCAGCAAGTGATGGAATGCACTTACTACAAATTACAGGCCAAGTTTCTGTCACAAAGTACTGATGGTGAGGGACTCAGTCTAAGCTGTGAGAAAGCAGGCCCAGTCCAGACAGTCCTGTGAAGCACCTGGAGCCACAGCCTGCCCAGTGCAGCCCTGTCAGCTGGCCAGTGATTCCCACCTGCAAGCAGCAGTGTGTGTGCCTTCCCCCTGCGCCTCCAACTGAGGCCTGGAACACATCACAGGGGACACATACATGGCAAGCCTATGTTTGGAATCTGCCTAGACTGTCCACTGCAAATTGCACAGATAAGGCAACAGTTCTTCCCACTGGACCTAAAAAAGGGATAGGAAGTGAGGGCTCTTTTTTACTAGAGGCAATTGATTCATTAGGTATTTTGTATGGAAAGCAGAAAGGATCAATAAAGTATGCAAGAGAAGTACTTTCTGAAAATGTTAAAAAGCATTTGATCTGCACAGGCATGCAGAATTCCTTCAGAAGGAAGCTATTTGCTTATTCATGTAAATACATATTAAAATGCATTCAGCTACTGGTAATAAAATAAACAATACACAGAAAGTAAAAATGTCCAATTTATCTTCTTCCCTTCTCAAGAACACTTAACATCACCATCCCCGCCTAGCCCTCATCTCTTTTAA
Source organism: Eulacestoma nigropectus (assembly GCA_013397775.1). Taxonomy (NCBI): domain Eukaryota; kingdom Metazoa; phylum Chordata; class Aves; order Passeriformes; genus Eulacestoma; species Eulacestoma nigropectus. Next base: position 95,201 of record VZTE01003934.1, read on the forward strand.
ACTCTGCAAGAACAGAGGACTGATACTCTTGTCACATGAGGAAATGCAGAGCATCACAAGCTACTGAATAAATTTCAGAGAAGATGCAGGAACACCCACCCATGAACTCCGTTTGATTTAGAGGGGAGAACTGTCAGCTTGTGCTCTTCCACTGATAGTGTCAGCATCAAGATAAACTTAAAATCAACTCCTCAATTGCTAAAGGCTCACAAAGTTCACTCTTCACTAGGAAATTAGCCTTATTGTGATTTAAAACTGTGAGCCTAGAACCAGCTTTTCCTGTGGCACTCTAATTTGGTGCTACTGCTAACATACTAAGAAATTTGTGTTCTAAAGCAACGAGGATGGTACTCTGGGATTCAGATATAAAATTTACTTCAGTATTCCCTCAGGCTTCTGCAACGCACTTTGAACCAGGGCCTTAAAGACACAGGGTAAAACTACAGCCCCAGCAGAACATAAGTGAGCGAGAGGTACTGAGCAATAAGAACAGTATCTTAGAGGCAGATAAAATATGCACCACGGTGCAAACCGAAGTCTGAATGCTCTGACCCTGTTTCAGCTGTTTGGACTTCAGTGCCTGAATGCCACTTCAGGTGCCTTCATAGGACTAGACTGTGGCTTCCTCCACCCCAGTTTTTCCTTCATGGAGGAGGAGAAGAATGAGGAGAGAGAAAAAAAAAAAGTAAAAAACAAGAAAAAGAAAAAAATAAAGAACTTTCCTGCCTTTGAAAAGTTTTGGTCATAAATTTAAAGGAACTGTAGTGATAAGGCACCATGATAAGGGAAAGCAAACTGACGAATCTAGCAAAAAATGAGTCCTTGCCTGGGAGCTGGTCTTCCTGAAGTGGCCCCAAGAATCCCAGAGGTTCTGCCCCAGCAAGCTCCTGCTGCCACTGACAACACAGCCAGAAAGCAAAGGATAGGGACTGGCACAGAGAGGGACCTGCCCTCAGCTTCTCCAGCAATTCCACAAGTAAACTTTGCAGTAATTGTTCTACCCAATCAGTAGACTCAATTATCAAATCATAGCAAAATGGGAAGAAATACATAGCATACAAAAATCTCTCATGTATTTTCAATTAAAAGTCATGCATGTTAATTCCTAGGCTGCTCTTTTAATATACAGCCATAGGAGTTCATTTGCAGTTAGGGAGATGATAGAGAGAAGTTATTCCCATTTAAAATGCCTGGCAGTAACTTCAAGTCAGACCTCAGTCGCTTTTGCCAGTGTATTAAATAATTATAACAAACATCTATTAAAGGAGATACAATAATTTTCTGTGAACACTTCTATCACACGTGACAGTATCCGCTGGAGAAATGTACAATGGAAGCTTTTGCAACAAACTCCACTACCCTAGAGTTCAGCACCGGGAATATATAAAACACATTTGAAAAAGCTTTGTTTAGTAACTATTTTCTTTAAAACAGATCATAAAGAAAACAGAAAACTCCAACCCCACTGCCCCACAAAAAAACCTTTGTTCTCTATCCTTCAGTATTCTGTGGCACCATACAGGCAGAAAAGCTTTGGCCACTGTGTGACCCAACGTAGCAGTCATCCTGCCACCCTCCTCAGCTCTATTTTAGCAGTATCTTATTTAGTACTTCAAGTCCCATGACCCATATCCAATAAGGAGGTTCTGTCTAATACACTGAGCAGATAAAAGGATGTTTTTCAAGCAAACATTATGCAAGGGATCCATACTGCAATGCAAGCTCCAGAACAGTAAACAAATGTCAAGATATAAATAAAATCCATTTTTGCTCTTCAACCTATAACATGTAGCAGTCACCTGCTTGTAACAGAACCGTGTCTGTTACAGCTGCAAACATGGACTTTTGTTAAGATTTATCAATTAGTCTTTATTTAAAAAACAGGAAAAAAACCCAAACCACTTTATCAGTCTAGTCATTAAACTTTTTTAGGAAGTAGGAAACTCAGAAAACCATGTTTAAAGACAGACAGATGAGAGCAAAGAAGCTACATCTGTATGAGCTTCTGGATTAAAACCATGAAGAGCTGGCGAAACAGCTCTGAAAATTTTCCTAAATATTTTATGTATCACCATTGCACTAACCCCTCCAACCCAATCATTATCTGCTAAACAATCTATCAATCTCAGCCAAAGACTCTCCAGCACCTTCAATAGAATTTAAATAAGCTTAAATAAGCTAATGAGTATATATTTTTTAACTAAACACAAAGCCCAAGACCACATAGGAAACAGATGCAAAAATCTGGATTAGTACTCAAGTTTCTGACTTTTGATCGAGCCTTCTGTTGGTAAAAATCCTGCCACTTTCCAGTAGAAAGAAAAGCCTCCAGTATTGTAAGTGTAGGTTGTTTTTCTAGATACATATGCAAATATTTCAAAAATAAAATTAATTGTTTTTTGAAATCTTATTTGAATCAGAAATATAAAAAACCAAAATCAATACAAATTTTCCAATAAACCAAGAATATCTGCAAGGAATTAAGATGATACTGGCATCAGGTGAGAGATTTACTGCACTTGTCACTGTAAAAACAAGCACTAAAACCTGCTGCAAAGACCAGTATGGGATTTAAAGGGGCAATATCTTGCGAGCCTTCATTTCTCATCTTCATAGCTCCAAAACACTGGTCCTTAATAAAACCTATTCTCCTGTATAATTCTTCTCACTCTCAACATGCTCTTTTAAAACATGATGTTGACAACTGACAGGTCATGAACTGTAGAGCTCCCAACACTTGAGAAGTGGAGGGTAGAAAGCTCTCAGACGGTCCCGAGCATCTGTTCTCAGTAAAAGCTGACAAAGGAATCCACTGTGGGCCAAGATGGGAGAGACACCAAAAGGACAATCAGAATCCTATGATTTTTAAGGTCCTAGAAATGAACAATCTTTCAGACAAGAAAGCTGGCCCATGCTTTGGTTATTCACATGCTACTTAGAGATACATTCGGTGATTTAGAAGGTGGTTTTTAAAGTGACATAACCCCTGCTCCAAAGTACTTAATCTAATTTGAAGCATTGCTTGCAGTAATAAGATCACACAGTTTCGAACAAGCATAGATTAAATACCTTATCAACATAGGTTGGTTTAATGGACCTACCACACTCATGCTGAACAGAGGATCTTTCAGGAGAAACTGCAGGATAGACAGCATGAGAAACAGGGAATGCTTCAGGATAGGAAAATTTCTGTCTTGAATCAAAGATGAACAAGGTTTTGACAAGATATTCCGTTAACGAGTAATTTCAAGAGCCAGTAATACTGGAAATGCTCTTCTACTGAGCACAAAACAGAGAGGTGTCCAAACCAAGCGTAATGAGCTTCAGAGAATAACACTACTCAGAACTAGCATCAGGCAGCATCCAAAGGCTAAAAATCCAACATATACAGGCAGGCCAAACCACAGTGCACCCTCAGCCAACAGCAGAACCCTTCTGGAATGAGATGGGACCAAGGCAACCAGTGAAATTAGATCAGTTCAGGCAGCCCCACATTTTAAATACACTTCACTGCTGCCCTGCCCACTGCTGCAGCTGCAGGCAGAGCACACAGTTGGAGGACAGAACTGTTTTCTCCTGCTTTTAACAAGAACGTGCCCCATTTCAAAAGGCCCAAGGAATAGCTGCACTCTAGTGTGCTATGTAACTGTAGCATTGCATCACATTTCACTCTTATAAGGAGTCAACCCACTCATTTTCCATTAAATTACTATGCCTCCCTTTGTTCTGGTAAAAAAATATATGGTGAGCCATAAAAACTAAACACACACACATTTTTCCCATCTCTGCTTTCAGAGGCCACGACTAAGTGAAAGAAAAGACTGCTTTATTGTGTCCAGGCCAATAGTTTTCCTCTCTGGATTAGCACTCAGGATTACCACAGCTTGTGCTGGACTTTGGGACTAGTTGTCAGGCTGCCCAGTTTAAAGCTAACTCAGGTACAGCTGTACAAACTGCAGTCTGCAATGCAGCACCAAATTAACTATTTAACTTAAACACAAATCCATTTTCCCTACTTACTGAAAAACAGCAGCTGATAAACTATGGATCTGGCATTCTCTCACATGCAATAAGATTTGCTGCAAGTATCTAAAAATACACTTCCTGGCTGACAGCCCAAGGAACCAATCAATGAAAGTTCAAGAGGTGCATTTCACAGTCCAGATGTTCTCAAACTCTGCTCCATCGACAACTTACAGAGATGGCTGGTCACATTATGCTGGCTTTTCTCCCCTTTGCTGTACCAGTTTGTATCCAGAAGATGAAAAGCACATTTACAATTCTTAAAATATTTCTCCTTAAACATCTTTTGCTAGTTAGCATAAAAATATCACAGCAAATCAATGGGATGAGAGGCTATCCCAGAGACAACTTGGTGGAAAGTATGAATCAAACTTGAAGCTCTGCAGCAGAACAAATTTAATGAGAGCCCAGACGGCAGAAAAATTCCAAGATCCACATGTACATACACACATTATAGATAATGACAAAAAGTCCACCTGGCAGAAATGCTTTTCCTAACCCCACCTACTCACTTTGTCAGTGGATACAGTGTCAAAATTTGTGAAAATTGGGGAAGGGAAGGAGAGCTTACCTGCTTATTTAACAAAAAAACTTAGTCAGATTTTCTAGGCAAATGAATTGCAATAGTGAACAGTGTAATTAGATCTTATTTCATTAAAAACCCATGCCTGAATGATTTCCTCCAACACTTCAGTTGTATAATATATAACTTATAACAATCAGTTATAAATTATTATAAAAATGCAAAACTATGTCGCAGAGAAAAGACAAAAACTAATTTAAACACGAACTTATCCATGCATCAAAACAAACACAAAACTATCAAAATGGACAAAAATCTAAGCTTGAAAACACTACCATACACCTTGCGCAGGGGAGACACAAACTCTAGCTATGGACATACAAATGTTGTCATCCATCCTTTCATTTGGATGCTAAATTAACAATTAGCAACTTGAACATCTTTGACACTACACACCCCAACAGGCAAGAAGGGAAGCAGCTTGGTCCGGCACGTAGATCCAGTAGCTGCTGCTGCTGCATATATATCTGTCCATGCTCGAATCACAAGAACCCTCATAGTTCAGTCCTTAGAGGGAAAAATGAAAGGAATGTTTAGCTTGATACAAGGAAAATCATTAGAAATTACATACCATGCAGCTTCATTGCCCTTAGCAGAGAATTGAAAAACAGGTCATGTATGGCACCTTTTATACATCATTTTTTATTTTGATCTTGGCTTGCAAGTCCTTTGTTTCTCCTTTCCTTGCAAAGGCACACGCTTCTCTTTGGAGCACAAATCCGTAAGCATACTCAGAGCAGCCTCTGAGGCTCTTTTGCTGCATTTTCCAGGGAGCAGCCCTAATTTTGCCAAGTCAGAAGAATCACCAATCCATCATTTTTGCTACATGTTATAAAGCAGAGGACTAAAGCAAAATTCTAATACTCAGTGCTTTTCCATGAAAAAAGTGCTCTGCAACTTCAGTCTGCTCCATCATTCCTTCCCTGAATAGAACTTTTGCCCTTGGTTTTATGTCTCTGCTTCAGTCATAGGGCTGCTTGATGATAACAGAACATGCACTACACTCTGTGCTTTTTTCAATCCTAAATAATCTAGACAAACTCCCTGCTTTTATTAAAACACTGGTATGCACTACAATTTTTCCTTCAACACCAACAATTCCAACACTTGCCCACTATGTCATTTAATTTTCAAGTAACCATTTTTAATAAGCCACAGCATTCTATCCAGGTACTCAATTTCTGCTGTGAACAAGAATTTGTTTTCACCTGGAGGTTCATGTCTCTGCAGCACAGGTCAACAGCTTCATGCACTACATAAACCTTTCAGCCAATATTCTACTAGCAGATTCCTTTACAGAGAGGCTTCTAAATTAGCCCAACTCAAAACTATTACTGTGGCTAAATACGGGGCTTGGGTAAGAAGTGGAGAAGTGATTTCCTTAGCTCACCATCAGTCTTGTTGTCTGAGGGGTTACTGAGATCATGGATGCTGCTGCCTTGGTCTCTATTTTTCACATGTCTTTTGGCAGATATATAGAGCAAGACAGATTCCTTTATGTATGATAAAAGCTACAATCACTGCCATCTCCTTAGGGAAGGCAGAGTGCTGATCACAGCTCAAATGGGCATTCAGCTCATACGGAAAATACAACTTCTCTACTGCAAGGCAGGCTGATCTTCTGCAGGCTAAACAGTCACAGATAGAGAACATGTGTTTTGATTAGCTGACTGTGCTGCACTTGATACAAAAAAACATTACTTTGAGTGGGTTTGATCACTTTTGTTGTCCTTTAAGGCAATAATTTTATCATCTTACGCTTTTCTTTTAAACTCTGTCTTGGGAAAAAGAAAGTAAGATAAAATGCAGATGAAAAAGGTCTGTTCATCATCACCTGCTCCCCAGCCTGTACAAAACAGAGTACTGTAGCACTGGGGATTCTACCAAGCTGACAGTTACCTCCAACCATAAGCTTACATAAATGAGTGCCCAGAGGAACCTGCAAACTTACTTGAGCTCATATTCTGACATACTTGTAAAAATTATCAGCTATTGACACTGCAGTCAATAATTTCGTATTCTACCTTGGAATCCTTAAGGATTAAAAAGCCTAAGTAAATATTCATAAGGCAGAAATACTTTCTCTCCTCTAGATAAGCAAAATAAGGTGTACTGTGTGACAGAGAAAGATATGCATTTCTCTCATAAATCCTATTTGTCTGTCTTAATCATACACTTGTTCTCCTTCACTATTTCTTTTCTTCCCTTTCTGCCACAAGCAGTTTGAGAAGCTTCTAAACTGTTTCATTCTTCAGGGCATTTTCTGTTTGGTTTGGTTTTTAATACAGTCTATGTTTAAACAGTCTATATGGTCCTAAGCATTGCTGCAAACACCCATATAAAATTAAATTCAATAAACAAACAAAAAAATCTCTTCAACACCTTCAGAACTGCAGGTATGATACAGTCAGTGAGACATGCACATCAGAACAGGCAGTCTGCCATCCTAAAAGCTTCTACTGAACTCTGTTCTATTTAGTTCTTACATCAGCTGGGTAACAGATGATTTAAAATACAAACATTCCATGTCATATACTTCAAACCTAGGCTCTGAATGCAAACAGTGCCATTATCTGCTTAACAAAGACCAATTATTCACGGAATAATCAAGCTACTGTGCAAGTTCTGAATGCCTGTAATATGTTACTTGATAATATGGTGTCTTTTGACCTAGACAGAGCTGCCTACAGTATATAATTAAAGGTTTCAGATACATTTTGCTCTTCTCCTGCCAAATGTTGTTCATGCAGTGTGCTTTAGATACTCAGGGTAACTAAGAGAAAAACAATCTTTTTCAGACTGAACTGCTTTGCTAAACCCCTTAAACACAACCAGTAAAAGCCCCAAGATCAGATGTCCACCTAGGGAAGGAAAGTGCCACGGCTATCAGCTTTTCTTCTAATACGGAATCCTCCATTTTATAATTTAATATTTTGAACACTGGCCTTCCCTTTTTTCTGTCTTCATACTAGGACAGAACACTTGGCATGATAATGTCTTATGATAGCATTATAACCAAGATAAGCATTTAATTTCATTAGACATTACCAGGAGAGAAAGCTCCTGCCCCACACAGCCACCAACAAAAAGGTTGCATGTTTAAGAGCGATTTTTAAAGCTTGTGAAATACACAGGCACTAGGGCATAAAGTCCTCCCTCTCTTGACAAAATGAACTGTGCAAGCCTGTATTTCCCAGTCAATTTGTCCCATGTACCTTAATCCTTATTTGGAGGCATGAAGCAGAAGAAAGCTCGCTGACTTCACGTGTTCACTCAGTCCATGAAATCTCTCCATCAAGGCAGCCCGTGAAAGCACCAGTTAACAGTGTTCTTAGATGAGGCTGTGGAACACTTCTCACTAGAGATATACTTCCTCCATCTGACCCAGCAAACATCAATCAGATACCAGCTGCTGCCAGTCACCTGCGCACTCCGAGACCTGGCTGCATTTCCAAATGCGTCAAACAAATAACCAATTAGTCTTTGTTTGCTAGTTCACTGTATCCAGTGCTTTCAGATTCGGGCCTTGGCAGGCTACCAGCTACTTGGACTGCAGTCCCTTCCCTTCCCCCCAAAAAGGGAAATCATCTTATACTGAAAGAAGTTCTTCAAAAGCAACAAGCCTATCTTCACTTCAGAATGAAGCAGTGCAGTCAGATTGGGTAAAACATCCAACTGCTAATGGAAAAAAGACCAAATTACTTTCCATCACTCCCAAATTTCAGAAAAGCACAAGGGAGACAAGGGAACTGCTGATGACCATTTATAATCAGAAGAGAACATAATTAAAAAATAAACCAAGTATCACCCTTACAATTGGACAGCCCATAGCTGAGATTCAAAGGGTTGTAACAGTCCCTGAGCTCCTATTCCTTGGGCTGTTGAGGGAATCCTTTGCCTGGCACTCCAGGCCTTCCCAGCATTTCAAAGAATACCTTCATTTACACATCAAAACTCCTGCCTTCTGGCAGGATATGAAACCTGGGTACCAGCCTCAAAGCAGCACTTAAAGACAACTGTTATAGTCTCTTACTTAGCTAGAACCATGGTTTTTTACCTGCACAACAGTTACTTCTTTTTCTACAGCAGAATAATAGATGCAGGAAGATGGCCAGTATCATTAAACTAAAAACCTTTAGAATCTTTAACTAAATATAATCTTTTTTCGATGTTAGTCTCAGGAGCCACTATGGTGACTATGCTGACTTCTAAAACCAGAACCAAACTGCCTTAACAGTTTCTTCTATCTCATGAGAAGCAAACTACTAAAGGAATTCTTCCTCGTTTTCACATTAAAAAACAATAGCAGGGAGACAAGTTTGGTGAAGATGCTCATGAAATCCACTCAGCATGTCACATTTAGATCCATCACAGATTTATCCTACAACAAACTCCTGAATAAAATACATTTCAGAAAACATCAATACGAGTCATATGACACCATGCATTTAAAAACCCCAGCTACTCTCAGGAAGTACACTCCGATGTTCTGAGCTAAGGAACTGGGGCTAAAAGAAAAGCCTTGAATTTTTCTGTGCCACCCCTCCTTTTTTTCTTCTTCTTTTGAACTGGAAAAAAATTCCACAGAGCACAAGTCATTCAACAAAGTAGTGCAAGGTGCAGCTCAGCAGCGATTTAGCAGACCCTGGCATTCAGTTTCAGCCAGCAGAGCCGGCTGCCCTCAGTGCTGCTACAGCATGTATTGGCTATAGATCACCGATAGACAGGCCACAGCTCTCATGAGACTCTAATACAAGCCATGAAATATTTCCTTCTCCCCAAATCTACTCAGAATTCCCACTGTCAGCCTAGTTTCACAGCTGTGTACTGAGGGTTGAATTGCCATTGTAAAATGCCTGGAAGACATACTAATGCACAGAATATCTGTTCAAAAACAGTTCCTTCGGAGTAAGTCCCAAACTCAGGATTGTTTTTGAAAACTTGAAATGAACTTCTCTCATTGCATGTTGCAGTACAGAATAAAAGTTTTTCAGAAAGCTATTTACAGTCCTTTAAATAAGCTCTTGCAGAAAAAAGGCAAAAAGTCTCAATACTTACAATAGTTAAAAACTTGACCACTTTTGTTCAAAACAAAATGAAAACTTTAAAGAATGCAGTGAACAAACTCTAGCCACTCTCCTCCACAAAGACAAAATTCTTCTTTCCAGTCCACAAGCACTTTCATATTATGTATCACAGTGGAATCACTGCAGCAGTACTACATAATAAATATGAACGTAACAATCAAAAATGAGGATGCCTGATCTAAACAGCATGGAAGATTGTTTCAGACAAATTACTTTCCTCTGACTTATTTTCTACTTGTATAGCCACCTCTTCCAATTTCAAAAAATACAGGCTTTTCCATGTGGCTACATGAAAAACAAGCTCTTGACTTATAAAACAGAAAATGCACAAAAGTTATCCCTCCTAAGTATAAAATAAATTGAATTTAAAATATACTTTAGCTGGTACTCTTGTCTGCAGGTAAGATATAAGAATATTACAGCATAAATATCACCTAATTGTTTTTTTCAGTGGTACTCCTTTAGATAACTAGAGGAAAGCTTGGTTATTACTATTTCCATGTTTGCAATGTGAAATGTGATAACATAAATGCACACACGCTCATGGTGCCAAAGACAGTAAGATTTCTCTTTGCCAGTGTTGATCCTTGATATGCAGGTAAACAAGAAATACCTGGGTATACCCAAAATGCACAGGACCCGAATTAACATCTATTATGCATTTCAAGAGACTATGTGATAAGCTTGTAATAGGATGCAAAAATGTCAATGGAATTTTTCATGACATACATACAGTATTATCTATATAACTAAGGTTTTCCTAAGCATCTGTCACCGTTCACTATATTCTCATTAAAATGTATTTAAACTGCAAATCCTCTGGGACAGGACTTGTCTTTTATCCATACTTGAAGAGTCTGCTGTTCACAATGAGGATCCCAGCCTTATTTGCTTTAAATACTAGCATAGCACAAGTTGGGTTTTTTTATGTAGAAGATTGAAAATATTCAGAAAGAGCCCTTTGTGTTCTTTCTGTGCTTAATTCACATTTACAGATCAGTATAAACACTTCAGCTGTCATTCTAGTAACAGTTTTACCTACCTAAGAAATTCAAGATGGGGCCAAATTTGCCTGCATAATGATTTCACAGTAAGTGGCAACCAGATGGACAGCACACTGCCATATGCTCCCCTTTGCTCAGAGGTGGAAAAGTGAGCAAATGTGAACCACAAAAAAAGAACAGAGAGTAGGGAGAAAAATATCTCTGCAGTAGGCCCATTAATTCACGTACCCACCCTTTCCTACCAGAAGCATGCACAAATTTCCCTGCTCCTGGTACCTCAAGATCTAAATTCAGGGGAGCAGTGATTAGGGCAGCTCAGAACGACTGCTGTCTCCAGCACAATCCTTGCTGGGCAGGTGCATCTCTGTGCTCCAGCCAGCAGTGGCGCATTCCTGAGAGGAGCTGGTGTACAAGCACAGGGAAGAGAACAAACATCAGCATGGCCCTGATAAAGTGAGGGAACAAGGGCATCCCTCCACGGGGCAGCCTCTCTGGAAGCTGCACTCTTTCCCATGAAGCACCAAGAGCCCAGAGGCTCAGAAGTTGTGCCCACTCTGCAGCCTCCTCTCAAATTTTTTTTGCCCAGAGTTAACACGTGTCAAAAACTTTTAAGTAAACCTTGATGCTGCCCATGTCTTGTACTGCTCTTTAGTTGGAGCAGACAATCTGGCCATATTATAATGTCTCCAAGGAGTACCTGCCCTTTTAAACTACTCCTAAAAATAACACCTTTCCAAGTTAAACATATCTATTTAATTACACTACTGCCCCTGCTCTGAAAGTCCTTCTTCTTAAGACAGAACAGAAAAAAAAAAAAGAGCATTCAGATTTCTGGAGGTGGCAGCCGCTGGTAACAGAAGAAAAACAGCAAATATGCTCAAGAAAAACCTTTCAGATTGGCTTTTTTTATATACACTTGTGCAATTAACATGTGAACCTTGATCCATATCTCACTTTCCTGTTAAAAAGTTGCTTTCAAAGCTGTCTACTTTTATCACTCCAGATAAAAATGCAATTATTTACTATATGTGGGTTGTAAAATCCAGGCAGCTATTATATACAGAGAAAAATTATGGACTGCTTGCTGAGACACACCACATGCCTCATGTTTACATCCTGTATGTTTGCTAACTTTAATTATTACAGACAGGAGCTCTTCAGTTCACTTAAAGAAGAGCTTTCTTTACATTTGTACCATCAGCTAAATTGACTGGTAGTTCAAATGGCTGCTTTTCTCTAAGAAATTATTTGATAAACTTGAACAAAAGCATTGAAGGAAAAATTATAAAATAATTCAACAGCAAAAGTCTTACTAACTTCAATAAAACTTGTATTTTGCTATTTTTATACATGAATTTTCATTTTCTATTAGTGGAAAAAGCTGGTAGGCACACTTAAATATCAGACACATAACACTTTCCACTACAAAGACTTTCACAACTTTTTTGAGAAGCTCTGACACTTGCCTCGTCTGCAGGCAGCCTTTGAAGTTCCCTGGAACAGCAGAGATGCTTTGTCTCATGGCAATCCATTCAAGTTAAACTGAACTGTTTTCCTATGCCTGCTTGCTTTTTTTAATCAAGTGTTTGGTGGCCTCTCAAAAACCAATCCAAATGGACATGAACTCCCTGTACACGAAGGCTGGGCACCTCACAGCTCTGACAGAACAAAGGCAGTGTGCTGTGAGCACTGGCAGGCTGCTGAAGTTAGAAAGTAGCGGCAGGACAGAGAGCAGAAAGGAGGATGAAACAGGTCAGACTTCACCTGTTGTTTCCCTACACAAAGCACAGAACCCACAGGTCATTCCCCTGCTCATCAAGTAACAACCTTACCAAGTAAGGCAATTACCTGAATTAGAAATCACCACTAAAGGCTCAAATCCCATTTAGGGATTTTTTTAAGGTCAACAAGGGAAGTTTATACCTCCATGTAGTGTAATTTTACCAAAAAAAACCCCAAACCAACCAACCAGCCAAATGGGGCTAAGCCTCCCAATACCAAGAGGTGCCATGTTAGAAACTAATTTGCAAGAAGGTTATTTGGGCTGAAAGTAAAGCTCTTGAAAATTAGGAAGCACCACGTTTAAAACAGCATATTACTTTAGCTCCATTTGCATTAACCCTTCTCTCAGCTATTAAGATCACATACTATTTCCCTGCAAATCATTGCCTCATTCAGTGAGCAGGGTGGCTCCTAACACTGAACTGTATCTGCACAACCCTAAATCAGGTATTTGCTGACTTACAGGCCTAACTCTGCCACCAATGTATCTAAACATACATTTTCAAATGTCGTTTCATTTGTGTGTTATGCTCAAAGCACACAAGGTGCTTTACAGATACAAGAAAAGATACAATAATTGCCACAAAGAAATTTTAGTTGCAACACATCAAAGCAATACCAAACCCTAGACATGATAAAATGCAAGTGAGACAGAGGAATAAAGGAAGAAATAAGCCAATGCTGCATTTTATAATGCTTAGTTGATGACACAAGTATCATTAGAATACCTCCATTGCTACCTGAATTTACAAGAAGGCCTGACCTCACTCTATTCATGCAAACCCAGTGATTTCAACGAGATTACATGGAGATAACAGACCTCATTGGGACCTTATAACTAAATTAAGAATTAAACCCTAATATATGAACTCGTCGCACCAAATCCTAAGCCCAGCAAATGGGTGGGCTGAAATATGACAGAGACTGACGTGTAACCCTGCTGCTGCCCACAACACACCAGCTAAGAATTCGGAGGAAAAAAGGTTTCAATTCACCTTGGACAGAAACCTCTAGAGCCAGAGAATGAACAACAGCAAGGTTCTACCCCAGAGTAATAATAAGCCAACTTTTTACTATTTTTCTACTATTTTTCTCTTGAAGATGGCATTTCACCAAGTATGCTCATATCCACCTACACTACAAAAATACTCCCAAAAGTTCAGAAATTTTTTCCAAGTAAAAAAAATCCAAAACTCCCCATTTTCCAACACCACTGATTCCAGACTTACCCCTGCTATTACTAACCTAACAAGAGTGTGGCAAACGCCTTTCAGCAGCACACCGTATCACTCTAGAACCAGCGAGGAGAGGAAAAGGAGGAATCAAATCTCAGTCTTCCTGTTATATACCAACTGGCAATGTAGATTCTTCAAATAGCACTTACTGGACACTTTTCATGTTAACACATGCGGCAGAAAGGACTCCAGCTCAGTCTCCCATGTCAATATTGAATCTGCAGTGCTCAAAGTATTTTTTCTGTTAGTTAATCCCATTGTCCAGGAAGCAGTTTAGCTGAGCGCCACTATAACTGAAGTAACACCCTGTTTGTTGCTCTGATAAAATATGCAGTTTTGTCCTGCATAACACAATTCAATTAATTCTTGTGCTATTGCCAGGTAATGCAACTAATTTAAACAAATAGTGATGATATAGGTAGATTTTAGTCATGTCAGGATCTTGTAGGGCAATGCAGTTTCTCCTCCTAATTTGGACCTAATCACGTGTAATAACACTGAAACCATGCGCTTCATCATGCTGGAGATTTTGCTAGTTCTGTCCCTCCGTGCTAAAAGTAATCTGTGATGCAATATTACTGCAGCGTCAGACTCCGCAGTGTAGAGACCATCAGAGACAAAGAGCAAGCTGCCAGGTAGCCAGGTTTTGGGGAGTCACCACTGAACCCAAGTTCAAGTAACAGCACAACAGTACTGGGGGCCAGGAGAGGGAAAGTGTAATGAGCTGTAAGCATCTCATACAGGGCACCTTCAGAACTGTAATCATGCTTACATCCAACTAACCTTTGGGAACAGGCACAGTGAGAGGGGAGACAGCTACACTGTGTGTTATGTTCTGCATTTATGCTGTCAATCACGATCTGAAAATACTTCAGCCCAGTAGCAGGCTTGCACTGGTACTCACACTGCAAGGATAAGTAGCTCACATCTTAATTTTCTTACTGACCTTTTCATAAATCAGTGCGAGTTCAGATCTTTATCTCACCTACTACTCCAGTTCTGTGGCTGAAATAGCTGATGCATACTCTTGCTTCATGTCCTTGTCCACTGCTGTCTTTAGCAGAATTACTACCCACTAACCAAATCTAACTTTGTGTGCAACTTCCAGCTCTTTTCACCCTTCAGGCAAAAACCCCCCGTTGCACTAAACAATTTTGCAATAAGTAGCATCAAGACAGAGCTGCAAAAACTCCACTTTGTTCAGAAACATAGAGAAATTATGATGATGAGTATGTGCATGCTTTGCTTCGGGAATGGGCTCCTTGCTCACATAGTCCCTTCACTGACTGTGAGCACACTCTTCCCAGCATTTAGGAACCATAACACGTTTGAAGCAGCACACACTTGCTTCTTATTCTGCATCCTCTGTAAGTGAAAAGTGTTCCTCCCCTCTTCTGAACAGAGTATTCTGCCTCACAAGACAGACATTGTTCACAACATCAAGACACACATATTCCCATACAGGATACTTGCTGCACAATGCTAATCACAGTATCTCGTTGCAAAGCACCTATGTGCTACTATTGTACGGTCTAATTTATAATCCCTGCCTAACGTGACTGTGGTAACAAAAACCCTTTTACAAGTGTCCTGCAGGAACTTGCAGCATCTTCACAGGAACTATCCACACTTGGTTAATAATGTCATCACAGCACATTAAAAGTACACAGGTTGCTTACCCCTCTTTGTGCAAATTCCAGTAATAAGTGTTGCAAAAATAGCAGGATTCCTAACAGTCACATCGCAAAGCAGCAGCTCCTGACTGTGTGCCTCTGACAGGTGCCCTGCGTTCAGACAAATGAGCCCTCTCTGCTGATTGCATTCACAGCTGTAAATACCCCTAACACCATTACTCATTTTACTTCTTTTACACATACAATCTCCTGCAGCTGTTACAATTGGTGTCAGGTGCATGCTCTAATATAGAACTTGCAGATTGGTTTGCTCTTAAACCTGCATGTAAGAACCAGGAAATTCTGCAGACACGTTCAGTAGAACCTTTTCCTAACTTCAGTATACTAACAAGCTTAGAAACCACGCATGTTCATGTACTACTATTTTAAAGAAAAGTGATTGTGACATGCTGTCCTGTTATAGCTCATCAATCCCCAAAATTTAGATTTCACCTCTACAAATCTAACAAAAAAAGGCCTATAAAGTTTATGACATTTTATGGAAGGCAAACTGAAAATTCCCTAGTAAAGAGCGCTCTAAATGGATTTCAACTCCAGAAAAGAAACTACTATTCCTTTTCTCGTTGGGGCAAGCAATGCTGCTGCTCCAGGACAGAGGGTTTCCAAGAAGCGCTGCAGCACCTTACAGATATAGAGTACTCATGGGTGAAGACACTGCTGAGGCACCACCGTTGGGTGGGTTTGCACACACACAGACAATAAAAGCAACTTCCACGCTCAGGCATTACCGGGGCTGTTTGTATTCGAGATCCTCACACCAGAAGTTGTCCAGCTGGGCCCGTCCGGAGGCGCGCGGGCCCTGCCGATGAGCGGTGCCGGGGGGCTGCGGTGCGTGAGGCGGCCCCCGGCTTCGAGAGCCCCCCGCAGCCCCCTCCCCTGCGGGAGTAACGCCGCTCCGGCTGCGACACCGCGGCCGCAGCCCCGCACTACAGGCGGCCGCGACCCTCACACCGCCCCCCGCCCGGCCGCAGCTCGGCTGACCCCCCGTGAGGGGGCTCGGGCTCCACCGCAGGCCGGCCCGCGGCAGAGCGCCCTCAGGCCCCCAGCCCCACCGCCGGCAAGTTGGCGGGAGGCGGCGCCCGCCGCCAAACTTTGTCCGCCGCGGAAGGGCTCCCCCGCCAGCGCGGCCCCCGCCAACGCGGC
>VZTE01003934.1:112202-146413 GCA_013397775.1 Eulacestoma nigropectus
GCCGGGGCAGCGCCGCCGCCGCCGCGACCCCCGGGCCGGGCCGCGGGACCCCCGCGCCGCTGCGGCGGATCGCGACAGAGCGCTGTGCTCACCGTGCGCCGTTCCGTTCCCTAGAGGCCGGGATTACATAACGGCGCCGGAGCGAGCAGCTGCAGGATTACACCATGCGGATTAGGGATTACGTTGATTCAGCAGATTGTCCTGTGCATGTCTGAGAAAGATTACACCAGCAGAGTTAAGAATACCCGTTTGCTGTGGTAAGCCGTGGTTTAAGTAGAACAAATTAACTCAATACAAAATTAAGTGCACAAAAAGAAAAAAAAAAAATGAAGGAAGTAAAACACCCGAAGGTTAAGAATGTGCTTTAAATGGACAAAATAACAGACTGAAATTCAGGTTTTGACAATTATCTCCCGTATGCTGTGGAACAGCTGCTGTTAACAGCAACCAGCTATTACTGCTGAATGAACTTTAAAAAATCAAAATCAGTATTATGAAGACTAGTTACACTTGATTCCTGATGACTGCCACGTAAATATCCAAACTCTTATGATACACATTTTCACTAACTCAAAATGATTTAAGTGGCACTGGTCTATTTTATTATGTTACCATGTGCTAAACTGTCTCCTTGTATGTTAGCTTGTAATATGGATGTTTTGAGTTCTGATTACTGGATCTGAGATTACTGACATTTGAGAGCAGACATTATGATGGACACTATATCTGCCACTGAGGTATGAATACAAATTAATCATGCAGAGAGAAAATTTAAGTTGCATTAATGTCAGTTGATTTCTTACAAGAGTTAGGGATGAAACTTGGAAGTGAAAGTGCCACAGAACAAATCAGTAAGCACACAGAAAGAAAGAACAGAAACAGTGGGGTTTGTTTTCCAAGACTAATAGTGATTTTTTTAATGCAAGGGTCTTGTAAGATTTATTAATTCCCCTCACATAAGCACACACAAGCTTGAGACTGGAATCTCTATCTCAAAATTACAGATTAGTAGTACGACTACAATAGCTCCATTTGACAGAAGCCTCAAGAGCCAATGTCTGTATGAATATCTCATACAATAGATCTGGAGTTTCAGATGGAAATTTGCAGTTGGTTGCAAGCTACTTAGGAAATTTTGGCAATGGAAAGTTTTCCCTGAAATTCACTGTAATGTCTCAAATTTCAATTTCAACATCATGGCAAGAGTTTTACCCACTGTTTACCCCATGTTTTAGTATATAATTAATCCTAGACATACTTCTGTGGATAAAAATGAAAATGTAAACATAAATTTTTGCTGTAGGGATTTCTGAGATAAGAGGGCTCAGTCATTTGTTTTCATTTCAGAAAACTGCAATGGAAAGAATTTTGAACAACTGTTGTCAAAAAAATTACCCTGTCAACCAAAGCACGTTGAGATTTGTGAGCTATTTGTCATCTGCCTTCTCTTCCTGTCTTCGTTAGAATTTCCTGATATTGTGGCTATCCCGCCCTAAAAGAAACTTCCACTGTGCAGATTTGAGTAAAACACTGTTCTTATACAGATTTATTATAACATCTCACCTGGAATTCTTTCTTATAGAGATCCTCATTTGTTTCAGGCAGTTTGATGGATTTTTTCTGATGCCTGATGATCTTCTGTGCTCAGATCAGTTATGAGCTTCAGACACTGAAGGTATGAGAAGTTATACCTAGGTGAGAAAAAACAGACTCCTTTTAACAAGACTTCAGAACAGTTTCTGGCTCTTGCAGAAAGTAAGAGGTGTAGACTACTGACTGCTTGACAGATATCAAGGACATCTCAGAAGGCAATTTATATTTAGTCAGCCTACTAAGCAATTTTTAAAATTTTTCCCCTTCATTGTTTTCATGACACAAATATTTGAGCTCACTATTGGGGCAGAATGAGACTTTACCTTTTTCGATTTTAGAAAGAATACATAATGCAGTAAAATCCCATTCTTGAAGACAGCTGTAAGGTGCAACTTAATCTAAATGTACAAACAATGTATATTTGAAATAGCCACATGACTGAAATGATCTTCTTTAATTTGGGGGAGAGTTTATATAGAGATTAATTTTAAGAATGTTTGAATAGCAAAGATCCATAAACCAAAACCCAAATCATTATTCAGTGCTTGCTTTTTATCTGCCTGTGCTCATTAAGACTTACAGGTACTGTGGATGCTTAGGCCAGCTAACCAGTAAAAGTACACAAAACCAAGAGGCAATATAGATTCTGATTTTAAAAAATGGGGAGTAAAGCCCACAGGTTCATTTAAAGACAAATCTAATGAGTTTAAGACTTGTTCCAAAATATCTCAGTATACACATGTGACCTAACTTTGATGTATAAACATTTCAAACTATGCACTACTGTTATTAATATCAGTTTAGATGACAAAGATGAGGGGAAAAGGCTAGAACTGATAGGATTTTTCAACAAGTTGGCACAGAGCAAAATAGGTTCTATTTTAAATTTCAGATTAAAATACTCTTAACTGGATACACAAAGTAACCTTTCACGAACTCCGAAGATACATGGAAGATAAACATTTGAGCATTCATGCAATTGGATTTTTAGCTTCTGTGAGCATAGGCTACATCTGCATCTAGAGGAAGACTCAGTTTGGAAAGTGCAAGGAAGGTGCACAGATGATATTTGTGTTTCTCAGTGCACGCAGGTGTAAGTGAGTTAGAATCAAGTTTAACAACAATTTCTGCTGTAGTATTTCCTTTTCTTTAAATACATCATCTTATTTTCTAATGAGATAGAGTATCCAATATACTCTTTTTAGAACACTGATACATACTTGAACTTCTGTTCAGAGTGCAACGCCTCAGAGAAAAACATCTACTTCTAAATACATGATTACCTAATGATGTACTTTTCAGTCTTTAAGAAGTCAAAACTGTGAATGCTGTCAGTAACATCTTTCAAAAACCCAAATTATGATACTTATTATCAGAACTTAAAAAAATAAAGTTGTGCTTACACATTGGTGAGGAAGTATTTTCTCTCCCTCCCTTTGCCACCCCCTATTTCCTTGAATATGCAGGCAACAAAGTTTGAAAATAAATAATTAGTAGTCCCACAGCCTTCCTCAAGCTGTCTTGCTCTCTGCACTCAGCTTATGAACAATTTGTCGTACATGGAACAATTAGTCCTAGTCCAAAGAGCTGATGAGTTGCATGGCACATCCATTTAACATGCAGATGCAGTAGAAAACTGTCAGCTTCCCCTAAGGGATTTTGTGCCAGATCACTGGATTTAAGCATCTTCTGAAAAGGTTAAACTTACATTAGGAGCAGCACCAGGGATAGCGAGGTGCATACTGACAGTAGGATGAAGGAAAGGAGATGCAAGATCTCCTTTCTGCAGTAGCAAGACTCAAGCTATTTTGTCAATCCGAGGATTCATACCCTAATTAAATCTGGTACAGGAGCTAGTCTGAAATTTAGGTTATATATCCTGTTTATATTTTATGAGAGCTATTGGATATTATACAATTTTGTGGAGCTCTGTGAAAAGGAGAACTAAATGAACAAGGACTACTTGCTTCAATAAAATACAAATTTAAATCAGATTTTTGATGCCAGTGTAAAATATATGTATGATACAATTTATATGTACTACATTATGTGAATATTTTGAATTCAGCAATAAACTCTGGTACTGGTAACCCTAGAAAAGTATGCAAGTGATCCTGTGAGCATAACGGGGTGTTACCTTATTCTGTACTTGGCCCCTGTACACATGTTTATCTTTGTCGTAACCTCACCCACACTGCACTATATGTAAATTTGAAACCTTTTTATCAGCACGTATGGAATCCAGATCTTGACTGCTAGAAAAACTAATCTCCAGGACGATTTATTTCTTTTAAAAACAGGATTTTAGTTCTGAAGTGACTCCTGTTCATTTGTTTCTTTGTGCCACATGCTATGTTAATTGTTCTTGGTTCTGTACACAGAGCAAAGCGTACCTGTGAGCCAGCTCAAGAGGACGCCTTTGGGTGGGGACCTTGCTGTTACAGCCCAGTATCACAGGCAACTGCCATTTCAGATTTTCTTGTATGGACAGGACACTTAATAAGCTAGAGAAGCCACCTGAGGTCCCATGAAAACCAGAATCATCTACTTATAAAGTAAGTACAAATGCATTATGCCTTTTGAAATGGGCCTCTACAGAAAGTCAGATTTCTGTTAGTTAAAGCTGCTGAGAATTATTTCTCATAAAGCTGATAATCTATTTTATTTGACCATTTAATGGGAAAAAAAAAAATCTTTCTTCCAATATAGGACAGTTTGCTTAAATATTTACTTTGCGTACACTCTGAAATAAAAAAGAGCAAACATGAAAAAATAAGATGATCTATTATGTTAGACTTGTTCAGTAACCTATTTGGTACAGTAAACCTTGCCTATACCTAACAAGAAAACAGAATATAGCAAGGTTAGATGGTTATAGAGTTGGCATGTCTACAGAATAAGTTTCTTTTAGCAATGTCAAGTGAACATTAGTTTCTGTCCAGGCAGAAGGTTTCTATTGTAGATTTTTAAAATCATTGTACAAGTTCTGGTCAATTCACAGCCTGTATTACTAACTTCGCCTGACATCCAGACATGAGGAACACTCAAGTGAAACACATATTCGCTCTGAGAAATGACAAGTTGGAAAGTTCTTTGTGGAATGCAAGAATTCTACCAAGACCTTACCTGACTCAGTAATTAGCAGTCTGAGGAATGGTTCAGTTGTCTGCACTGTCTTTCAAGGTGCATGTGTCAATCTAATTAGCTAGCCAGAATCAATCAGATTGCCTAAATGCATCAGATGTTACAATTCTGAATAAGCATGGCAGTTTGAAAAAAGTATTCACTGTTTAAACATGCTTTAGTGTGAATTTAGTTTTACTCTGCCTTCAGGAATCCACTGAACTTGACAGCAGACTTGAATGTTTGCCATTAACTGTGAATTAATGGAACTTAACACATAACAGTACATTACTGTCAAAGTGCAACAGATGTCTTAGCAGAAACACTGGAAGTTGCATTCCAATAGCTATTTCTTCAGGGGAAAAAGACACCCGGTTTAAAAATTACATGCTTAATTTACATGTTTGTCTTTAGGTGCCATTGCTTCTGACCAAGAACAAAAACTGTTGTTGGAATAATATGCGAACAGGTAATTTCTCCAAGTCTTTGCTTGGATACATACACATACATAATTAGAATTCATTAAAATTGCATTGATTTTGATAGGTGCCACTGGGATTGTCACAACTGCCCCATAGAGCTGCCATCCCTCACTAGTTTACCAGCCAGTTGTACAAATTCAGTAAGGAGATATTTGCTTTGATCAGTCCTAATATTTCACAGTTTGTGATTGATTAGCGTGCAGTCCAAAGTTGCTTACAAGTGAGGAGGCATGCATCAGCCTCCTTTTATCTTCTGTCAACATTTCCCACTCCTCTCTCTTCCTTTTTTGTGTTAGCAGTCCAGTATTTTAGCCTCTGGACTAGGCAAGACAGCTGAGTCAACATGTGGATTATCAAGGCTAGCTTGGCTCTTTGGGGCTAAGATGGTGTTGAGCCTGCGTTTGTTTTTTCTTAATAGTCAGGACAGTCAGGTTACGAAAGTTTAAATGCAAACAGACCAGATAGTTTAGGGACACAGCACTGTACCAGCTACTAGGAAGAAAATTAACTCTATCCCAGCTGAAACCAGGACACCTGCATGTCCTCAAAAAGAATAATTAGGAATAAGTGTATTTAGAAGCTGCTATTACCTCAGTCAGTTTTAAGTATTCATAGTCTAGCATTAGAAAGAACAACCTCATTTTATTCCTCTTCGCTTCTTCCACCAAAATCCAACTTTTAAAAAAAGGTAACTTTTGTGTCCTACTTCTCTTCAATCTCTCACATAGAAGGGGGTATCAAAATACATATGTATATGTTATGTACAACATACACTGATAGAGTTCTACTAATTTCAAAACTATCTCTTTTGTATTTTTTTTATTTGCCCATCATCACTTGACTTATTAAACTTTTCTATCTTGATTATGGAGTCTGACTGTAGTATACATTTGACTTTCAAAGCATACAATTTGCATTTTTAGATTAATATAATGTATTAACTTACCTCATGAAAAATCATAACACATTCACCAATGCTAATGTAATTGGATTTTGGCTTGTACTGAACCCCTTCTGATTCTCCAGTATACTCTCTTGCATCATTGACTATAGATTTAAAGGGGTAAACTGGTGCTTTCACACTTTCCTGTCTATAAATACAGAACTGTAGCTTTGAAATTTGCTGCAAGCTACTGCATTTCAATACAGTAGGGATGGAGTACAATAATACCTATTTTTGTATTGTAGCAAATTACAATTTGTTAGTAGTATTTTTTCCTAGTGTTAAAGCTTCCTCAATTTTCTTTCATAATTCTAATATCAACTTTATATTGTGTTACTCTGATAGTTTTACTAATTAGTGGCAAAGTATTAATACACAAAATAGAAGTAATGAAAAGCACAACTGGATGGAAAAAGGGGCACCTGATCTAGATGGACACAGAGGTTTCTTCAAGTTCCTCATTACTGCTAAAATTAAGGTTACCATTTTTCCCTTAGTATTGGAAGAAAAGTCTATCTCTAGAAAGAAATAGCCTATAGAAAAATTGTCTGTAATTACAATCAAAAAGGTTTCAAAGGCTTCCTAGGCACTTTTTGTTCTCTCTCTCCACCTCTCTCACTTTTCTCTAATAGACCTAAGAGAAAGTGCCTGAGGTATTTTGCCAGAACAGAAATGTCTGGTTGGGCTGCAGAGCTGGTCCTTGATACAAAGATCACACCTTAACAATGTTCATTCTCCCAAATGTTCCAAGGCCTCAATGACTCGAGGCATTTAGCTTTCTTCAGTACTCTGCCACTATGCCAGTGTGGGACAGGTCTATTCCTGCATAAAGATGAAGAAAAGAAATAGAACCATAAGGCAGGATTTTAAGGAGGTTAGCAAATTCTCATTAATTCTCATGAGAATTTCTTTGAAACCTTTCCATGAGCTGTTCAAAAGGATTTTTCTGCAGGGCCTACCTTCTATCATCTTACTTTTCCGTCTGGTAGAATTTCAACAGTTAACTCCCTCAGACGCTTAACAGTTGAAAGCAGGTCAAAGTCGAGAGTTTTGGTTTTCTCAGTTGATTCTTTAAATTGTATCGATATTCTGATACACTGCTGATGTGTTCAGTACCTGCTCTTCATTTAAGGAAGGATGTAGCCTTCAACTGAATTACTCTTACAGGAGGTCCACTGTTACGTTTGAATAGATTAAAATCAAATAAGTTGCAGTTCTTGTTTTAAAACCTCCTTGGTTTTCTCCTGTTTCCATTTTATTCCTATTGCAATTGTACAGTTACCCATACAAAATAATTTTAAAAGTCTTTTAATTGTGAACTTGAAGTAGACAAGCACAGAAAGCTTCAGAGTTAAAGTAAATTTCCATTTAACTTCTAACAAGGTAGGACAGAACACACATTTCTGTGCAACAAGGTCAAACATGAACAATCTTGCCAGCCCTTCTTCTCCCCTCCTCCAGCTTCCTAATTTATCTGCACACAGGCAAGAAGGTCCAGTTACCATTTGGATGCTGGCACTTTGATAAAAGGAACGTGAAACTGAATTCCTCTTGGGCCGTGGGGTATAACTGTCTTCATCTTAAAATAATGTAAGGGCTTTACTCACACTCCTACATCAGTATGCTGTCATAGAAATGGAAGAATGTAGGAAAAAAAGGGAGAGTGGAATTGCTAGAGCTGGCCTACAGGAGAGCAGGATGCACAATGGTTTTGTTGCACGGAGGTAGAAGTAGCTGAGCATTTCTGCCACTCTTAGAAAAGCCAGGCCTATTTTAGATACAAAGCTGTAGAAGGTCTCTCTAGAGTAGAATGTCTTATGGCCACACTTCTTACTTTTTTTTCTGCAGGAATAAAGGGGAACCCTAACTCTCTTTCTTAAAGGACAAATAAGAAAGCTAAAATCCTGAGTCCTCTTAACTCTGTATTATGTATAGAACATGTCTTCTATACATAAATAGTGACACAGCAGAATTCTTTCAGAACTTCTGGGAGAAATAACAGCAATAACACCTAAAGTGTGAGGTACCACATGATTCTCACCCTTGTGATGTCAGAAGACTGCTCTATTTTTGTTTTGATTGAGATACTGTGGTTTCATAAGACAGAAGAAATATATAAAAATATAGATGCATATATATGAAATTAGTTACTGATGCATTAAATCTGTCATAAATCTATTCAGTCCAACTTCCAAATTTAGACTGCTTTCAGAAAGAGTGAAGTGGTACAGTTAGATATGCTTTTTTAAGCACAAAATGGACAAGTGCTGCTACAAGTGCTAACATTAGTGTCCTGTATTTGGGGTGTTATTAGAATGCCTAATTATGTTTAACACATTAACAATTCATAAGAATTTATAAGAAGCCTACTGAGTTAGGAAAAAGCCTTTTTGAGATCTGTGGAAGTTCTATTGTAGCCAGCAATCCTCCACATAAGTGACTGCCTGCAGGCTGTCTCTTGGTTTGGCCATTGAGAATTGGGGTGGGAAAAGCCGGTGGTGTCCCGATGTGCTATGATTCAGCTTTAACACAGCCCAGAGCAGTCTCAGAATGTCCTGGCCCACACCTGAGACTGTTCTGGGTGCATCTGTACTGACTGACTCTCCTGCAGGAGCTAGTTAAGCTAAAGATAGTTCGTGCTACTGGAACATGACAAACCAGACTTCACATAGGTCATCATGTGAATCACTGTACTCACTATGGTGAGTGGTCATGAAAGGCAAAGGAAGCGATGGAAAATTCAAAAGTTCCTCTCACTGCAAGAGAAAGTTTGATTTATTCATCTAATTTAGGTGTTTCATGTCTGATATGGTGATAAATTGGTGATCTTTTCTGCATATTGTTACATGAAACAGTTCTGCAAAATAGTGCTCTCTATGTTGCAGGCCTGGAAGGAAAGACCTATACCTTTTTTGTTCGTAGGGTGGGGTTTTTTGTGTGGTGGTTTATTTTCATGGTTTTTGGGTTTGAAGTCTCTATTTTTCTCAGTGTTTGTTTTGGTCTTATTTTTAAGATCATGAAGAACTCTGTGGCACCAGTTATGGATCTTTTTGTCTAAATGGAGGGATTTGTTATATGATTCCTACTGTATCCAGTCCATTCTGCAGGTCAGTGACACTAAAGTTTGTGTGTTTCAGTATTGGACAGTAGCTGTCTAAAGCCTATTTCTCCATTTTGTTTCTTTAAGAAATCACTGTTAAAGCATTATCTAAAAGAAAATATCTATTACCTATTACTCACCTAGCTTACAGAGACATGACAATATGAGAAAAATAAATGTGTATACTTGGTGTATACTTGCTTGGCAAGTGCAACAGTATTCAGTTACGTATACATTCAGGATTATATCTATATTTAGAGCCACATTTCCTCATTACAATACAGAAAGAACAAAATACCCTTTGCCTCATGGAATATAGACTGTGGGGAAGGCATTCAGAAAGGCCAAGTACATTCCCAGTTTTTCTTACAAATTAATTATATTGCAAAAATTTTTGTAACTTAAAATGGCCTAACCCAAACAAAATGCAGAGACACAAAATATAATATAATCTTTTAAGGAGGAAAAAAAGAATGTAATTCAAGACTTACTGTGTTCTTCAAATCTTGCTGAAATAGTCAAAGGGCAGCTTTATAGTGGCAGCCAAAGACTACTTGATAAAGAAACATAAAGGCAGCAAATACAGAAGCTTCTTACATCACTTCATAACAGAACCATTCTTCCTTTTGAAGCCCCTGTAGCAAACTGGAAAAGAAGCACTTCCTGGTTTTGCATATGGATATGTTTCCTGCATAAATACTGCCCTATCTTTTTATTCTCTGATTTACCAAGACGTAAGATGCTAAATAAAACTCTCATTTCTCATGGTCCTGCATTTACTAATTCTGATTTATCATTCATCAGAATAAATTATAGTTGATTTACTGGGTTTGCTTAACAAAAAAATAGGCATTCAGACAAATATTACATACACTTAAGGATACTACCTTTTTTTCTTCTGTGGCAACTTCTGTTCCCTCTTCTATCTTGAGCTATAACTAATGATAACTGGATAAAACAGTTGAAGAAGGAAACAATATATTTTCCCAGATGCCTAATTAAAATATTACTTGCTTTTGTTTGGGACAGTTCAATTTAAATACTTAAACTCAAGCATGTAAACTCATTTAGTTAGATACGGAGAAAAGAGGCACTTTTGTGGTAAATGCGCATTGAAAAATATACACAGCATATCACTGTCATTGTTCAGTGTCACAATGAATCAGATCCAGAGGTGAGATTAAAGCTCTGAAGTGCTGTATGATGATGATTTATTCCAACTGCTAAACCTTGCAGGCTTATGCAATATAAAATGAATACGACACACACAAAAAGTTAAACATTTTGAAATACATGGGTTTTTTCCTAGAAGGAATCCCGTATTATTGTACATAAATGAAAAATGAATAGTTAAACTAAATAATAGCAGTTACACAATTTCAAAGCACCCTCTCAACTACTGCTAGACTGTGTAACAAGGAAGATGTATTTGATGCAATAACTATAAATATGAAGTAACAAATACTCAGAACATTCTTCAGGAGCACAAACTAGTCAGCATACATAATTTCCACTTTACCAGCTTCAAATGAAGTAATTTTCAATTCACGTACTATAGGATTTTATAATCTGCTGAAGCAGAAAAGTAACATCTTAAGAGCATTTCTGGTGTACTCAGGCAATCTTATTGCATTTAAATTATCAACTATTTTTTTCTGTATCTAGTGGTTGATTATGAAGTTAGATGGGTTTAAATAGCAGCATTCTATTTAAGCACATCCTCATTCTAAGCATGTTCCTTAATCAGTCAGAGAAGGCTAATTATAGATGAGAAAGGTTTTGTTTACACACAGATATCTTAGTAATCAGCAGTGATGTGAATAGAAACAACAGAAAAAATGCATCACTATTCAGCAGAATTCAGAAAATATTTGGTGCTTTGGAACTTCATGACTGGCATCGTCACACAGTTGCGCAGTTTCTTTGATGAAGATTTCTGCCAAATCCCACCCAAAGGTCCCCAATGTTCTCAAATGATGATCTCCCACTGAAAGAAAACTCGAATCACTTTTAGAATCAAGGGCTGAATGATTGATAATTAAAAGGAGGAGATGGAGAAAGAACAGACTAGCTAACTGTAAAAATACCTTAAAACACATTTGCCTTGACACTGTACTTAGTTACACAGATGTGTTGTGCTAAGCAGAGTTAGTCCAGATTACCCTATGCAACACCATTGGAATTTCACCATGTGACTAAGAAAAATGCATCATTCTTTAGAACTATGTGTTTTTTAGCATGATAACAAATTAAGAGCTGCTGATTACCTTTGGAATTTCAGTTTTTGTTATCATTCAGAAACAGATATATACAAGGTAGAGATTTAATATAATCAATTATATCCCCCCTCCATGTGCAACAGTAGCAGATTTTAAAATACAGCTGATGTGTGTTAAAACATGAGGTTGCTCAGCTGCCATCTTCCCTCCTTGCTTTTCTAACAATGCGTTAATGTTCTCAGCAGCAAAAGGCACACCTGTCACCATAAACCAGATGAGCTTCAAACCCAGGAACACTCAAATGAACTAAATAAACAGGCAGCAGGACAGAGAAGGATGGAAAAGCAGCTGCCTCAGGTGTATCATGAAACACAAGGCTGAAAGCTGTTTGCCTCAGCACTTGAAGCACAGCTGTCCCACAATCATTAATTAATGCACTGCAGAACTAAGTGAAGATTTTGGTTTCTGAGGGGAAGCTCTGGTATTCTCATTTTTTCTTACACTTGGCAGACTTCTGAGAGCATTCTTTGTGTATTTCAAGCAAAATACAGATGGTAGAAGACAACACACACAGAGCTCTTCTTTGGAGGGCAGTACACACAGAAATTAACAGTGAATGCTCTCCTTTTGGGAAAGGGATTGTACTCTGCAGAGGGCTAAGTACTGCAAGAGAGACAGGCAGACCTTGCAAATCTCCTCCCTGGAATTCCTGTGTATCTTTCAAGGATATCTCTGATTTTCCCTTCCTTTGCTTCTATCGTAATAGAATCTCTCCTCCACCTTTCCTATGCTAATCCAGTAAATCCCATGCAAATTCCTTCTACCACTTTCTGTATACTCCCTCCTTGCCTGGCTCTCTGTGATGGGCCCTTCATTCCCCATGTCAGATATCCTCACAAGTCATACACTTGCTGTGCTGTCTGCCTTCAGAATA
This sequence comes from Eulacestoma nigropectus, assembly GCA_013397775.1. Classification (NCBI taxonomy): domain Eukaryota; kingdom Metazoa; phylum Chordata; class Aves; order Passeriformes; genus Eulacestoma; species Eulacestoma nigropectus. Next base: position 124,597 of record VZTE01003934.1, read on the forward strand.
TGCACCCTGCAAGTTGCCAGGGAAGGGCTTCCCACTCATTTGGGCTTTTCTTCTTTCTCTGCCTCCAAAAATACACTTTCATGTACCTCAGGCTGTTCTGAAAACAAACTGTTGAATTAGTATTTTTCAAGTCATTTTTAGCTTGAAAGGTAGTAACAAAAGTTAGAATACACACCAAAAATATAGCTAAAAAGAGTCATTATTTAAGATTTATTTTTAATGGGACATAACATATAAAATGCAACACTATCTTATGTTTTTGAAAACTATTAGCAATCAGAATTAATATAACTGCCAGATATGGAAAAAGCTTGCCATATAAACCCATAGCTAAGGGAGTTTTAGGGAAGAAAAACCCATTCTTTCCACTTCTTTCCAGTAGGAACATTTTATTTTACTCTATAGGTATAGAGAGTAACAGTTTTGAAACTCCTCTAAATGCAAAACGTTTTAAAAAGCTGCTTAGGTGTCCAATTAACTTCGCCATTGCTTATTCACTTTGGCCTTAAATTCTTTTTCATACTTACTAGATGTTCTTTGAGTTGATTTTCAAGTTATCAGCCATGTAATCTGAATTGCATTGACAAGCAGATAATTTCTCAGCTTTTTCTGCTCAGAGCTTTGTATTTACATGCAAGTAGTTTTTGTACCAAGAAGTATCCAGTATTTTCCTGACTAAGGGAAGACTAAATGAAAACTAAAGTCAACACCCTGATAGTATAATGCAAAGCAGTGAGAATCTGTGTGCATATTTGACTCAAATTCTACTTCCTACTTTTACAGTCTGTCAGACACTTCCTTATGATGTCCACCTTAGAGTCTGGCAAAGAAAGAAACTTTATCTTCTTACTAAATCACAGTGCCATAGGATCATTTGCACTGTCCCACAAACAGCATCTCAAAGGAGACAGCAGTAATGCCTGTGTTACTGCAAGGCCATTATGCTTATGTTTTAGTTACTAATCAGATTGTAAAGGATCAATGTAATTTCAGACCTGCTGGTCATCTCCTGCCATCTTATCCAATGCAGGCTATTTTCTTCCACCTTGCATCGATGCTGACGTGATTAATACCCTAAGCTGAGAGATTCTATGGATTTCTTTCCATATGCTGGTGTTTTGTGTGCAGCTTCTATAGTACGTTTGTATACAACAGTTAAGGCTGGCTCATCTCATCTGACAAGAGGTGTGGGTGTGTGTGCACGTGTGTGCAGGCATCTAGGAAAGCAGAAATCTGGATGCTATCTGAAAACGGCAGGTTTTAGTCACAGATTTTCCTCAAACATTGAATGCTACTGTCTTTCAACTCTGATTGAATTAGAAATTCTATTGTCTTAGAGGGGGGAAGACCTTTTTTCCATTTTAAAAATCAACTTTGGAATGCTGCATAGTAGGACCATTTAGAGGCAGCACCAGGCACGTGCAGAAACAGCAGGTTAACAGCACGCAGGTGATGTGCAACAGCAACACCTGGCTCAGTGAACACAAACTCAGTGAGTGTAACTCTCCCTTACTACAGCCTGCACCAGGCTCCTCTGGGTTTTGCCCCAATTCATTCAAGTGCAGGTGCACCAGTGCCTGCCGTGTCAACTACTGCTCTTAACTTGTGCTCTACTTTTAGGCATCCCTTATAAACAAGATAAACTATGAGTTGCTACTGGCTTTTAAGTCTGGGTATAATAAGACTGACTGCCTCTAGGAGACACTATATAGACACCATCATTCTGGATTATGTTCACAGCCCACAAGCTTGTTAGAGACTATGTTTCTGTCTTGCTTCAAGTCACTGCATATGTAACTCCACTGAAATTATTAGAGCTCTGCTAGTGCAACAGGATAAGCAGGTCTTCTGAGTGAATTCCACTGCTAATTACTGAAGTCTGCTTAGTTTCTTTCTCACCTATTTTAGCAAAGGACTTGCAGAAGAAACCTTTCCTGGTTGTCTTAAAGCATCAGTTGCTTCTATCTTTAACACAGGCCTTTACCTATTTGTACATCGGGAAAGGTGACTTCATAAAAGCTTGTTCAAACCAATATTTGAACATCTGGATTTTCAGGAATGCCCTAACTGTAGCACAGCTTGGTCACATTAGCTGTAATTTTATTATTTAAATGTAACCCAGAGATAGCTCATCTTAATTTTCCTGTTTCTATGAAAACTTACATAATTTTGTATGACAGCATTTTCCACATAGCATGGAATCACTTTCAGCAAGAGTGTCAACAGGTCAGCCTAGACAAAGTGGATGGGTAGTTTTGTAATCCCTAATGCATTGCTCACAGTTAACAGATACTATCAAACTAGCTAGTCCTGTTTCTACAGCTTGTTTTTGTTACAACCAGGCAGAATTAATAGGTTCAGCATGCAGGATGTTTTAAGTTTGGCATGTGCTTTTTTAGTATAGGGTTTTTTCTCTTTGCTATAACCTTAGATTCATATCACTGGAGTTTTCCCCTTACCATCTTAGGCCTTCAAGCTCTTTTCCCTCTTAAAGACTTGTGACTACCTTAAGCATCTGGTTCTGTTTTCTGTTTAGTAGGAAGTGCTACAATCTCAGTGACCTTTTTGCTATGCTGTCAACACATTCCCAATTTTTTTCCTACAGACCTGTTTGCAGAACATGAATACAGCTTCCATGCACTGTTCACACCAACTCACTCTACTGTATCACAACAGTTCAGTAACCCTCGTCCTTTACCGGATCCCGTATGTAACTCTTTGCAGCTGCGACTGTCTTGTCTTCCTCCTGCTTCATTTTGCTCTGTAGGCTACTGACTTACTCCCTTTATACTCATTCTTTAGAACTTTTCCATGAACATTAATTTGATGCCAAAACCTATTTTTTTTTCTTCCTGTATCATTTTAGCCTTGCATTATTCTCCAGTTTTCATTGCTATTCAAAAATACTCCTATGAATTTCTTATTCCATTTTCTGTCCCTGTTACTCTATTCAGCTCTCCAAAGCATTTCTCTCTCACTTGCTAGAGAACAATGCCCCACTCAAACTACACTTCTATTCTTAAAGTATTCTACAGTATTTCAGAAATAGGCCCCTGAAAAGCCACTACACTTAGAATAAATATCTGGAACATTATCTCAAGCAATCAGAGCAGTCTGCCTACCCTTGCTTCTCCCAGCAGTGAAACATCATGACTTTGAAAAGTCTCAGATTGTCCTTAGTAAATGGTGTCTGTTTGATCAGTTGCATAGCTTTAATATATGACGATAATTAGATGTCTTTTTTTAGTGTCCAAATCTTCCATTGTATTTCCAACGACAAAGAATTAAGATAAAAGGGTAGTAACTGTTCGTGCAGTGGTTTAGGCCAGCAGTACTGAAATACTGGTCCATAACCTACAGAAAGTGTAGTGGGAGTCACATCAGGCATTGTGGCAGAAAACTCACAGGGATCCTTTGGTCTTAGTTAGATATGCTAAACATTCTTCTTTTGGCAGTTCCTCCCCAGTCCACCTTCTTATCCCTCATCTGAAATTATACCTTGCAGCTGCCAATGGCAGTTGAGAACTTCAAGTATGTTGCAGAGTTTAGCCCATTTTTCTCAGCTGGAGCCTGAAATTGCTTATGTCACAGATTATTATGACTTCAGTGCCAGAAATAGCAAGAAGGAGCAAGATCTTTAGTAATACAAATAGAGAGAAGCAAATTTACATATATAAAGAATACACGCAGAATGTAGATACTGAAAGAAGTGCTTTACATTTTCTGTAATGAAATCAATTCCTTAAGAAAATTTAGCAGAATAAGTGCAAAATACATAACAAATGAAGATTAGTTTAGCTTCAACCTACCTATTTTTGACTGAATATGAATTATTAAGCCATTAATTTTATTTTTAATAAAATATTATAGCATTTTACCATGGTAAAATACCATATTAATTTTAATCCCTTCTTCAGAAGAAGTTTTCAGAAGCTCAACACATAAAATAAGCATAGTAGAGAAGACTTTTACCTAGGTCTCTCAAAGAGGGGGTTATTCACCAAGCATGTAACATGTCCTGGCATGGATTCTTACACTGCATAAACTACTTTCGCAATTTAAGCTGTACTGTGTCTCAATGAATTCCCATTTCCTTGATCTCTTTAGCTGACAGTACTATCTTCAACAAAGGGAGCCAGAAAGTTACCTGAAACAGGGAAAAGCAAGCATGACTACTGTGTGAGAACCAGTGGGATGACACAGTTAACACTAAAGAAGTAGCCTTAATTAATTAAATCTGTCAGTGATGAATATATTAAACTTAATATATAAAAGCAGTATGGATCAGAATGTAAACTTGATGCCCAACATGCCTAATTCCCTTTGTTCCAGAAATACGAGGTGAGAGGAAATTCTGTAAGAAAACTTGCTGTGAAGCAAATATAACCTTTGAATTGTGTCGTAACAAGTTCTCTACCCAGAAAAAGCCTTTGTGCTTTTTGTCGTAGATGACAAGCTACCACCTAATCCAAATACAACTTGGTTTTCCAGGTGTATTGAGAATTACACAGGAGCTCGTTGTGAGGAAGTTTTACTGCCCAGCATCAAGTCCCAAACAAAAGGTGACCTGTTTGCAGCTTTCTTGGCTTCCCTTCTTCTTCTAGGAGTTCTTGTAATTGGAGCATTCTACTTCCTTTGCAGGTAAAAGTGATTCATAAGACTGAAGCTATTCAATCAAGTAGAAATTTCTTCTGGTAATCATGTACTAATTATTTGAATGTAAAAGTATGTGATGAATTATCCATAAGGTTGTATGGTTATTCAACATAATGAATGTGGATGTCTCAACTTGTTGCTTGTAATATTTACTTCCTGGCTTGAAGTTTTCTCAGTGTCACTTCTAAGCTATTACTTAGAATGCTTTGTAAAAAACACACATAGTACACCTATATCTGAGATGTTACAGTCTATCTAGAGTTAGTGCTAACATTTTAAAACATTAATCTACCTTACGTTGTCCAAAGACTGAGAAGTAGAAGTAAATTAACAAAGTGCTTAGGGATCAGAAACTGTTCCTACTGAATTGGCAACCAAAGCAACTGGTGCCATTAGCTCCTAATTCCTCTGCCACTCCTGATCTAAAAAGGAAAACTAAGTAAAGAATGAAATTGAAGAACACTTCCAGGTAGATGTTTACTAGCATTTAGGACAAATCAGAGAGCTAACTAATTTGTCCAGGATGAACCATGTTTGAGTAGAAGGAAAATGTCAGTGCTAGACAGCAAGTGCTGCAGGGTTGGTTTTAGTAGCATTTTAGACATAGTAGGACTTGGAGTGAAACCACATAAGCAGTTACTGGGATTGACACAACTATTTGATGCTGCACATGTATCACCACACTTAGGCCAAACCCAAACAAACTTATCATCTTCATCTGCAATGCGAGTCAACTTCCTATGTCCCCTCTTTATTTTTAGAGTACAGCACTTTTGGTAAGAACTCATTTTGTCATATACCATTAGTATGTGTTTATGCATGTCTACGCCTCTATAAGGCAACTAATACCCCCTGTAACTCTTTGCCATCACAGACTTGCAGCCTCTTCCTTTTCTCCTATACTGCATTTCTCCTTGGTTATGATAACCAAAGGTTCTTGCAATTCTGTTCTTTGTGCTGCCATGGTCACATTGCCAAATCAACCTTTCTGATCTGTGCCTTTCAATGAGCGACCTTTGGAATAGCTGGTCTAGTTTTACCTCAGCTGCTGTCATGGAAACCCACTGAATGCCAGCTTCTCCCACAGCTGAATGTATTTAGAAGAGATAGCATTTGATAAAACAGTTGGTATAAAAAACCCCCTTGTTGTAAAGGATACCCCCTACATTAGCAATTTTAGTTAAATTAATCCTGCTTAGCCATGGAATGCCACAGCGGTTGTTTGCTAAAGAATATTTGCAAATTACTATAAAGTTATTTGAACAAAATACAGCTTTAACTAACTTAAGAAAAAAATCATTCAAGTCTCATAGAGATACAGACAGTATTTCTTTAGAAGTAAAATTGTCTCTGAGAAAAGGAAAAAAAAGTCTTCAGAGAGTAATGTGTTAAAAGATCCCTTTTCTCTCACATACAGTAAAATCAGGGGAAAGCTGGAGACAATCTATTGAGTTTTATGGTCCAAGTACAGAAGATTAGAATGACAGCAATGACAAGTCTGTGCAAGTTCTTTTATTAAGACAGTTGGAACCTCAACTTCTCTTTACTCAAGCTTTACCTAACTGGCAGAACAAGTAGTAGTGCCTCATTATTAGCAAAGTTAAGAAGGGCAACAACTCAGTCATAACATAGTTGCCCTTGAACCCTATCTTACATACCAGACTAACTTGGGAAATCTCATAAAACCATTACCAACTTCTTTAGTACAGATAAAAGAACCTAAGTGGCTAAAAATTGTCTTGTCTTACCTTTACACTCCAGAGGCTGATGTAGGATGATCATCTGCTAGAGAACTCATCTATAAATGAAACACTTTACTTCTCTAAGTCCTTATCTCTTGGCTGAAGCGACCAACACATGAGGAGTCTCAAGTGGATACTTTAATCTACTTCCCTCTTTTCAGCTGAGTGAATGAGGATTATTGCTAAGAGCTGTCATTAATCTAGACTTTTTTTCTCAAACTTGATGTATCACCTGTATCTTAGAAGAGGGTGGAACTAGGGCTTATAAGGGTTAGCTGAGAGTTTGCATCATCTTTGACTTGGCCTCCTGACAGGATATATTAAGTTTAAGATGTTAAGAGACATACTGTGCTAAGGTTTCCACTATGCCACTTTATTAACAAAGACATTTGATCCACAATCAGAAAGCAGAAAAATCTTTTCCCTGATACTGTGTTAGTAAGCATTTCCAGCTCTTTCAGCAGAGGGTTCTAGTGGGGTTTTAGTATAAACAGTAATGGAATATGGAGGGGTGCAGAAGAGGAGATACTAATTGAAGTTCAGGACAAGGAAACAGCATTCCTAAAATTATACATCAAATCTTTCAGAATATAGGAACTTAGTGCTCTGCTTTCTTGTCTATATCATCAGTTGTATCTCCCTTCCTTTCAAAGTTTTCTTTCTCTCAGGCTATTTGGGGCAGATTTGAGGACCAAGCATGTGTAAGTGCATTTAATGCTCCCTAGAAACAAATCCATTCAACATACAAGGGTGGCGAGAAGGTTTCATTGCTCTGCTTATAAAACTAAATCATAACTAACAGTGAAAGTAATCCATAAAAGAGTAGGGCTGCATATGAAAGCTCTGGGTGAACAGTGGGAACTAATTCTCCTTTTACATTTAGCTGAGTCATCACATTTTTGTCAGCTGATGATTTATTTTTTCCAATCTGCAGACTGTGTGGAGGCAGGGCAAATGCAGATCTAGCTGCTCTCCATCTTGAAACAACCCCCCCCACCCTCTCCAACAAACAGTACTGATAAAGCCTGTCCTTCTGACATGGGCAAAACAGGAAAGTAAGTGTACAAAAATCCCTGCTATTACACTGGTACTGAGGAACAAATGGCATAATTGCTTCCAGCAGTTCACCTATCAGACCAGGTCCATCTGGTCTTCTTCCGCCAGAAACATATTGTACGAGGGTTACTTGAAGAGGAATAAGAAAGGTAGCTGATGAGAATAGATGCCACATGAGCCAGCTTTTCTTTAAAAGCCTTAAGAAGCCTAAATGCCACACATATAGCTCAGAGGAATAGAACAAACCCTAGGGAAAACGAAAATAAATCTGCAATTCATTTCTGTATTTCATCGTAAGTGCATGCTGAAATGCCAAATTACCTGTAAGGTAAGTGCAATATTGATGAATAGGAACCCAGCCAGCCAAAACAACAGGGTCTAGGAATAAAGCCATTTAAGCTGTCCAAGACAACAGACTTTGTGGAGGTGTTACATCACCACAGGACACAAACTGGACAGAACAGAGAATAGCTCATGACTCTTCTCAAGAGAGCAGATGTCTGATTACTATTAAAAGAAAGGGAACTAGACAGCAAGTGATCAGCTCCATTTACAAGATTTGCTTCACCTCAACAAAGTGTGGAAAATTTCACATGATTTCCAAACACTAAGAGAATTGATAAATAATGATGTGCTACTTACTAATTGTTTAAAGACCTAAGAAATCAGACAAACAGGAACATTACATTCAGGAGAGAAGCCATGTAGTTCCAAATGCTGTACTGCCCTCTGTTCTTCTCCCTCGAATACATGCTTCTCAAAATCAATGAGTATTAATTAGAAAGTAACTGGAGAAGATCCATGTCACTTTTTTCAATGGAAACATCATTCTATTAATTTGTCTCTTCCCTGATAACTTTTTTCACTCTGTGTGTATTTTTTTCTCTCTCTCTGTTGTCTTTTTTCTGTTTCTTATGGTCAGGAAAGTTTCCATTCCAAGGACAAGTTCTTCAGAGTGTGGTGCCAACCTAGTTGAAACTACAAGCAGCAATGGCTGCAACAGTAAGTACAGTTTAAAACTAAATGACCGAACTCCACAAGGAAAGTGGGGGAGGAAGTTTTTGTTAATTAAAGTCACGTATTTTGTTTATTTTTCAGAAATAACAACAGCATAAAGCATTAGAGTGGAAGAACGGTGGGGAAACAAATGCAGAGCAACCCTAAGAATCTTGAGTTGCAGAGGGTGACATGGTAAGCAAGATGAGAGAAGAAAGCTGACTGAAATAGGAGGCTAACATGTTGGAGAAGACTACATCTAAGACATAAACAGTTCCACTTAATGGAGTTCCTATGTATTTTTAAAGCTGTATCAATTACACAGAAATCACTATAATTTATGTTTGGATTCTCTAAGATTTTTTATGGTTTTCAATAATGCACAGGTAGATGCATGAGATAATTTTGGGTTTTACTACATGGGAAATATATAAAATACAATAATTTTTTTTTCACTGCACAGAGAATATGAGATATCACAGGGTTTTAGCATGAGGTGATACTATGAATTTTTGATAGAGGTTTTTCATTTTTCACAGGATTTCCCCATAGGAGCTGAAGACTGTCTTGATTCAATAGTTTCAAAATTGATATTTGTGATACATGTCCAGACTTTGGCTTGTTTCAGATACCCTCACCAGATGTAGAGGAAAAAAACCCTACCTTTCTCCCAGCTAATACTTACTCTTTTTTTTTAATTGTAAGACAACATCAGCATGAGGTACCATTGGTAGTTTATTGACCAGCTTCCTGGCACACAATTTTAATTCAAATTAAAGGGAAATATTAAGAAAAGAGATTGATAATGGTTAAAAAGGTTTTTTAGGCAGAGTTTGGTGTACATTCCTAATATTAAGCAAGACATCTTCCTTGATGGTTTTTAATTTTGTCTGGCTTTCTTCTGAAAATCTCACTACTGAGAAAAATTTAAACCTTACCTTACATGTTCCAATTGATACTTCAGATAGCAGAAGTCAGGAATTTTCTTCATCAGTTCAATTTCTGACACAAAATATTATCCAGACAGGTGTCTTGGCTGAAAAAATGCTGCCCTCTCCAAAGATTTTTTTCTTTTATTCACATAAGCATCTGTTGATCACACTAATATATTATATACCACACTTTGGTCCCTTACAGGATTCTCTTACTCAGATAAAGAGAGGCCACCTGCCATGGTCCATGTCTTTTTTTTTGCCTTCACAACACAAAGAGAATGTCTGGTTAGTCAGAGGCACAGAAAATGTGAACTGAACAATTTTCTTTTCAACTTATTTCTAGCACTGGAGGCTGAAACCAGCAAAAATCAGATATGTTTCCATAATTGCACATTACCAACCAGGTCATTATATGGGATTTATAAGGTTGTCTTGAAGGGAAGATTAGCTGAGAAAACTTCATTAATTGAAAGGGGAGAAAATGCAAAACAGAGATTTCTTATCTCCGAAATAAACAATCTGGAGATGTGTAAAAACATAGGTTAAGAGAAAATGTTGAATAAGCTCCTATACTTAGGATGTCTACTACATGCTCTAGTGTCAGAAAAAACAGTGTGTACTTTGTATCAATGCAGACAAAAGCACAGTGGGACAGAGAAGAAAAGGCACGTGGCTACAGTGCATAAGGTGAGAAGTCAAAGAGAAATCGTGTTACAACAGCTACTAGAACACAAACCAGAAAAATTCATTACCTTCTGAAAACTCCTGTCAGAGAGGTCAGTCAGAGTCCAAGTTAGTGCTCAGCATGTGAAAGGAGAATCTGAGAGCACCAAATCAGGTAGAGGACCTGATCCAGAGATTAAGTTATATAAAGCACTAGAAGATCACTTTCTCCCCAAATTAACCAATCTTGCATGTTATTTTCTGGACTTCAAATCTTTAGCAGATAAGCTGAAGGAAGCTGATAATACTGTTTTAAAGGCTAGGAAGGATCTAAGTTATTTTTCATCACATAGGGACAGGCCACTGTTGTACAGAGAGTTCAGGAGATGTGTACTGACAGCTACATCAGAATCAGCGTTACCTGAAGTACTTTGCACAGCTTCAGTGAAAATTAATCAGAGATGACAGCTGTTAGATCACTTTGCTGTGTTATTGATCATGAGACAGCCAGACTTCCAGTTTGGTATACTGTCTCCACTGAAGAAGGAAAAGGCTTGTGGTCATCTTAAGTGGCAACTCAGGAAGGAGATACTAATAGAAGATGTAAGAAATAAATGGACTTAAGTTACTCTGTAAAAACTCTTAGAATCCTCTCAGCTTTCTAGACAGACATGGAATAATTATTTGTTGTTACTGAGCTTGTTTGCATTATTTGGGAAACAATCTGTACAAAAAGTGAGGCTGAATAAACTAACCCCATGTTTAAATGCAAACAAGCTGATTTATGAAACAGTGTTACCTGTGAAGGAAATGCTATCAGCAATTCAGACCGCCTCAAACCCATTGCATCTGAGAACATTTTGGGTTCTAAAACTATTTCAGTTCACAAACTGTGTGACTATGATGTTCAAATCAAAATGAGATCAGGCTACAGATTCATTTTAAGGTGGTCAAATGCCACAAAAAGTACAGGGTAGTCAACATTATATATAATTTAATAAAATAGTGCAACACTCTTCAGCAATGATTGCTTACAAAATTAATGAAGTAGTCCTGTGAGCAATAAAGTTAAGGAAACTCCAGTTCCTTTGGATTAGATCTGTGGTTGGAGTCACTGGAGTCTTAAAAATTATTACATGTTTATGAAAGAGTGAGTAATAAGGGCTCTCTCCTGTCTTGACTCCCATTTTCATGAAACAGAAGATCTCATGTTTTTGAAATTACCTCTCCACCAGCTGAAAGGTTATGTAGGGAAGAAACTGGAAAAGACTAATTTCCTAAGAAACTCCATTACTATGATTACACAACAATCTATTATAGTGTTATGGCCAAAATTCTTTTATACCTGGAGATCATGTTATCCTGGCCAGAACCTTGTAGTCAAAGTCTCTTCATAATGCATTGCAAAAACCTTTTGATCACTTGCAGAACTGACAGCCATTAGCAGGAAATCTCTTTATAGACCTAAGTAAGAGGTTGCTTATATGTTACTCAGTATGTAATTGTTTTTCATTAGCAGCCCAAACAAACACTGGAGCAAAATACAGTTAAAGAAGAAAGTCAAATAGCTTTTCAAAAAAAATTAGGATTTCTCTGTGCTGCACAGTCTTTTGATTTATAATGTTAAATATTAAGCAGAAAAACCAACAGAAGTCCATTTGGTGGCACTCTCCATTTTAAAGATAACTGCAGTGTTGTGCAACCCCTTCAAAATTTACTGCACTAAAAGAAAACATTTTCCTTCTGGCCCTGAATTTTTGAAGAGCTGGAGAGAGGCTCTGATTGTGTAACTCAGTTATTTGAAAAGGAGAAGCCAAGAAGAAATGTGGGATACCACTTCTCACAACAGAAATGGTCATTATTCTGTGTAACATTATCTGCTTATGCTTATCCAAGCCTGTTCTTGCTTTCCTGGTGACTGTAGCCTGTTCAACATAATCTGTACGTAAGGCAAGAGATCCATTGCATGACAGCAGAGTAGGCAATACAAACTGTGAAAAACCAATAGTCAGGTTGCTGCTCAGTTCCATCTTTGACACTGCTACTCCACAAAACCTTTCAGCAGGAACCATTTCTAGAGCTAGATAAGGGCATGTGAACAGAACCTACAGCTGCAGAATCTGAAATAACAAGAAGATACTGCTGGTTTTGTCCCCCAAATTAAAGCTACAACCAATTTTTAACACTTTTCAATGCACCTCTATGTCAGTTTCTGTAGCATTTGAAAACTCTTTTTTTCAGTGTACATTAAAAAAGACTGTTTTCAAATTATCCTCTCAGTGCGAGTCATGATATTACATCTAAAACTTTTGTGCAGGCAAACAATGGGCTGTAAAAATCTGGGTGAGCATCCACTGGTAGCGTTTTTTAAGAGGGCTGGGTCACTTGAATCTATATTGTACATTCTCCATCACAGAATTTGCTGCCGTGTCAAACCATTCAGTCATTTTCACCAGTTTGAAGAGTCTAGGAGAGTTCTTCTTTTGATGGGATTATTGTTTGCTGTCACTGTTGCCATATTGACAACTCATCTAAGATGAGTTTATTCCAAAAAAAGCTGTTTCTAACTCTCATAGCTGTGAAAATTTATCATGGAAAGGTGACATGACCCACCACTGACTCAGTGATGTGAATCTTTGAAACATTTATTTTGAGAATTCTGTGCTACCTGCTAATCTCAGGAAAGATCTACCTGTGAGATGTAATGACAATTTATACATTGTATTTTAAAAGCATTTAGAAGCACAAATCCCAGTGATTTGCAGATCAATTTTTTTCTCCTAAATTATCAAAGCACTTGGAAAAAAAATCTCATTAGCTATTTCTCTGCTAATAATTCTAATATAAGTATCCAGGTGATATCACTTCCAAATAATCCAAACCTGTCTTAGCCATTTCCTTTGAGTATCCAATTTCTCACTGTAGCTATATGTTCTCTTTAGAAAAATACCCCACGCTGTCCTGAAGTGCTGGTAGGCATGAAATAATCAATTAAACGGCCCTATAATGTTTAAACTTGTATTTCTTTGACCTAAAACAGTAGTACAGGACCAATGCACACCACCAGAAGAAGTGAGCTTGGTTTACCTCGCTGCACACCCTGGAGCCTGTAGTTCAGAACCCCCTCAAGGCTGATCTGGAGTCCTGCTGAAACAGCCTCTTCTGGAGCTTGTGTCTGGCTGAGAAACGGGCTTAGCAACAGGAAAAATTTCAGATGATAATTAGACTCAAACAACTGTGTTACCTGCATTTGTGTGCAGAACATACAACTGCTGTATTAAAAGGATTTTAGAGATCCACCACAGATTCAAAAAGTAAAAAAAAAAATGTAATCTCTACCATGTAATCATGAAAAGTAATCCCAGAGGAGGAAATCATTCCTTTCTTAATGCTTGCAGAGTGCTCAGAGACTAGAAGAGATCCTATAAAAGACCATTTAACTGTATACTTATGACCTTTGTAACGTCTAACTATGCAAACTTCTGTACCTCAAATGTTATTTTTCTGTATCATTCTGTTGAGTAAAACAGAAGTTGGTATCTGAATGACAAATGCTTTTTGCTTGTCTCACTGGGCCAAACACCAGAAAACTTAATTCCAATTTCTGATATGAAAGCTAAAAACCCCCACCACAAAGTTACTTCTAGTAGAAAGAAGTTCTCCATTTTTAGAAAGAAAAATATAAACTGAGGGGGTAATGACACTGAGTAAGTCTTGAGGTAAATTTTTAACTAAAAATTAATTCAGAAGCATATGTAACTATTTGTTCTTAAAAATTTTGCTCCTCTTTATCAATTTATTCTTGCTTTATTACAACTGCATGTTACAGAAACATCCTATAATGAGGATACCTTTGGATAGTAACTTTAAAATAAAAGTTGCAGTAATAGCTTTATGTTTGGTAGTTCCTACTTTGGTTGTGTGAGTACAAGGTTATACATCACACTGCTTGCCTATTATTTTTTGTGTTTTTGAAACCTACAGATCAGTAAATTGAATGATGCATCAAGAACAAATGTGCAGCAAAACATATTGGAAAAAAACCAATTTACCTTTTGTCAGCAAAACTATCACTCCTCCCTGCAGGTCTTGTGACTTTGCAAGTTTTACTTTTTTCGTAACAAAACCAAAATCCAGTTGTGGTTACTGAGGGACTCTATTCTCTTGCTGGAAACATGTTAGTGTCAGCACTGTAACTGCAGATAAACCTTACCTTCAGATATCTTTAGAGCAGTCCTGCTATTCACATTTGCCTCAATTGCTGAATACTCGCTTAAGTAACTTTACCCACTTTAAAACCTCGTGCTTGCTTATTTTGAGTGATAGAAGTATAAATTTTGGCACTGCAAAACTTTCTATCAATTATCTCTGCCTTTTGGTACATGCACCTTGTAAGCAAATATATTTTGGGTTCTCTCAGGAGTTGTTGTGGTTGAAGAGCAAATAACAGCATGGAGGCAAAATGAATTTGGACAGCGAAACACTTTAATCACAGATGTTGCAATTCTATCACTTACACCACTTCCCTGTCACATGGAAGGCATGATGTGGCCTGGGACAGACAGTGTAGTGGTTTCAGCCATGTGCATGGTTCTAGGGTCTTTTGGGCTCATCCCCACACTTTTTGATGCTGGAGAGAAGGATTCCTGGTTCTGGGGCAGACCTTCCCCATCCCTCCACCCCTGTTCTTTACTATGTTTACCTCTGAAGTTTCCTCAGCTACAGGACCTGCTGACCATGCCCTGCAGACCGCCCCGTCAGTTCTGGTTTAGCTGCGGCATCGTCTGAGCTCACCATCAGCTTCTCTGACCTTCTGGCCGAGTCTGCACTGTTATTGAGGACACATGGTTGATCACACTTCACCTATTCTAACACAGCAACCAGCTAACCTTCCTAGGCTGGTCAGCATGGCTAACAGCACCAGGAATCCTATCTGCATTACAGAAATTAAACATTTCATTTCTGTCCTGTTAAACATGAACGTTACGCAGTCACAAAGGGCCAAATGTGACATTCTGGTTATGCTAAAATAACACAGTCACCTCCCACCAAGGGGCTTCTCTGAAAATTCAACCATACTCCATTTTCAGATACCTTTCCTTCTAAATGAAGTAACTGAACGTTGTCCAAGTCACACCCCCACTTACTAATCTCCCATCCACAGATGGCCACTGGGAGTTCACAGCTCATCCCATCTTCTAATTAAAAAACTCATCATCAATACAGCCATGGGAAAGTGCTGTCTGTGCTCAGCACACACTGAAACCAACAGTTAAGTCGGAGGACAGATACACCCCTACCTTAGTTCATCAGGCCAAGTTCACGAGAAGTTTTAACTAGACATGGGCATAAAGTTGCTAACTGAAGTCTTGCTTAGTGCATTTAAAGCAAAAAATGTTGTTTTGTTGTACAACATACAGGTAAGTATTTTCTTTTTACTACACTGAAAATGGGCCAGCTGTCTGATTTTGCATTTAGAAATCTGGTGATACGGTGCAAAATTGATCTTATTTTCTTGTCATTCTATTACTAAGTGAAAATAAAAGGGAGGAAAGAATTTAAAAAGCAGCAAATATATTATTAGCTATACTGAGACTATGCTGAATTTACTTACTTGATACTGCATGCCAGCTGCAGCAATCAAAGCAGGTGACTAATGTAAAAGCATAGGAAAAACATGCCAAAGCACGAGTCTTGTTTAAAGTCTCTATATAAATAAAATATAGCCAGATCCTGTGTGTTCCACAATTCCAAATTTAAGAGCAAAAATCTTTTAAAAGAAACTTAAGATAGACTTATTTCTAAGTACTCTGTATTTAAAACACTGTAATCATGCTACAAGAGAAGAGGCAACCACTATATTCTAAACCACACAGTTAAGACAACTGAAGTTCAGTTCAAGATGGTGAGCCCAGTTGAACTCTTAGCTGGACAACATCTTTAAATCAGAGCTTTTTCTCTAAGAATAGAAGGCAAGGTACTTTGACATACTTCTATCTTTATTTAACAATACTTTGTTACTTTTCTCTAAAGATTTTAATTGATTTTATCTAGACAAACTGTTCAGTTCTGTAAATAGGACTCTGGGAAAGTTGTACACCTCTCTAGAAATAAAATCCAGGAAATGGTAGATTTAATGCATCACTAGTTTTCCTAGAGTGCTTTACATACGTAAATAGAGCACATCAAAGTACCGTTTCTTTCTACATTTGGGTTTGGGTTTGCCATTGACACTAAAGTGGGAGGAGCTGTCAACTCCCTCAAGGACAGAGGCCCTGCAGAGACCTCGACCAAGAGATGGGCAATCACCAACCATATGAAATTTAGCAAGGGCAAGTGCTGGACTCTGCACCTAGGACAGAGCAACCCTGGTTGTGTGTATGGATTGGGGAGCAAGAGGGTGGAGGGCAGCTGTGGGAAGGGACCTGGGGGTCCTGGGCGATGGTACGTTGGATATGAGTCAGCAGTGCCCTGGCAGCCAGGAGGGCCAGTCAGGTCCTGGGGTGCATCAGTCCCAGCATCGCCAGCCAGGCCAGGGAGGGGACTGTCCTGCTCTGCTCTACACTGGGGCAGTCTCCAGTCCTGGGGGCAGCTTTGGGCACCTCAATATAAAAAAACCATTAAGCTTTAGAGAGGGTCCAAAGGAGGGCCATGAGGAAGTGAGAGGGGAAGCCTTATGAGGAGCAGCTGAGAACACTTGGTTTGCTCAGCCTGGAGGAGACTGAGGAGACCTCAATGCGGTCTTCAACATCTCTCCACTCTCATGACCAGTGACAGGACTCGATGAAACAGCATGAAGCTGAGTCAGGGAGGTTTAGGCTGGATATCAGGAAAAAGTTTTTCATCCAGAGAGTAGCTGGACTCTGGAACAGGCTCCCCAGGAAAGTGGTCAGAGCACCAAGCCCTGCCTGAGCTCAAGAAGCGTCTGGACAACACTCTCAGGCACCTGGTGGGATTCTTGGGGTGTCCTGTTCAGGGCCAAAAGTTGGAACTCAATGATTCTGATGGGTGCCTTCCAATTCAGCATATTCTATGATTTGTAGAAACCATTTTCATTTTGGAAGAAAAAGGCTTTCTTCAACTGCAGAATTCCATCAAATATAATTTCCTGCAATTCTGATGTGTACAGGGGATTCCACAAAATGCAACACTTTCCCACAGATGTTATAGTAAACTCTATTGCAACTACAAGACTCGATAATATTACCAAAATGATGTTTACGTTTTGGAAGGGGCTTTGACTGCAAGATGTCCATTCTTTCAGACTTCTCAGCTCTCTGGAATGAAACAAACAGCTCACTGAAGCATTAAACCTTACTTATGCTTGGTTTGCTTTAGTTGAACCAAGGTGAATAAGAGTCATAACGGTAGTGTAACCGTGAAGTAGGTCATCCTTTATGTCATTACATTCTCTTAATACGAAATTCCCAGTAACTATTCGATCACATCCTATTTCCCCATGTCCAAAAAAGCCAAAGAGAGGTACGTTTGGAAAAAACTTCCTAAATGCATCTGCTTCCATATTCCTTTTGGTTTTGTAATGTCGATATCCTCTGCCAACACACGCAAACATGAAGCCAATGGTGTTGTGCTCGGGGATGTTTGCTGCTTTGAGACGCTGCATGGCCGCTTCTGCTGTCCTCTCATCAGCCACATCCTGGTCTAACAGGACAGTGGCACTCTGGATCTGGGGACCGCTGAAAGCCAACCCAACCACACCGCAGGCATCGCCGGGCTGGGCGTGGTTACTGAAAGGCAACGCGCACCAAGTTAGAGAACGTTTTGGGGAGACCACTTCTCACCTGACTAAACTGCTGCTGTGGCAGATGTAGGTTCAAAGCAGCCAACATTGTAGTGATTCTGGTACCACTAAAAAGCAAACCAAAGACTTCACATTTTAGCAATGGTTTTTTGTAGCAACCTTTCACAAGGAAAAACTTCCACATCCATTACTGGGTACTAAGCATAAACTTGTTTCACACATGCTGAACTCATCAGTTTGTGTATGTTACAGCTCTGCAATTCCAACTAGACCATCAGTTAAACTTAAGCAAAGGCACTCAAGATTTATGCATCGAAGCAGGACAGCAGTCAGTAAAGGTTTTGGATTCATTTTGCTTTAAATTGGTTGGCCAGGACACACGGGGTTAAGTAGTTACGTACTTAACCTTTATCTGCAGTGACTTTATTTAAGGTCAGCTCTCTTATCTGGGGCAACGGTGCAGCTGGCAAAATCAAATGCAAGAAAAATGTTGGTATTAGTATGGACTCCAGACCTCCAATGGCACAAGAGGAGCCTATGGGCATGGCTGCACTGTGCTCCGCAGGACAGAGTGCCAAGTCCTTCAGCCACCACAGTGGATCAGGTGAGCTCCTGCCCATCGTGTGTGCAGCTACTGCTCCGTGCTGTGAGCCAAACCGAGGCAGATACACAAACACATGTTCACATCCTGGGCTCCATCACAATGGGGACTCATTTACCTGCACTCCAGAGATGAAATGCTGACTGCAATAAATACACAAAGGTATCTGAAGCTGGAAATCTCCTTTTCAGTGGGTTTCTCTTAGCTGGGTTTCCAGAACCCAAATTTTAACACAGCCATACAAAGCTTCCAGCTTTTCTGGCTAATCACAGTGTAGCAGTTGGGACACTTTTCCCTTTAAGAAATTACTATTTTACTACTGGTAAAGGGCATTTCCAATATGGCTAGAAGGCTATGGATCTGCGATGTTTCTCTCACTTTAAATCTTTTTCATCATTTACCTCGAAAAAAATACCTACTTCTCAGAAGTCAGTGATGTAAAGCTCTCCACTTGTCCCCCAGCCAGGATGATACTTTTCTCATTCAATGGATTGACTATTTGATGAAGAAATCGAGTAGCTCCAGTCTTCCAGGAGTTGTAGCCAAACAGAAGAACGACACGGAGATCTGGGTTGTTCTTCAGACCTACAAACAAAAACGAACACCGACCCTCTTATTTTTAAATCCTGAACTCTGAAGTCCAACCATCCTAGTTTCTCCTCAAATAATACATCACACCTCTCTCTGAACAGCTCCGCTTGAAACGTAACTGAAGTAACTGGAAACCGATAGTCAGGAAAACTTAACCTTAGTACTCCTGAGACTGGGAGGAGCAGAGATGCGGTTACCAGCTGTAGCCCCACAGAGCCACAGAGCTCTTAGAGCCAGTACAGAAGCTGCTGGTTCTATGCAGAACTCCAGACTTGCACCTCAGGGAACAGCACAGCACCTCACAAAAGCCCACGTAAAGGAGAGAAAAACAACATACCTGCTTCAGCAAATTTACTTTCATCAAAGACCCTGTTCTTCACGTCTTTAGAAAAATGGAAGGTATGAATTTTCACCCCATCAATTTTGGGAAACAACAGAGCAAACCCAGCTTCACCCTCTTCAATTTCTTGAGGCTGATTGCTGCTTGAACCCATCGGGGTAACTACAGAGACAAAACCAAGCATCTTGTGTTCAGGGATTTTAATACTTTCATTTACACTGTAACATGGGTAGAAAGAGATTGAACAGCTCAGGTGATATAAAACATGCCAATCTATTTCCGTAACAACTTATCTAAGTGCAAACTGGTGTGGTTTTTTTGTTAATGTTTTGGAAAGATGAAACATGTGTAAGTCCTGCTAGCTATGGATCACGTTGAAGTCACTTTTGACAAGGAGACATGGATATATTTACACATATTCCCCCAGGCACACCAAATATAGAACATTAGGAAAACAAGAACAGTGCAATACAAGCCTTCCTGCCAACTTCTGCAGGCACAGAGACACACTCAAGTTTTTAAGGTGTCCTACAAGCATGTGATGACAGTATAAAGCAAACTGACACAAAAATCAGGAATGTATTATTAAAATATGGTAGTGACAACAATCAAATACCTTACTTATGATGTGGGAAGTGAATTTAAGATGAGAAACTATAAAAAAGCCAACTTTCTAATGATAAAAGAGTGATACATGAGAAAAAGCCTGCCAAGGGAGGCTGTGAATTTTCCAGTTACTGCATATGCCTCTTGCTAGACCATTACAAACAGGTACATACCAGGATGGCCTGTACAGTTAGTCACAATATGACTGAAATATATACATCAATCCAAGCAACATTTCAGTAAGTACATTAAGGTGCCAGGGAAAGCTGCCTGCCCAATTCAATCAACCTTTTTAATGATAACTGCAATACATGAAATAAGCTCCACGTCACTTAGCAGCAACACTGTGAACTCCTCAAAACTGAAGCCAGTGCTGAACAAGGTGGGAGGTGACACCTTCAAGCTGATCTCTCAAAAACGCACACATTTCACTCCTACCTACAATCCCTGGGGTGACCAATCCAAGAACCTGACATCGCTTTGGCAACAACTTTTCAAGTGCGAGTGCTGTTTCTTTACTGTTTCTTTTTCTGGCTGTTAAAAAAAGAGACAAAAAAAAACATCAGAGAGCAGTAGAAGTGTGTTCTAAGCAAATCCCACAGCCAATTCCATCCTGTTTAAGCAATGCTGCCCATCAGTGGCCGCCCTGGTAACAGCACGCAGGTCTGTGCTGCTCCCTGAGAGCACAGGGCTGCCGGCAGGCAAACACACTCAGTGTCCTCCACAGAAGGGAAAGGAACCCATCTGTACATATGAACACAGATCTGTGAGCTGCTTCGTACCACAAATGCAATACTATGCGGTCATGGTTTCTGCAAAGATTTACTTTGCATTGAAACCGAAACTCAGAGAATTCCCTTTCAGCTGACTATGCTCTACTTACATCCCACGTGTGTCTTGAAGTGGAAGTGAGTTAGGTCCAGGCTTTACCTTTCTTTTGCTCGTGACACTCCTCGTGCCCACTGAATGTCTCCGCATCAGCGATGTAGAGCACGGTCTGGGGCAGCACGTGCACCTTCTGCAAAGACACAGGAGGAGGAGTACACGAGACGGAACGGAGTGGAGGGAAAGCGGGGGCAGAAACCGAGGAGAAACTGCTCTCACTCCACCGGCAGCCCACACTGGACCCCTCCCCCCTCACCGGGCTCCTGTCAGCCAACAGACAACCTCCCGTTAGCCTCAGAAGTGCCCAGATTTATCCAATGAATTGATAGCACAGGCAGGGACGTGACTCAAACCTCACACGAGCAAGAACAGCTCTAGAGACTGGCCCCATGACCCTGCTTCTTCTTTTAGCACTATCGAAACTCCTTGTATTCATGGTTGTCGGCTTCTGCTATTCATCAGTGCTGATGCTGGAAAACAGTGTAGAGGTGCTTCCGGCCTTTTTTGTCCCAGTTGGTTTAACACTGATGCGCTGAGGCCTCTGTCTACTGCTTAAGAGTCTGACATGAATCTCTGTATAGTGAAGACCCAGCACCAGGTTAATACTGGAAATGAACCCCGCCAGACAGAGAAATCCTGCAGCGTTTCCTCAGTGTCTCCCAGCCTATAAGGGTTTGCCTCTTAACAAGATTGCCGAGACGAACAGATGTGCCCTGAACTGCAAATCCTCAGCGTTTTGATCGGTGTATTAACACGCAACACTTGAACTGTCAAAACCACCTACGCCTCCGAGCACGTCCCTTTTGCCAGGCGGTCGGAAGAAGCGCGTTAAGTGTTTAAACGAAGGCACTGAGCTCGCGCCCCCTCACCTCGAGCTCGCGGGCCAGCGCGCGCACCAGCGCGTGGCTCTCGGCGGGGCCCGGCTCCAGCGCCGACACCCACGCGATTCGCTGCCGCGTCCGCAGCGTCCGCCGGGCGCACTCC
>VZTE01003934.1:146457-192944 GCA_013397775.1 Eulacestoma nigropectus
CACACCGCGTCAGCCGCACCGCCCCCGCGAACCGGAGCCGGCCGCCGCCCACCCCACGGCCCCGGCCCCGGCCCTTACCAGGCGGCGCGCAGCAGCGCCTTGGTGGGCAGGAAGCCGAGGACGCGCTCCACCACCTCGGCGAGGTTGGCGAGGACGAAGCCGCCCTTGGCCGCGGATTCCATGGCCCCGCCGCCTTCCCGGCCCTGCCGCGGCCCCGGCGCCCTGCGTCACCCGCGCGCCGCCGCGCCTGAGGCAACTTCCGGGCACAGGCCGCCACACTGGCGCCGCCTGCCGGCAGGGAGGACCCGCCCCGCTCTCACCTCCCCCCTGCCCTCGCGCCCCGGGCCCCAGCACGGACACAGCGCTTCGTAAAATGCTTTTTATTCATAAACTTGATGCAAGTTTACAAATTACTGTACATTGCCAAGGAATTCTGCCAGAAGAAATGGAACCCAAACCGAAGCATACGCCGAAGGGCGGAGGCCGGGGCCGCCCCCAGCCCCGCTGTGCCCGGACAGCGGCACAGCCCCGGCTGTCACCCAGCGCACCGGGGACCAACACGCACCGGAGGCAGTGCCAAACCTCTCCCATCGTTTCTTTCGAGCTAAAAACTGGGTCTAGAAGCAAATGCACAAGGACCCGGGGGTACCTGACAGAGAAAATAGCACAAGTTCGATAGTCAACTAAAAAAAAAAAGAACAAAAACAAAAACATGCTTCTGCACTTCTGAAAGTGCTTAATCCATGGAACACAGCCTTAGCTCGGCCCCGAGGGGTGCACAGGCCTAAGGACTAGTACTACAACCAAAATAGTCGATTCCGGTAAGGCAATGAAATTGTGTAAGTACACAGACCCAGATTCATCTCCTAATAAAGAAAGAACAGTTCCCATTAGTCTTTCAATAAAACCACCGTCATGACTATGGCAGCATTTCTTATGCCTCTGAATTGGATGACATGTTTTTGTACTTTATTGTAGCTTTTATATAAAAATTTTTCATTCAAGGACTTTCATCTCAGTTTGTGCCAATCACTTTATAAGTTCATTAGTTTACAAATGATTGCAACAACCCGTTAATAAAATGGAACACCTAAAAAGGTTTTTAGTATTTTAAATAACTTCAAGCTTCATACTCTGGCTCTTCTTGTTAAGGAGGTTGAGCCAACAAGTAGCAGGAACAGCCCAGCAAGTTCTGATGCCCCAGTGGAAGTGACTAGTTACAAGGTTTTATTGGCACAGCCTTGCTCTGCATAAAAACAAAAACCAAAACAAAAGAAAAAAAGAAAAAACCAAACCAAAAAATTAAGATAATCTAAACAAAGCATCTTTTCCAATAAACAGTTCATATTCTCATACAGCCATGAAAAATGTTTAATGACTTAACATACACGTGTTTTTCCTATATCATTAATTTGGAAATACTACAAACGCAGTCATTTTAGACCACAAAAACTACTGTGATTTGCAAGACCTGACATTTCCTAAAACAGTATTAAACAATGTATTAAACTTCTTGGCTTTAAATGAAACAATACAACGCAAGTCTCTGCAGTCTGCATTTTGCAAAAGGTAAGAAATACACAGAAGTGTGTGAACAACTCACTCCTATTGAATGATCTTTAGTAAGTCAATAGCCTGCTGCAGGGAGAGCTTATGCTTTCAAATAAAAAAAGGGAGAAGGGAGGGCGTGGCCCAAATATGCTTAATCCGTAAGAACAAATATGGTAAAGGCCCAAACTGCTCAGTCCAGATACCTAAGAAGAGCGGAATGGTAAGGCTGTAACTTATACTGCACGTGTCAGTTGACAGATTATCCACTAACTTATCTAATAGCTAAAGTCCTCAGTACAGCTGTTATAGGGGCACTCATAGCTTGAGTCTGTGTGTTGGAAAACATAAAAAAGAGCTTGTTTTGTTGACATTGGTCCAGGTATACAACAGTCCTCAGCATTAGCCATCTTCTTTTGGAGGAGTGTACCAGCCTGTGGAGAACAGAGACATGTTAGGTACCAGCACTGCTGTGTCCCGACCATCCTACTCTTCATCTGTGGGAGACGGAAGTCTAATCTGGCTCATTCCTTCCCTCCTAAAGCAGGCCAGTTCAGGGAGACCCAGAGCCCTAAACGCTAGCAGTCAGAAGTGGGAGACAAACCATGTGGCATATTCCAGGATCAGACCCAGTATCTGGGTGTGCAAACACGGATTTTTGTGGCAGCAGCTATCCTGAGCTGGACAAGCTGAACACCAAGAGCAAGCTGGTGAAGGAGGAACATTGCTCCAAACAAACTTAGAAGAGAGGTAAAACCCCAAGTCTTCAAGCTACTTAAAGCATAGACATAGAAACATGACTGCACTGGGACACTTATATAAATCCCATTTTGCATACTGCAGAGGTTAGCATGCACAAGCAACTGAATGGTTTATCCTACTTCTGCAAATCTTACTGTAGGAACAAGCTCAGAAATGTCAGTTGAGTAACTGGTCTCCTGACATAATTTGGCATGTTTAGCAACTGAATCATATCTGATCAAGTGTGCACAGCTTTTTCTAGAGACCTCCAGAGCTCCAATCTTAATTCCCCCAGCCCCTCTTGTAAAATTTCCTCTAAGTGTGTGTACAGTGACTACAGGGCCTATTTGTGCTATCCCAGAGAGCAGGCAGCAGCTCTAAGCTCAAGACACCTTTCACAGCAGCACTGAGTATTGTGAATGCTTTGTGTACAGCTCCTGAGGCAGGACTGATCACTTCTAGCACATAGACAGAAGTAAACACGCTAGCTTTTGTAGCAAACTAAAGGAGCAGAAGACTCAGTTAACAGCAAGATCAAAATACTGTAAAATTGGAAAGCATGTTAAAGTCATTGTCTTTGATCTTCCTCCCAAGAGTACAGGTGTTATGTTCCATTTTACTGTAGCTGTAAAACTGTTCCATTTTACAGAGGGCTGAGGTGCTCTCTGCAGTCACACTGAAACATGTTCACAGAACCCTGAATTCCTGGAGGACACAGCGTCCAACCCAGAGCAAAGAGCATCAAGGAAGTGGTAACTGGACTAACTCCCTCATCACAAGACCAGGGTACCAATTCTGCTGACTGCCTTTATGTAACATGTAAGCTACTTAAACCTTTTAAAGCCCCAGGCTTCTCATACTGCCACAGTAAATTCAATTATATCTGAAGCACTTGTACGCTTTTTTTATGCAGCAGAGAGACTTTAATCAGAGTAAAAAAGCCCAAACCAAAACAGGTGTCTCCCTGTTCTATTGTACAGTTTCCCAACTAGTGCGTCTCACTTGGACTTCTTGTATTTTTTAGTCTGAGGTGTTTTTTTCCACTTTACCTCTTCCTTAATGATTATTTGCAATAGGCTTTTGCCACATTGAAACAAAATCTTTCAGAGAAATAAATAAACTTCCAGCAGATACTTCATCAATATTAAGTGCCCTTAAAGCTACAGTAACAATGAAGTTCCTAGATCAATTGGCTGAGAGTGAAATGGAGCTGCCTTTCAAGAAGCAGTAGAACACACACAGAACATGCAAGTACGCTGGAAAAGCTGCAATGATTGCAGTCAAGTTACTTAAGCACTACTGTCTTTCTACTGCTAGAAGAAAAGAAGGAAAAAACATTTATGGTCTTCCCAAGCCAAAATAAGACACTGTCACTTCAAGTTTCTCTGTGGCCAAACACCAGTTTCCAGAGTGCTGCACAGACAAGAACAAAGTGGCAAGAACATACATACCATTTTTCTCATGTATTTGTACTAGTGACTTATAGGACTGCTGTGCTCTTGCTAAATTATATTGATTCTGAAAGGAAAAAAAAACTAACATAAAAACCTGCATCTGGATATGCAAGACTCAAACAGTTCTACAAGGAAACTCTACAGTGGGCTTAAAAATAAAAACCATGCACAATGTTAGAGCGTTCCTGGCTTTCAAGATTCCCTTCTCAGAGCCAGAAATTCCAAATCCTCCCAGTTCTGATCCTCCTTCTCTCCCTTTCCAATAGAAGGATAGCAAAAGCCTAACTACTTAAATACCTTGCCCATCCCAAGGCTTTATCCATCTCATATGGTCGTAATTACATAAAAAATTCTTAATTGCCAATAAAATACTCATATAGGCACCAGTCAACTCAAAATGCAGATATATTTGCAATAACAATTCTGTCATTAAACAACTTCTATGCAAGTCAGCAAAGAAATGGAAGCCCAGCAGTGATTCGTGTAACTGACAAACAGGGCACATTTACCTTATTGGCTCCAAACTGTACTCTGGCTTTTCCTTTGACTAAAGTGGCGTTGATCTGCATGATGACTGATTCTATTGAGTAGGCACTGCTCCAGCCCTGGAGGAAGAAAAGAATATTAACATACAACATGTACTTGCTGCTTGTGCTCACCTTGCAAATCTATTTTGGAATGTGTGCTTTGAGATTTTTTTTTTTTCCTGCACTCCAGTTTTAGTTTTAACTACTTCTTTTCAGTTAACTTTTATTTTCCACAGAAAATCTGTAAAATGATATATGGTACTAGTACTAACAACTCGTAAGAAGAATGAAAAAGCTGAATCACATTTCCAAAATACAGCAAGACAGAAACAAAAAAGCTCCATCCTTACAGCACTGACATTTTAAGCAATGTCACAACAGAAATTACAACTTCTTGTTCCAAGAAGCAGAAAAGACTGATTTCTAATGAAGTCAATTCAGTAAGCTATAAGAATTTTGCTCATCTCTGGCATTGCTTTACCTTCCAGAGCTCACAAGAGTTTCTGTCAGAGCCTGCAAGTTACTTCATTCATTTACTTAAAGAGAAAACCACTTTGTCTACACGAATCATCTATGCCTATAATCTTTGTATTCCTAACTTCCCCAAAGCTGACTTTATGCAGTTGAAGAGGCTTCTAGAAAAGAAAACAATGTGTCCTGCTCCCCAGAACTCGCTCTTCACACTGCCTTCCTCACAGAAATTCTGAGAATTCCAAGTTGACATGCTCGCACTTCCTGCCTCTTCCTCAGATCTCTTGTAAGCCATCCAAGGCAGAAGAGAAGGTCTCAAACAAGATCAACAAGGCAAATCTTGTGGGACTGAGGTTTAATTCCACCATGTGTTTCCTTTGGAGTGCATAATTTATTCCACACAGGGATTCTTCGACTCAAGGGAAGCACCTATTTTCACTATTTTAAGGCATGTTTTATTATCCAGATAAAAGAGCCCATATTCACCTGTTTTGTGAGAAGTTCCATGCATAATGCACCTCCACCTAGGACATACCTAGAAACAAATGTGAAAGAAAATATACTTGACATCAGCAGTTAGTAAAAGGATGTAAGTGCTCACAGCACTTTAAGCTCTTGCCAGCTTGTTTGTTAAATTCTTTATTCATAAAGCTGAAATGCCCTTTAACCAGTAATATATTTTAACTAGGTTAGCTGTGTTATACTGAGGCAAAGAAGATTAGCACCGTGAGACAAAAAAAGTTTTGCTAACCAGACTTAGTTTAAACCACTGACTGAGCTGGTCTGCACAACTGCAGAGACCATGGAAAAAGGGAAGTTACTTTTTATGGCTGCTCTACATACACATAGTACTGACGTGTAGCTAAAAGAAACCAACAAAACTCAATTCTGTAAAGAAATTTCACACCATTTCAAACAACGTAGGTGCACTTATAAATATTATGAGATAATCAGATCTTTGCTTGCTCTTTTCCTGTAAATCACTTTCTAATTTCAATGCAGGTATCATTTCCTGTCACCAGGAGATGCATAAAAGCCTTAGAAAGTGAATTTAATCTTCTCTCCAGGGATATATACAAGTTTCCGTGCCACAGACAGCACTTCAAACACACTTTAGATGACATTTGGAGCATGTTTTCAATTAAATTTAGTATTTTTGGATTAGCATTTGAGGAATTTTTAAACAAAAACTTCATGGCAGTGTTACCAGCAAGAAAGAGACACTTAAGACTATATAGCAAACTTAAGGCAACACAGGGATCAAGAGCCATTCAAAGCACAAACTCAAACCACCTTACAACAGGAGAAGTAACAGCGATGTTAGACCCCCCCCCTCCCCCAGAGGTCAGTTCTTAAACATTATGACAGGCACAGAGTTTTTCAAGTTGTAACATTTCTACCACAAAGTACAACTTCTGCCAGGCAACTCAAACCTACCCTCCCGTGAGCACAGGAGACACCACTCGCACAAAGGGAGGATCAAAAGGGAAGTTATCCTGGAAAGAATAATAAAAAAAACAGGTGAAGGAAAATACTGTGACATTGCTTCCCAACCAGAAAGTACTTCAAAAGGCTTATTTGTCAAATCAAATTTGAAGTACTACAATATTTCAGTTCTGTAAAAATTCCCTTTCCACATTACTGGCTAAAAAGCATTTTTTGGGGAAGCTTTAGTGCCAAACTTAAAAGTTAGGTTTTTTTCTTCCCTTTTTTTATGCTACAGATCCATTATTACCCAAGTAACAGCTAAGGGTCATCTCAGTCACTTTCTATAGTAAGCCTCAAATTTAACTGCAGTTTTTCATCCCACAGACACTCACCTTAAAAGAGAAGTTGAGTAAAATGTATTCTACACCTTCTTTTTCTTTTAAGACCTGAAGATCACTATGCAGTGGGCTATCAGGATCAACCCTATAAAAGCAGCAGGGGGGAGATCATGGATGAAGTTAATATTTTCAATACCTGTAAGCAGTAATTCCTCTTAAAGACTTTGTGTATTTGTAGTTTACAAATTGTAGTTTAAGGTGAACTGTAGTAAATTCTTGCTCCTTTTACAAAGCAAAAACTTTGCCACGAGATCAGCATGAAAACTTGCTGCAATGTACTACATTCCCCATGCTATCAAGTTTTACTTAAACACAGCACAAAGTATGCTGTTTATTTGAAAAGAGTAATTTTAATTCTCTTCAGTTCAGTTGTGCTCAAATAAGAGGGGAGAAAAACAGGAAGACTGTAGTCATCCAGTTTTCAGCACATAGTTAGTGAATCCTTCATGGAATATGTAATTGTAGTTCTGCATCAGCTGTTAAAAGTAATCTGCATCAGCAGAAGGACTAAAGCCAGCAGCTTCCGCTCAGCAGAATTTCAACAACTGTTTGTTCCAAAATGCTGGTGGTGAGCAGCCTGGCCATTAATTCAGACACTACTGGGTTAATCCCACCAAGCTCTGACACCCCATCAGCTTTTGAATGGAAGTGACTAGTCAAAAACACCTGCAGCAAGCCAAAAGCATATGTTAAAGGGACTGAAGGCCATTAAATCTAATCCTCTGCTACAGGTGAAACTACAAAGTTACCAGATCTCTTTTCAGAATTACTTGGGCAGTTTGTCCCCATCCTACCAGATGATTTAACCAGAAGTTATTTCAGAAAAATATCTTCCAGTGCTTAGGAACCTCTTATTTCAAGCCATGGCTTTTGCTGAGCCAGTTCAAAGGGACTTGTTCTAGGAACAATACTGGTCCTCCCTCACATGGGCTCTTTCCTCTGACATCTACCCCCTCAGCTACTCCGCACACAGTGCATTTGTTTCCAGACACTTTTTGCCGCAATAAACAAACAACACTTATTCTCTTAGACATTCTGGAAGGCATTTGCTGCATGTACTCCATTTCCTCTTTTCTGAAGGCACAAAATGAGATCTGTTCACAGCACTTGAACAGAGGTTTCAAATCACTGCATGGTGGTTTGAGCACTTGGTTACAGAAGTGCTCAATAGGAAAGGCCTCCTATAACATGACACAGATATCTCTGATGTGTCATTCCTGCCATTTTCAGCCTCCAAACCTTCACATGCCCATGATTACACTAAGAAGGAAACAAAACTATTTCAGCAGCTGGTGACCCAGTTTGCAAAAGTCTCACCCCTAGGACAAGGCAACAATTCTTACAGGCAGGTCAACTACTGTGCTGAAACAGCCTCTGTCCTTACACCGATCCACCATGACATATCTGAACTGACGGAAGCTCTTTCATCCATTGCCAGATTTTGCAGCTACCCAGCATAGTTTGGGTAGGCTCTTCCTTTCTTTAGGGTACTGCATAGGGATGACAGCAGATGATCCTTCTACCAGGAATAATTTCACTCTAACACCTCTAGGATTAAAGTTAGTGGACTATGGATGTAACAAGGTGAGTTATGTACTGCATTTCATTTTGTGTACTAGGTGAGGACAGAAGACAAGTTATATGTAGTTATATAACTCACATTTATGTGATAGCTAAAAGTTTCAGTCCTATGTGTCTGTTTAACTGTAGAAATCAACAACTAATGACACTAAGGCAGTTCTGTTCTTTCTCACATCTCGAACTAAACTAGAAGTTGGATATTCCTGTCATTGAAAACTAATAAAAATAAAACCATGCAAAATCTCTTGAAAAAAACTTTCATCATCTGAGGCTGCATATTTTGGAGCATTTTAGAATTGAACAGTGATGACAGTTAATGTAATACAAATAGTGTTGGCAGTGAAAAGCAGGTCTGTCTTTTTGCCACCTCAATTACTACAGTTCCATCTCTACACGTTTCTATGTACCAGAATTACAGCCACTATTTAGGGGCTACAATTACCATTACTGCTACTACTATTGTAACATGCTATTCTATATGCTCTGGCTAGAGATTTTCATTTATCAAAAGAATCTCTGCAGAAACAATAAAACAGATTGTTCAGAACATGAAAAAACTTTAATAACTTACTTGAGAAGCTTAACGTGCCATTCATACAAGCTGTCATTTACCAGTTCCACTGAATATATCCCTGTAGAAATATTAGATGGAATTAATTATGCACTAAAAGTGTAATAAGAAAACTTAGCAAAAACATTCTCTGCATTTAAATATGAATACTGTCAGTAGGTGTAAGCAATGGGTAAGATAGTGAGGCACATCCTTCCTCCAGTAGCAGAAGCACTTCTGAGCAACTACAAGGAAGAAGTGTTTTCACCATTCCCAACAGGTGACTGAAGAGGCCAGAAAGATGCATCTAAAGAATGGAATGGTCTGTGGGAGCCAGCTGGTGATTTTCAGTGGCCTGTTTGTTTTAAGCATGTTAAACAACAGTTGTGCATTTCACTCCCAGGGAAGGATAGAAATTATCTGCCATTTTCTTGTATATTCAAAGCTTCCTCTCTGCATAAATTCACAAGCAGCTCTGGAAAAAGCAAGAAATCTTTAACCAGCAGACAAGATTTAGAACATGGTATCAGTCATGTACAAAAGTGAAACCTCTTCTTTCACAGGATATTCATGCATATAGACTAACCCACTATTATTAAACTCGTTACCTGGCCTAATATTTAACAGCATCTCTGTTGCTGACCTAATTATTTGGAAGTCATATGCAAATCAGGAACCTGCCTAGGATTTCTGAAAGCAGTACAACCACCAGACTGCAGTCACCACAATCTCCCCAAGGAACAGAGGTATTCATTTCCGAGTTTTATTACACTAGCATAAAAATAATCTTGCAGTTGAAACTTATAAACTTTAGTACTTGGAGTACAGATGACATCTCAAGCTGTCCAGACACCTTTATTTCTAAAGCATTTCAAAACTTGGCAGACAAGTTAAAGCACCCATGCTTGTTTCTCCTTACTGAGTGCCACTAACAAGTGGGTACTGCAGCCAAGAGCACAATTTCTAATTTTTCTATGTCTAGAATAACAATGTAGGCCTGAATATATGCTCACTGTGCTCTCCATGTCCCTTTTAATCAGCAGCTACTTCAGAGACATGACATTCCTGTTTGAAGATCAACCAAAGGAGCTATTAAGGCCTTTTTCCAATTCCCCAGATCCAAGGACACTATTTTCTGAACTGACCTTAGTGTAAGTCACAAACTGTGAGAATTTCAATTTGTACTGCTCTGATGTAACAACAAAGACATTCAGAACTCTGCTCATTGTCAACTCCCATTAATGACAAATCTATTCCATTGTTGTATCCAGAATATTTTCTTCCACCTGCATCCATACAGGAGCAAAGACTGGAAAGAAGCAGCCCCTCAATATTACAGTTATGGCCCCTAGCACGAGCATAGAATACTTATTACAGACAAGGGAATAAATTACAGTAAGGATCCTGACACCATCCTAAGCAATGGAAGACAACAAGAGAACTTCCATCACTTTGTTCACTCACAGCAGCTCCACTCCTGCACTCCTTCCATCATCCTGGGACTCCTGTTCTTAGCCACAGTTCATGTCCCAGTCCTTCAGCTCCATGGCCCACGCATTTTGCCAGCTTCCCCAATGGGAAGAGTTGTACTGCACCTAAGCCAGAAGCTGCAAGAGGGTTCTTCAAGAGAGAGGCTCGGCTCAGGACTGACAAGCACGAGCCTTAACACCACTGTGACATTCCAGCCTTTCAAGCACCCAAGTTGTGAGCCAAATAGTATCTGTGTCTCCTCACAAACAGCAGCAGAGGGGCTCCGGGTCTTGATACAAAAGCTACCTAACAACACTATCCAAAGCTGAGGGAGGGCGTTGTTAGTTGCTCAGGATTTTCTGAATAATCAAGAAGTGTTATTTGGAAGTAACTCATGCTTTTTCTGCAATTTTGACAGTGAGAGGAAAAAGGTTCCTGTCAAAAAGAATTTAACTTAATAGCAGTTTTTGAGAGGTCCTTAATGCAGGAAAGGAAGCAAGGTAGGTTCCTCTTGCTTAAGCACAAGGTGGGTTTTTTATTCCTCAAAGGTGATCAAGTAAAAGAGGTGAATCAAGAAAAAAAAGACCACAGAACCATGAAGCAAGCAAAAAGTAAGAAATTGAAATGCAGAAAGAAAAACAATTCCTTTCCAAACAGAGGCAATGTCTTACTTATGGCAACATTAGTGTATCAAAAAGCAAATCTCATACAGTCTTCGGATAAAAACTGTGAATTGAAGTCTATATGAACTATACATGAATGAAACAGATGATAAAGAAACGAACAGAAAATATTTCATTTAATATCCCCAAATTCTTTGTTTCTTGCCCTCCTTTCCCAATCCCCTAAATTATGTTTAGTCCTTTGTGAATCTCCAATCTGATATCTGGAAATGAGATAATCTTACTTTGCAGGACCTGTGGCTCCCATTATCTGAACAGGCTAATGAAACTGTCTAATTCACAACAGAGTATCTTAATTTGCTGGAGTATTTTTTGCTTCTGTCAGCTCATAAAATTATTTTCAGTTTCTTTAAGGGCAATTTTTCCCCTAGATTTCCCAGGTAGATAAGCAATTGCTGTTGAGAGCAAGCTTTTTGTCAACTTTTGCTCAAACTCCAGCAGCATTACTTCAATTGATAAAGGAAATTAATTTCCAAAATAGATACTACCTTGAATACACACCTACAGTTGAAGCCACTGTCTTCTAATAGTACTTTTTTATAAAACAGTCTAATAGAAAAAAAATTAAAAGACTACTGCTACAAGTATTATTCACTTCAGAATTCCCAGTGTTGTCCTACTGTCAGTCCTAAAAACATGTAACCTCATGCAAACTAAATAAAGTGATCCTTACCCAACTAAAAATCAGCCTTAGCCTTTCTAGCTTGTCTTACAGAAAAATGAAAACAGCATTAAATCACCTTGCAACAGTTACCAGAACCTTTAAGTTTCACAATGGTTTCCTTTGCTCATTAGTAGAAAGAAATTAAATTTAGGGTAAAATGGACCATGGGGTAAGTACTCCCAACAAAAATGACATTGAAAAAGCCAATTACCTGCCATAGCCTGTGCACATGGTGACAGTTACCTAACAAAAGGCAGAACTAGGCTATAAAAGCAGGAGTTCTGTACGAAGGAATAGAACCAATAACATAAATTCACTCAAGGTCGAAGAATAAATGAAACCATAAGGAACGAATCTAGGTAAGTTTTATAACAAACAACATCAATTTACCAGCAAAATGTAATAAATGTGTCAGTAGGATGGTGTTTCAAAGCAGAATTTCCATCATCTTTGTAGTGTCAACCTCCACTTGACACTGCTTCATTACCATGTTTTAGAGATCAACATGAGGCATCCAGTTGCAGTATTTTTACATATTTCCAAAGTCATCAAGTGTAAGTTACTGCACTCACCTTTTAAAACCTCAACTTCCTGTCAAGTTTAGCAAGATTTGCTCTTCCTCATAATTTAGCGTATGCTTTCCTACATCAAGATCAGTCTTTTGCAACTCGTTAAGACTTGTTTATCTAAAGCCAAGAAATGGCATTATTAAAGAGCCTAAATCCTCACCTCAAACCACACCTACCCCAAGGGCCCCTGGCTGACCCCACTGGTATCACCACATGATTGAGCACCACACAGCAGCCTCTACAATCAAGTTGGTTTGATATATCCAACCTAAGTTCTAATCATGAAAACAAACCCTGACAATCAAAAATGGGCAGTAAAGCATCTCCCATGACTTCATACAGACCTATTTCTAGCTCTTCCCTAGACCCACTAATCCATTCCTTCCCGGACAGATGGTGATTAGAGCACACTGGCAAGCACTCAGTTGCAACAAAGCAAAAAGTAGTAGGCTGCACTAGATCAACACTAGTTACCTCATCAGATTTATACCCTGGACATTTTACCATTGTCCCCAGAACTCCCATGCATGAAATAATTGACCCATAAGTTAAATATGACAAATCAGAACAGGAACCTATTGTCCCTTCACCTCTGTTCTTTTACACACAATTGAAATGGAATTGCCAAGTGAGATCTAAGTCCTAGAAATAAATATGGGCAAAAGTTCAGAAAAGTGAAAGTTTAAGTTTATACCAACTCTCTAATTAGGCATTTCTCCTGTTCCCCCCTGGCCTGCACCAGGGTCTCACACCTGGCTGCAGTGACAGAATTGTTTATTTGGCAGACTTACAGGAATATAACTTGCCCAAAATCTATGTAATTTCTATTTCTCATATGGTAACACTCAGACAATTCAATATGCTGAATCCTTGGCTGAGCTAGTTAAGATACAGCTCCTTTAAGGAATAAATGAAACAGCCATCTACCTCTATTACCTAAAGAGAATCACTAGTCATTATTTAAATGAATTTAAAATACAAGCTTGTTTTCCACTGTAATTTCCATAATTATTCCAAGGAATGTATGTTCTGACTTTCCTCCACAAATAAACTACTTTTTGTAATAAGAGTATATATAATGAATCTATGTATTTTTACATACGTGCACACACAAACACAAATATATACAAACACAGGACAAAAAACCACAGAAAAATTAGCAGGAAGTATTTCCCAAGAGAATTCATTTAAAGTATATTTTAAAAAGGGAAATCTGAGGCATTTTACCTGTTTTATAACTCTGTGATCTATATATATCCCTGAGTTCTTTCATAAGTCGATCTGAAGCCTGAACTGACCCAGAGACTGCACCCTGAAACAAACAAAAAAGACTCCAAATAAGTGAAAAGTAATATTTACAAACAGCTTTACATTACAAAGTTACACTAACTAGAAGGTATTAACATTATATTAATTTCTGTATGAGAATTAGGTTTCTGAAAAGTTAAATATTGTAGTGAGCAAAGCCTACTCCCAAGAAACAAGGCCCTCTCTCTAAAGAAGCACATTAACATATACTACTAAATGATACAGGTGATACAAACTTTTAATCAAGGTACAACAGGCATTTTTCTGTAAAGGAGCTAAATCTTTGGCATTTTAATTTCCAAGATGGATGCACAGTACATCTCAGAGAGAAATATTTCATTTTATATTATGCTTTTACACACTGGGAAGAAGAGTAAGACTAATCCTAAGAACAAGCTTCTACACAGAAGGTTTTATTGCTTTCTCAGAGGTATATTTTTATTTGGTCATTAAAAAAGGTACAGGAGTTGGGAAGTATCCACTCTAGAACAGCAGCTTCCAGATGAGTAAGACCAAGTAGCGAATTTAGAAAACGTGGAACAAAAGCAATACTTATTTCAATTGAGTGAAAAAAATCAACACCTACAGAGAGGAAGACTAAGGTAAGTAAACCTTAAAACACAAAATATTTCTTGTGACTTGTCATAGTTCTTGTGATTTATGCAACCAGGGCAAAAATCTCTTCTGTTCTTTTAGAGCTCAGTTCTGTACTACTCAGCAACTCAAAGTGAGAGAAAACTTAGCACATAATTTGCTTATATGTTATGTGATTACTCTGCTTATATATCCCACCCAAAACACCACTTTAGGTTCAAGAGTTTTGAAAAATAAAGAGATAAAAGTTAGCATGATAAGATTTAAAATACTGAATAGGAACAAGGGCTCCAAATGAGCTAAGGTAGTTACCACCCCAAACCCTGGCCCTGTGACACTAGGGCTTTCACCAACAATCTGTTTCTCAAAGGTAGATGATTCCATTAGACCTTTGCAGTTCCCTTCTCCTTCTGTTCTTCAGTCACTGCCACTGAAATACAGGCTAACACATGGAGCTCATAAGCATGGCGGCAGGGGGGAGGGGGTGGAGGGAACCATAACAAAACAATAAAACCATCCCACTACCAAATAAAAAAAGACCCACCTAGAATAATTCAGGCTGTCTGTATCAAGTACTGAATGAGTAGGTTGATGAGTTCGCTTTTTTACTCCAGCTAAAAATTCAAAGATACTTATTTCTTCAGTTTCCCTCCAGACACTATAAACATCCACAAATACATCCTTTTTGGACAGAGTATTTCTGGAAGAATATGAAGCAGCTGCGACCAGTGCCTAATACCTGAACCATCAACCCTGTTTGCCTGAAGTCCACAGTAATGTTTTATATTCTGCAAGGTCTTAATTGTAGGACCAAATTACTTCTTAATAAGAATTAAGTATTAGTAACAGTTACATGATGCTAAAGCCTCCACATAGTCCTCTGTCTTCTCTGTCCAGTAGTATCAAGTAATATGCTTGGCTTTGCACTAGAATCTGTAGACTATTCTTTTAAGGCTACTCATTTTCATTTGCCTTTGGATTTAATTATGCAGATTTCTGAAATTCCACTAGTTTTTCCTAACAGACCAGTATGAACTAAGAACCTTGTAATGAAACATGCAAATAACAGGCAACTCCTTTCATCTGATTAAACAAAAGCTACATAAGGACAGGGCTTCAGACAAGTAATTTTTCCGTTTACTATGCCCCTCTCTATAGAGCAGTAGCAGACAAAGAAGGGATTTCTCTAACACCAAGTACATGAAATTTTACAGAAAAAGGTTGTTTATATGCAGTATCTGCATATTGCTACTATTTATGCCCACTATTTGCAGATTAGCTGAAAAATGAAGCATTACACTTAACCAGTTAACACAACAGTGTTAACCACCATTCTTTGTACAGTTGTGCTTTGTGAGAGTTAAGATTGAGACTCATCAGTATGTTGAGTCTGGAGGAAAAAAATTTCGTAGACAAGTGTCAAGAGTTTGGCTTTCTTCTGTGCAGAGCTGTGCAGATCCTTGCCCCTGCTACTGTATTTCTTACTGAAAGAAGGAATTTTCTTACACTTTTCACAGATTATCAACCTATAAATACAGGCAATTTAAGAACAAATTAGATGGTCAAAGACATCCTGTGGAAAAACCACCTCTCTCATTGCATCTCTATTTCCATTCAATGAAACTACTGAATTTCTACACATAATGTTGGAAGCTCATCTTGGCAAATGAGAATTTAAATATCTTCTATACTGGAGACATGTAAAAACCAAAGCTTAACACACCCACATCCCCCTGACTGCCATTATAACTGCTGATAAAATGAGGTGGTATTAAAGAAATTAGTTTTAGTGTGTGTAAGCAAGCCTCAACACACTTTGTCTATAACAGTGTTTTTCACCCTTTTTTCCCTAAGAGTTTCTAATTGGGCTGCCTACTCCTTATATAGCAGCATCAAATATAGTTACACTTGCTACTCTAAAGAATCGATAGACTGTAAACCAGTAACCTACAATCAGGAGAAAGAGGATAGCAAGCTTAACTTAAGAAGATTAGCACAGGAGCTTATTTTATGTGCTCTGAACTACCCTTGGAGGAACTTGAAGAGGAAGGTAACAGCTAAACCTGATGGTAAGCCTAATGCCAAACACCACTGCTCTGAAACACGTCTTCATTCTGGTGTCACTTGTGGGTTTTGTAGCTACTGTTAAAAGTGCAGTTTAGAAGAGAGCACAACTCGCATCACACCACTGCACGATACAGAGCATTGAGGTCATTTTTGACTATAGTGATACTAAAATTAAAAACTTTTTCCATAACTCACTATACGTAAGTTATAATTTCAAAGATTGAACTCAGATATAAATAACAGTATCCTTCTGGAAAAGTGGGACTTGACACTCCAAGGGAGATAAAGTTCCCATTTCTCAAATTGTGACAGTAAGATTTATAGTCGCAACTGCCTCAGAAATAACTGGTCAGTCATGGGATCTGACGGGTATCTGTCATGTGGGGCTGATGCCAAAAGCAGACAGGCAAAGCCATTTCATATGAAGTAGTTAACTGAGCTGCCAGACCAGAGCCAAGTGACTTTTTTCCTAATAAGTAACCACATAGGCACAAAAAGTCTCACTTGATCATCCTCTCCTGTACTAGCATATTTTGTGGCTCTCCAAAACAATGAGCAGGTAAGCTGGAGAAACCCCTGCTACAAGAGGCAAACATCTATGTTGATGACGTGCCAATTGCTGAGAGCTGCAAATAACAGAAATACCTGATGCAGGAATTCCCACAGCCAAAACTGCTGGACATGAAAAATACTCAGGAGATGCATCACTACAAGCCTGTCCTGTTCTCAAACTCTTCCCCCCAAGGACGAGCTTCTGCTACTGTGGGAAACGCGAAACTTGTGCCGCAGTCGGACCAGCAGTTGCCACTGCCCTGCTGTACTAAGGCCACAGAGATATCAGGGGTTTCTTTTCTCTTTCCAACCCTCAAAATGCACCCACAGCCTGCTCTCCCCCAGAAGTTATAGGAGGTAGGAGGTGCAGTTCACTGCAGTTTTATATCCAAAGATCTGATTGTTTGTTTCCTGTCTGATCAGAAAAACATCGTGAACACATCAGAACACTACAGGAAACCTCCTCACTCAATACATTTCAGATGATTTAGCCACAAGACCAAAAACTACCTACTGAAACAGAACAGGAAAAATTCTCCAAGAAAATAAACTGAAATCTAAAATGACCCTAAAAGAGCTAAAGAACACAAGTTCCACTGTCACTGAACTTTCTCAGAATTTGTGCAGAAGCACATTCATTCCTAGAAGTTAAAGTAGATTCATACTTCCTTCAAGGATTAGACTAAAAATAGAAATGACACCTCAGATTTCATAAAATCTGAAGATGAAAGTAGAGACATTGGAGACTTCTAAAGGGAAGTGCTTAAACTCCTCAGTATGAAATACGAAAAGCTAATAGCATTATCTAAATAAGAAAGGCATTAATCTTTAAAATGACTACGTGGGGAGAGACCTCTGAAAAGCAAGCAGCAGCAAGTTGTTAAATATTTGAAGTTAATGATTCCAGTTCAAAGACCTTTTTTAATTCCAGGTAAGTAAGTGGTTCTTTAAAGTTATTACAATGTCAAGAAAAGGATTAATTCTTGCTCCAAGTTACATACTGTACCACAAGCCAAATTTATTTCCTGATGCCAGCAAGAAGAATGGGATTAAGGATACTGCCAAGGACAGAACTCATTTACAAAATTAGTAAATACACATTCTTAACTTGTACAACACACATAAACCCTAAAAACTCCTATGGCAACATCTTGAGAAGCAGAAAAATGTCTTTAACCTATCAGGAATAAATGAAAATGGGAGCGCATGCACTGCTTTCCATGAACAAGCCTTGAGCATGATCCATAACTCCAGCCTGCACTGCAGCCAAGGGGAGAGAGGACAACCCTTGGACTTGGGCCAAAGAACATGGAAAGGAACTGAAAAGTCTTCTGGCTGCACTGGGCACCAGTCAAAGCCCTACAGTATGCTGCACATTCCCTTTTCCAACAAGCAGCATGTAAATGGCATGGGTTTGTTTTACTGGCCTCTGCTGAGGAAACACAGTATCCCAAAAGGCTGTGCGGCTCCTGCAAAAAACAGACTATGTTTAGCCACTGCACTGAAGTTTGTGAAACCCATACTGTCCTCTAAGAAACCCAGTTGTGAGGGCTGTACAGACTTGAATTTTGCTTTGTTTCAGGATACTCAGCAAACTTCTGCTCTCTTAGAGCATGGTTAACACATGCTATTAGAAGTCCCCTGTTTTGGCAGCATGGAGGACCATTAAAGTGCTACTAGGTTAGCTCTTTCCTAGGTCAGTAGCACAGCTATAGCTTTTGGTTCTCCAGCACCTAAGAGTAAACCCTCACAAGTCCTTTGAGAAATTGTTTCAGCAGCACAGCTATTTCTGGTGACCCACAAAAATACCACAGTTCCTCAGCAGCAGCTGAATACCCTGTTCCCTGTACTCAGCTGACCTTGTTTATGCACCAGCATCAACGAGAGTGTCTTGGCATGAGAAACAGCTATTATGTAAGTTGAATCTGCTGTTGTCAAACAGAAAATCAGCAGTGCTCATTTCGGCTCCACTAAATGTGGAGGGAAAAAGCAACAGGAAAGGCAATTTTTGCCAAATGGGAAAAGAACAGATAGCAAAAGAAAATCTGCAGTTTTAAGAAGCTTTCTGCACCAAGGAAGAATGCTGACACTACAAAAACCTTTTTTCTGTTCTACCAAATTTTAAGACGGTTGCAAAGCAGGCTATGCCTTTCAGGCTGCAAGAGGATATATTTTCTTTAACAATTGAAGACTCCTTACTATTAGGAGTGAGTTATACACACAGAAACACACAAAACCTCACATATTCTCAAACAGTGAATATGCAAGTTTAAACAAAACCAGTAAGTGACTGTTGTGTTTATGGTTAGTCAAGTCTCAAAATCAGACTTGACTATACAGCAAAAGCAGTTTGGGACTTTATGTATACCTGCTTTTAAACCCTGAAACTCCAGTCACGTTTGGGTGTTAAAATTTTGAAACCCTTTGGCTGAAGCAGATCAAACAGAAGTATGAAATTTCATGTTTTACACATTGTAAGCCTCTTTGAAACAAAAGCTTTGACTTCTTTGGGAGTCAAGGTAAACAAAATGAAGGTTGTATGACATCATCATACCCTCCTACATGCACCTTCGAGAAGTAGAAGCCTCTCTGGAACTTGGCACTTGTGACAGAATATTTCTAAACTTCTGGAGAACAAGCACTTTTTCTACAACTGCCTGCTGGCAAGATCAGTCAGGAAACTGACAACAAAGCTGCAGAGCTGCTGAAGGCCCCTTGCTTTATGTATGGCAATAAAAAAACTGCACAACAATCCACCACCCTCCAGTAATTTCCAGGGGGCATAGCTATTACTGAAAAATAAACTCATGTATAAAATGGATTTAAAGCACAGGTTTACCAAGTATTTAAAGTCACCCATGACTTTTAATACAGTCAATTTTAAATACGGCTTTATTTTTTTAATAAGGGTTCAGCAACAAAAGTCATGCTCACAGCCTAGATGCATTCTGCTGATTCTGCAAGGAGAACTAACGTTTGTAACAAAGGCACCAAGCAAGAAACAGAGGGACAACCACATGGATATATCTGGAAATGAGATGAGCTGTTCAACAGTCAGCTACAGGTTAATTTACGTCTAGGTGTGTAGCAGTGGGCTTTCTTTGCTGAAAAGCACCTCTATTTGAAAGTCAGAAGTATTGCAAAGAAGAAGCATGGAATCATTAACTCACATTTAAGTGATCTTGCCTTTGATTTTTTCTGATTTTTTCTAAGATTGCAAGGTTCTCTTTTTCAATGCCTTCATCCTCAGATTTCTTCCCATCAGCTGGTTCCTCCTCCTTCATATCATAGTGATCCAGATCTTCAATGTCCTACAGGAGAGAGGAAAGTTAATTGTAAATAACTGTACTATGCTCTTCATTCAATGAAACCCTCTCCAAGGGCACTTGGGATACAGTCACATACTGCACAGCACTATGCATTTGAGATTGTTGAATGCCATTTCTATTTTATTCTAACTTCACTCTCAGCCAACACTATCCACTGGAAGTACAGGAAGCCTTCATAATACAAATGAAATCCAAATTCACAACATGTTTCTGGGCACAGAAACAAGCACAACCTCTGCAAGAAGATAGGATTGCAGAGAGTTAGCCCACTGAAGAAGGTAGCAAACAGGACTTGAGAATCCAGAAGTACCCGGAGTTAGGGTGGCTCCAAGATGTTTCTAAAAGCAGACTCTTTTGCAGTCAGAATCCTAGCTATAATACACTTCTGGCAAGCAGTGATTAACATATCTGGCAGGGCTACAGCAACCCTTCAAGAAAGTTAAATACTAGAAAACTACGTGTACTTTATTCAAGGTTAACATTTCAGCTAAAGATTAGATGCAGTAGCTTTGGAATCAGGATGCAGGACAAAATTCTGTGGTCAAGCATTCTGATCACACAAGCCAACACCTCGGTTCTACGTTCTAGACCAAGGCACTAAAAACCTCTCCACTCTGTATCCTGAGATGGGGTTATCTTGTTGCAGACGAGCACTCTGAGCTTCAGACAACTGCCTTAAGGAGATTCAAATGCTGGCTGTGGAGAGGAGGGGAAGGATGTAAATACCTTGACACGAAAAAGGAAGCACCACAGCAGCCACACCAGCAAGCTTTGGTTACACAACTACCAGATATACTCCAGTATGCAGAGCTCTGCCACACCTGGGGCTGCTCTTTATGCACCATCTGTTTGCATGGCAGGAAAACTCAAATTCAAGGATGCCCTATGTAATAAGAAACACACCTGGTACATTTGACAACACTGTTTCCTTCAGCTGTAACAGACTTTAGACTGAGTATTCTTTAAAATGCTCATGGCTTCTCCAAACGATACAGCCAAGGAATTGTAAACTGCTTCTCCATTTAGAATTGGGACTAGACTACAGGTTGCCACACACAACATCCCCAACAGCTTATCAGTAATGGAGACCATTTCTTTTTTGTGCAAAGTAACCCAAAAAGAATGCAAAAGGCTAGTCTAGAAGTCTGCAAGCAACAATAGCCTTGTGGCAGCAGGATATGGGACACACCACCTTTACAGA
This sequence comes from Eulacestoma nigropectus, assembly GCA_013397775.1. Classification (NCBI taxonomy): domain Eukaryota; kingdom Metazoa; phylum Chordata; class Aves; order Passeriformes; genus Eulacestoma; species Eulacestoma nigropectus. The sequence continues at coordinate 167,593 of VZTE01003934.1, forward strand.
AACACTGGCTCAAGCAAACGTAGATCAGGTTAAATATGGTGTAAGAAAAGATGCTTCAAATTAATTCAAGAACTTGGTAACATTTAGATCTTCTCTATAGGAAGATCTTTTATTCAGAAAGAGTTGCTCATTCTTACCACACCTTCACTAAAAATCTAAATCTGAAGTAGTCAGAACACTTCTACTATAATACAGCAATCTATAGTGGTGTAAAAAGCAAGCATCTTAGAGTTATTCCAACATGTAGCAGAAGCAAGCAAAAAGGGTGATTCTTATAACTAAAAAGCTCATTAAAGAGAGCACCATGTTGCCAGACATGGACATAAAAGTCTAGTGTGTCTGTTTCGATGTCCTTCCATTTCCTTGAATTTATTACAGTTAAAATCTAGCTCACCCATTTAATGAGTCAGCAAAATGATTTACTCTCAGCCAGTCTGCTTCAATTTGGGAGGCACTCCCAACTGCATCAGAGCCAGTTCACATGCTGCTTGAAATAGGAGTTAACAATGCAAAAACTTACTGATTTGGCACACAATGTTATGTATTGTTTGACTAAAACACAAACAGATGTCCAATTCTCTGTATCCAAGTACCTCACAGCTGAGATCTAGGTTTAAGAAGAAAATTTCACTAGTTTTGTGGTTGAAGTGAAAGCTGACATTCAGGTAAACATCCAAATTTTTATTATCTTTTCTGTTGAACTCCAGGGAGGTTACACTTTACAGTTTGGTTTAATTATTAGCCAGACATTGCAGAGCAAAATGCTAAAATTCTACTAGATTAGGACAACAATCTCATATATAGACATACTTCACCCATATCTTCTTCCTCCTCCTCCTCTGATGTAACTTCTTCTGTTGTTCCATTCTGTAATACAACAATGAAGGTTCTGCATAAATTCTGCATAGGCTCCTTTCTTTCAAAATCAGCAAGTCTACTCTCAAAGAGAAGCAGTAAATGCAGAAGTTAAACTTCAGTCCTTTACAGATAAGGGTAACATGTAAGATCCATAAAGATGCTTTTCTGGAGTATGACAGTGAAGAGATTTTTGCATGAAGCAAAAAATAAATAGAATGTCACAATTAATTCCAATTAAGCTGTAAGTAGAAACTTTAGATTCAAATAAGGAACATCCTGTTCTGAGACAGTGACAAATGCAACAAACACATCAAGTGCCTTACAACCCACGATCTCTTAACCATGAAATGAGATCATGGCTCTGACTAGTATCCATCTACATGCTACACCCTTAGAAAGAAAAAACCCAACAAGCTTTAGACCTCTAGAACTTAATGGATTCTTCTTCTCACTACCCAGAACTTCTATGCAGCCATTACTATCATCATGTAGCCATTGCTATTAGACTACTTGAGGAAATACAAAACAACACATTGAGCTCATTTTTCATGACTTTCTATTTCAAAGCTCAGGAAGTCTGAGCTGCAGAAATACTCAGAAGCATTCTGATATGCTTGTCCTCTGCTTACTCTTCCTTTGGCAAAGAAGGAACGACACTGCTCTAGACAGTATACAGGACCAGATGGATCTTTGGTCAGAGTTAACAAGGCCACTCTAACTTGCAAACTGTCTGACATTTCTGGCTAAGAAACCTTTCATGAGTTTGAGTTTCACAGCACATGTGAGACCCTTCACAAAGCTACACCCTAATACCAGAGCCCATTGCTTTACAGCTGCACTGCTGAGTGGGGGACTCAGAGAAAAGACCTATAGGATTACAATTTGGCACGTGACCAAAAGTTAAGGAAGTTATTTGTCATTACTAGAGTACTGTCACCACAGGAAAGCCATCTGTTACTCTACAGGAGTTTTTTAGCAATCATTTCATCTTAATGGGTACAAGCAAAAGAAGATCCCATAATCTTATTAAAAATACAAAAAATAACAGTTACTGTCAGTTACCAGTTCTGTTTTCAGCACAACACAAAACATTCTGGTTAACAAGAACACCTCACAGGCCTTCACAATTCTTAATTTTTCAAGTGTACAAGAAGTAAACAAGGCACCTCCCTACCCAAAGTAACATATGGCCTTGATATCCCACGTCTCTGCAAGGGATTGAAGGAGGAAAACATCAAGAGCAGTTCATCCAAGTGCACACTGTAAAACATATACTCTTCAACAAAGAGCCAAACATTTCAGAAAAAATAAGTTTGGGAAGCACTCCAAGTACACAGCAATTGGCTTGAACAATGTTTAGGAAGGAATTAAACTTGACAGCACTGGTATCACATACACACCTTTCAGTGATACAGGAACTTCAAAGGGAATTGTGTAATATTATCACATCATTATTAAATTGATTTTGCAAACAAAATTCAGATTGAAGACACCTTAATGCAGAAGTGTTTTGTATCTCAGTTCTGGCTTACACATGGTTTAATCATCCCTATTATCTTGTTTCTTGGAGTTGAAAAAAAAAAATTCCTTTATTGGCGTAAGGAGGTGTCCACAGCTTTTTAATTTACCTGTCCAGCTGGCAATGGCTGATCTAACATTTCAACATCTGGATGCTGAGGAAGATTATATAATCTGCAGAGGTCACATATTAATCGCTTCAGCTGCTGAAGAAGCTACAGAAACCAAGAAAACACAGAAATGTTTATTTAAACCCAAGCACAGAGCAATATATTTTAAATTTTCTTCACACATTTATACTGAACTTAAAGTCAGGGTACAGCATTTAAATCTGCTCAGGCTGGAATAAAATTTCCTCTGTAATCTTTGTAGTAAAGTCCCCACAATAGAAACTCAAGGACATGGCAAGTTAAAGATGACTCCCATTCATCTTCCTATGTCTAAGAAGAAAGCCATGAGCAGAAAAATAATCTGCCTTGAGAGCATCATCTATTCCAAACGTAGGTGTCTGAGCCACAAACCACTACGGAATAAGCAAATGGTCACATCCCATGAGACAAAATGGACCATTCCCATTTCCCAGCTTAAAAAACCACATCTTCAAAACACCAAGGAGGAAGTCTGATTTTCCATATCTTGAATTCCTTTACATGGCACAGCAGCAAGGCAGTAGAAGCAAGACAAACCCTGTCCAAGTCCCAGGAGCCAGGCAGGATCTGAGCTGGAGCCCAGGCACTGTGCTTGCTGTATCTTGTGTCAGGGTGAGGCACAATCTGTTACCATCTCTGACTTCTGTTTCCAACCTGCAGCATTCCACTGACCCTGCTCTGTTAACTGCAAAGTATGGAACACCTCACACTCACTAATGCAAGCCAGAAAAAAATTTACTCCTGCAGAAATGAACATTAAGTTTGCTTTTTGATCACCACAGTAATTAAGTTAATTTCCACAGCTGTTAACTTTCTCTAGGCAGCCTCAGATTCCAAGTTTATGCAAGACATGAAAGACTGTACCACTTCAATTCCTAACTTTCCAAGGTCTTTGCACAGCTATGTCAGGAAAACAAAAAAAAGGACTACAAAATCTACTTGTAAAAGGGTCAACACCTTATTATTTGCAAAATTATACCCTAGATGAAGCTTGCAAAAATTATACAACCATTTCTGGACTTTTCTTCCAGATACCAAGAAGAACTTGTCTTGCCACTTGTCAAGGGCAGCGTGCAAGACAGGCATTTCTGCACACACACTGCAAAAGATATTTCTAAAGCCTTGCTATTGGCCAGTTTAAATGGTCTCACCTTACCCCACTGGAAGTAAAAAATTCAGTCTCTCCAGGGTTAAGAACTCATTTCCAAGCCCAAATCACTAGCAGAGATAAGCAAACGTTGCCCTATTGCTATCTGAAAGCTTCAGTGCTTTTCCCTTCTACAGCAGAATTCCACATTGTGTTTAATAGGAATGTTATTTATCCATCTGAGGCCGTGAACTGAGATACCAGCCCACATTACAGCACTATCACACCATATCTGCTGTTTCTGCATCATTCATGATAGCCAACCCAACTCAAAAATAAAGCAGAGATCACCAAAAGGACTGGGGTACCAGCACCACATTTCTTAGGAGTATATACATCACACACGATGGGCTTTGGCAAAAAACTTTCTGTAACAAACACATTGCTCATCAGCATTAAGACTCTACACTTGTTTCGAGTTTCCTGTGCATCAGGAAATCTTTTAGCAGGCAGGAATCAGGTTAATCCATCAAAAAGTTAGTTGCCAGATAGAATCACAGATCTTAGAACTATTTTCAGTATGCCCAAGATGCTTGAAGTTGCACCGCTACACGTTTTGTTGAGAAACTTCTTCTCTGCACAAACATTGCCTCATGGAGAGCTGGAGCATAAACCACACAATTCCAGGAGCTGTAACTTTTCTCGCAGAACCAATAATTTGTTTACATCTTCTGTGAATCATACAAAAATAAATCTAAGTGGTGAGGGAAGACTGCCACCATTGGCATTGGGCTGGTCAATTAGCACTGACCTTGGAAAAGCAGATGAACACAGTATTAGATGTGTCTTGACAGAAAGAGACAATATGAGATGGAGAGTTAAGAACTGCTTCCTGCCCTGCTTCCTTCACACCCCCTCCTCCCCACGAAACATCCTGTCACCTGAACCGAAATTCAGAAGGAATTTTTGCAGCCAGGACCTAAGACACTCTAAGCTTCCCTTGCTTCTGAGCACAACATCACAAGCAAGGAAGAGGAGCACCTTCAAAATAACAAGCTGCTGGCACAACCTGGGCCAAATTACAGTGGCTGTGCCTGACAAGGTCCTCCAGCAGCTTTTCACCTTCTCACTTCCACTAGCAACAGAGATCACACAACTATGTGGCAGCTTATCAGCTTTGTGACAGATCAATTCCTGATGTGCTTCAGCACACACCATTTCACCATGAAGGGGCAGGCAGAGACCTGCAGCTGAGAGCAGGGATCCCCCTCCTCGGCAGGATTCTACACTTCAGGATTAGCTTAATGCAACTCACACTGCAGTTCATTTTTATAGATCAGCTGCTTTATTTGAAATCAGTGTCTACAGTTTGCAAAGGTCGTGGCAGAGCAAGAAGCTGATCCTGTCCGTACAACCCTTCCACCCTTCTTCCTTATAGCTACACTTTTCCTCCACAGGAGTTAATTTCCTACCATTCATGTTTCTGCCATGGATCACCATCACTGTTATCCCTTATCCTCTGCTCCTCTGTATGAAAAATCACAGGATAATTTGAGTTGAAAGGCACATCTAGAAGACATCTGATCCACCCCTGCGCTCTAAGCAGGGCCTGGCATGATTTGGAATGTGCTGGTATATATATGAACAGAGTATCAAAAGGGAGAGCAGATTTCTATCACGTATTAATAATTTAAATATATTTCCAGGGTAACTTCACAGGCTTGACTAATGTAAAATGAATGCTTAACACACACACTTTGAGGCAAATGAAGAAAAGTGAGCTATCAGTACACCAGTAGTTTCCCTGGAATACTAACTGCCTAAAGCACAAAGTAAACAGCAACCAAAATGCATAACCCACAGGGTAAAGGAGCAACGTGAATAGCCTGCTGAAGGAAATGCTCAAGTGACCAAATACAACAACACATTTATAAATTTGTTATATTGATTATAATGAATATCAAAATAACAAAAATTATACAATTGGAATACACACCCCTATAATTTTAATGCTTCAGGAGTTCTGAGAAGTTGGTGGTTCTTGTGGACACCATAAGGCTGGTTTAGAACACAAACACCTCTTGGAATTTTGTTTCCTATCTTAATATCCTGCACATCCAAAAACAGTTTAGAACAATTTTTTCTGAAACCCAGCCTACATTAGGAGGCTTTTTTTATGTATGAAGAGATCTTCCTAATGCAGTAAAAAAGCACTAATAATTTTAGGATACTTTTGAAGATATTAATATCCTGCTGGGTTCGCTATGAAACACCCTGTTTCCTGATTACCAAGAAAAATTAATTTAAGAAGGACAGCTTAATCCTAGAAAGATTTAATTATTCTATGTGTCTCTTCCTATACCCACAATATCTATATAAAAATAAATGTATCAATAAATCTTAGCCTACCACTGAGAAAGTGCTGAAGAAGGATTGTCACTTGGAGTGTGGCCACTACTTGGCTATCAGGTAACAGTCACAGTACCTCGCCTGGCCTCCCCCACACTCAGCAGCCTCGGGCAGTTTCAGAAAGTAAAGCAAAGCTTATTTCTGCATTTTGTCTCTGTGCCTCCCAGTACAGAAATAGCTGCTGCCACACTGGGAGTTTGCAAGAGACAACATTCTTCCCTGAAATGCCTCCATGTGGGACTTAATCTAAATTATTAACACAGAAGCAGTGTGCTTCAAGACAGCAGCTTATCCAAGCTGTAAACATACTTATGCCAGGAACTGTGTACTTTTGACATCTTCCATGCAAGTGTAACGTCTAGAGTGTGAGATTTAAAGCTGCCTCCCTGAATTTAAGCCCATTTCCCTATTCTTTTTAAAAAGCAAACCTCCAAATAGTGTAGAGTTATATTTAATATCTCATGAAATAAGGTTTGAGGCTTCAGACTTGCATCATGTAACTTCTATCATATTAAATGGAACAAGGGAATTCCAGTAAGATTTCTCTTTTGCATAGCACAGCCACTAGAAGGCAGATGGCAGTTTCATACCTACGAAGTCTAAAGCGTGGCTGATTTTCAGAAGGAAATTCAGGAGACACTAGGGGCTGAAACAACTCTATAGCCCCTTCATCTGCCGACTGAAACTTGTCCAACATTGACAACCAAGCAGCTAAGCTGTCCAAACCTAACGACATCTATGCTGATCACATTCTTAATAACTTTCCAACATTTTTAGTGTTTTGATGAATTTTCACAGCACAAGCAGCCTGCTGATGCATGGAAACTAACACAGTTTCAGACCCACAGAAGATTTTCCAGGAAATGTGTATGATTTAAACATCATAAACCAGTTTTCCTTTTACCATGTCAAATGACAAGGCTTCCACATGTCAAATGCTTATCCCTGAAGAGCATGTTCTTCAGTTTCCCAAACAGCTGACACCTGTCACAAGTTACAAAGCAGGTAAAAAGGGCAGTGTAATACCAAAGGCTAAAGCAGGGTACATGTGCTAGCAGTGCTTTTAGCACAGCTGAGCTCCTGGAAGAGTCCAACACCTTTTCCCATTCAAAATTTGACTGTTCTCATAACTGTGAGTTTAGAGCGACATGGCACTAATGATCCTTTACCTGCAGTAAATTAAATGAAAGCTGGTTTGAAACATTCTAGATTACTCTAAATTAAACAAAGTGAATTTTTATGAGACTGTGATAAATTAGAAGCCTTTGGATTTCTACAGGTAGTTCCCTACCCTTTCCTACCCTACTGCAAAAAATCTGTGCGTGAGCTGCTCCAATGCCATTAAAAGGGAGGGAGTTTCATGGGGAAGAGCTGTAGGGAGAAAAAAACCTCACAAGCCAAGTCTTTGGAGCAAAAAAAGAATTGAGATTATGTAGTGCAAGTATTTGTCTCCTCAACCACTCCCATCTGCCTTCACCTTGGCATAGCACGATGCAGGGTGGATTCCTGAGAAACCAATGGGCCATCACAGGTGCCTATTACATCAACCCAGCAGCTTTTACATGGGCAAGTACAATCTTGATAGCAGAAGCTGTTTTCTTACCAGGTATATCAGCAGTCTCTGTGCATACGCAATTCAGCACAGCAAGTCCCATGCATGTTTATAGCAAAGCTTTCCACCCTCTTGCAGGCAGTTGCAAACATGAAATGTCTTCTTCAGAACCTTTAGGCTGAATACCAGCCACACCAGCTTCAAGCTGCACAACCTTCTGAAAAGTGTCTTTAAGCAAAAAGCTCATTTGGCCAGATTTTCTATTACTGTCTCTTCCTATGTCTCTCTAGGCAAAACTTAAAAAGACTAAGATTTATAATACTCTTCTGAATGTAGTTTAGTCTAAATTTTAGGTTGAAGTGGAAAATACAAAGACGTACATCTTGTGCAATCAGATCCAACAAAAAAACACATTAAAACACTGATGTTCCTCTACAATTGCTTTTAATTATGTCAAGGCCCATGAAGACTCTCACTTTTATTCATTTCCTAATTATTTCTGCCAGAAGTCAAATGCATCCTAAACTATCTTTAGAAAAAGACACTTGTACATTCTTGTTTAAGGTTGGGTATCCTATATTAACATTATCCCAGTAAACATAACAAGTAGTAGATTTTCCTAATAAAGAACATTCCCAATTTTTCCCAAACCGGGCAAATACAAAGCACATAACCCATGCAATAAGCAGTATTCTGAAGACTGATTTGTTTTGTATGCATCACATCCCTGTCCACCAAAATAAGCACAAAATGTTAATATCATCTATTAATAAAGATCACCTGAATTTGTCAGTATTTGCTGCAATGCTCCCTTTTGTGGAACAAACTGCATTTGTACTGACATTTATTTCCAAGCAGCATTCAAGGACAGTTTCCTACACAGAATGGGAAGTTAATTTTCATATTCATGTCGCCTTCCCCCAAGCTCCCATCACCACATGAAAAGAGTATTTAAGTAAGATATAATACTTGAGAGTTTTCTGAAATACAAAATGACCATTAGAATCTGTATACAAAGATTTCCTTTAAGTAGCAACTGTCCAAAGTCACAACATTGCTTAAATGTATCAGTACCTAAGGAACATTCTGATGAACCAGAAGCTATCGGGTCAAGTTTCTTTCACTGAAACCAAGAATTCTTTGTATTGTAGTCATGTTTTGGAGAATATACATTCTCAACAGTACAAAGTTTTGCCTCTGTAATTGATTTCTGTGCAAAGAAAACTCTACAATAGCTGTTTTATTCAGTAGTTTTAGTATTTTCATCCACTTCACCATTTAACCATTTTCAGAAAACTTCACACTGTAATTACTGAAACTTTACTTAAATGCTTACTCTCTAAAAGAAGTTATCATCTTTTCCCTCTTGTCTCAAATCTTTTGGATTACTTTTGGCTCATAAGGTTTTTTAGAAGAGAAAGTTGTGTTTATAAAATCCCCCAAATAACCCTAAAACTGAACTAGTTGACCTGCTTGTTAATGTGACAAAGCCAAGTAAACACCCGAGCCCAAGCAAATGCCCAAAATAACCAAAACACTTCACTCACCAGAGTATTGCTCTTCTTAATATCTTCTAAACGCTCTAAGACTGAAGTCAGGTTTGGGTCATCTGATTCTACAAACCATATTGGTGATGAAGAGGGGTAAGATTCCTGTTAAAAAAAACAAACAACACAAGACCCAACAAATAAACAAAAAATCCCAAAGCTTTTAAAAAATCATTTACCCCTAAAATTTCATAACACAGTATTAACATCACCTTTTATCTTATTCTTTGTCAGGTAACACAGAAGCTTTTAACACCGCATTTTTAGGCAATGCAAAAGAAGTTGAAAGAAATCCAGCCAACTGGTTCTTCTAGTATTTCATCCTATTTTCATCTTTCTCAGATGATGGATATACATAAGAAATAGTGCTGAAATGTTTCAAACCTTGGGGGCAGGTGGAGCAGGAACGAGAAATTTAAAAATGCGGTATGGGTGATAATTAGCAAAAAATGGAATCACAAGTAGTACACGTCCAAGAACAAAACTGATGCTGATTTTTCATAAACACACAGCTTCTTCCAAAGAAAAGTTAGGAAAGCAATAAAACCTGGAATCTTGAGATTTCCTCCTCAAACAGGATTATCGAAACTCTTCTAGCACTGACCCACAGACTAAAGCAATACAGCTCAAATTTCCTGCCTTGGAGGACAGTTTAACCGGCAGATCACAGGGCCAAAGTCTGCCATTTAACTTTGTACCACCAAAGCTCATAGAGGACTTTCCACTGTTAAAGATTTCTCACACAATATACTGCATACAGGAAAGCTCATGGCATAACTTCCTTCCATCCACAGCGTCCTACACCTGTCTGGCAGGTGCCAGGACACAGCCAAGTGAGATCAAACGGGCTCACAGGATTACAAGCGAGCTCCATTCTCCACAAGCCATGGTTCAGGCACATGGAACCCATGGAAGAGATGCAGCCCATAGCTGCTCATGGGGCCACTGTCACTAAGGTGTCACAGCAGGCAGCCCTTCCAAAGGTGCTTGACAGACCCCTGCCAGAGAAAGGTGAACAGAATGGCTCTTGTTTAGATGTTCCAAAAAGCGATCCCAGTTTTCTTCTCACATAGGTTTGGTAACATGGTGAGGATGGAGAAAACCATGTAGCTTCCAACTCAACAGTAAGTGTCTCTTCATATCATTGATGTGTGTGGATTTTACTTGTTTTGTTTTAGTTATTTAAGGCATTCTCCACTTCTCACCCATTCAATTAAATTTTAGTAGCTGAGGACAAATTGCTGAACCTCAGTTTTATCACCCAGCTATTATCTTCATATCCCCAGGTCTTACAAAATAATGAGGGAATTTTCATTCATTTCCCTCACTGCAGTTGAAAAGGAAAAAAATTCCATCTATCTCATTCCAGAAACAATAAATTATGCTTCATTCTTCAACACTTAACAGTCAAGATTTGAAAACTGAAGAAAAATACAAGCATGTCAGAACTGGCTTTTAATAAAGTGTATTTCCTAACTGACCTTCTAGCTGAAGTGCTGAACCCCATAAAAGAAGCCATGTGACTAAAGGACATCAGCTTTGGAAAAACAGACTGAGTTCCTACCTGGCACCATACTCCAGAGAAGTTCTACATACAGAAGTCTAAAATTCCTACCTGTAAACTGAAGCCTTTGCATAAACTTATTTTTTAACAAGTTCAATCCCCTCGAGTTTATGTATTTTTTTCCTAAATCACAGCTAAAAACACCTTAAAGGAATACATGATATTCCCTGTATCTTTACATAAAGACAAATCATTGACGTGTTTCACCTTCACTTCAAAGGACACTATACACAAAGCAGAGACCTTGGAATATCTATCCTTGATTAACTAAGGCCTAACATCTCAAATATCTATCAAGAAAGTCCAGTGCTCAGCTTGCCAAGATTTATGGCTAAGGCAGGCTTACATATGTGGTTTAATCACTTTCGTCCTTTACACAACACAGTACTTGAGAAGAGTGTATTTTCTCCTCAGTTTCACTTAATAGATTAACCGCTCTCTCTGTGGGAGAAACAAAGCTGAATTCCCCGTTGCCACTGGGTTTCTAAACTGTTATTTTTAGGAGCTAAACTTCATTAAAGGTATTTCAGGTTTTGTACTGATAACATCTCACTCATTTTTAATAACATGCAACCTACTTGTGAAGCCTTCTGCAATGCTGCAATCTTCTCACACTGCACACTGATCTGGATGCGCAGCAGGGAAAAGCATAAGGGAATCTCTGCTAACTGTGGCTCCACTGCCTGAATACTTGCTTGACCCAGCTGTTTTTGAGACCTGAGCTTCTCCGGCCAGCTCACAAAGCTGAGAAAGGCAGTAGGGTAAACACTATTATCATGACTTTAGATTACACCAACACTCCCATCAAGAAATACAAAGAACAAGCAATATCCCTTCCAAGATTCACCAAGCCATTGGTTTCTCAAAATCCTCAGACTCATTAGAATAAAAATATTCTCCAGATACAGTCAACATTTGGACTGTGCATGCATGCACCATTCTGCTAACAGGTATTTCTGGGTTTTTTTTTTTGTTGTTAAATCAAGCATTTTTAAAATTATGTTAGTCCAGAGCTATACAAGTCTATTAATTGCCAAGATTTATAGAAGACAAACACCTGCTAGTCCTCTCTTCTAAATCATATCTGGAATCTGAAGACTGCTTAGAGAGTGGAACTCAACTCTTCACTGTCTATATTCCTTTCTTCCTCCTCTCTCCACCCGAAGAATTTGAGGAACAACCCCACAGCAGGACATTCCTTATTGTAACCGGTATCTATTCCAGTCTGGGGGCCTACATAAATATCTCCTCCAAAATACTTGCAGCATGTCGGTCATCAGCCAGGGACACGACTGACAGTGCAGATCTGATGATTAAGCAATCCCACTCTGAGTTTAAATACATTGCAGTGGCTACTTGAACATGCTGCTGCCTCCTGCTCTGAATGACAGTCCTTACTCGTGGTTTACACTCACTCCATTTTTTGCCCTGAAAACAAGTCCTCCCGTAGGTGAGGAAACTTACAAGGACTCGATACTGCCTGGATTATTAGTGTATAGCACATATGAATATGTCCTAAAAATTATTAACTATTCAAATTTTTAGTGTGATGTAGCTTTTCAAACACAAATGGGAATAATGGACTCCTCAGAGAGGCTCTTCTTTAACACTGCAAGCATATTTACTCAGCAGTATCAGAAAATACTTCAAATTTTAGATTTTTGGAGTATGACTATTTAATTGCACATTCCAACTTTTTCACAACAGATGCTTAATATTAAAATACAAATTTAATCAAACTTCCATTTTGTTGTGATGCTTCTTCATTCTTCAGACTTACCAATAAATATATTCATTTAATTTAAAAACATAAATGGCATTAAGTGTCTTTAGATCTGTAAGTAATCTATATTTTTGGAACAGCTGATTTCCACGCGGATATGAGTCACTTTATTTTGAAATACAGAATTCACACAGAAACTTCAAACGTTCTGAACTTGAGATATAAAAAGGCTCATGAGTTTGTAATAACCACAGCAGGCAACTTAAAGTTAAGCTTGTGGTTTGTAAGGTCAAACAACTGAACTCCACATGAGCTAATTCTGTTGAGAGAATTAAGTCAGCTTTTTTTTCTGTATCTGCATCCCATAGAGATAAGAGCTGGATTTGAGCTGTTGTGTCATGTAAGGAATGCAGGCTTCTCAAAGACACTTCATGAGAGGAACCCTAAAATAGCAGTTATTTTACTATTAATTGTCAGTGGCTAAAAAGCCCCATTACTGTGGGCCTTTCACTAGAGAGCTGCCATGCAGTGATTTTGTCTATATGACTTCTCTCAGCTGCACAGCTATTACCATATTCAGTATCTGAGATGTTTTATGTAACTGCTGCTTTTTTCCTGCTCTCCACAAGCGAAGGCAGAAGCTCATCCCGAGAGGGAGGGCTGTGGAGCACAGCAGTGCCTGCTGGACGGCGGTGACAGGATAGCAGTGACATCACACCTCGCCTGCACTGGGGCAGGACAAAGGCAGGATGTTTACAGCAGCACAGATACAATTACAATTCATGGCATCATCACTTCTAGAGACTCTTTGTATCAGCACCAGGACAGACTGGGAGCTTTGTCAACACAAACGCTTCTGTGACAGAATGCAGCGAAAGAATTTAGCCCACTAACAAACACACAAAATACAAAGAGAATAAAGCCCTGCACTTCTGCCATGGGAACAATTTCAAAACTGATCAAAATCATTTAGGAAAACCACAGCACAAAGAAGAATACGCATGGGATCTCACTGTTCAGACATTCCATTACATACTCTGTAAGAGCTCTACTTACATTCTACTAACAATTTTGCTTACCAAAGGAAAAGAAAAAAAAAAGCAGCAAAATGTGACAGAAGATTCCAGGAACACACACATTAAGACAGCTTTTCCTGGGCAGGATCTGTCATCTAAGTATATCCTATCTAAGCTTTCTCATCCTTAACAATGAGGCCGTTTCCTTGCAATGTTATATAATCTTTATCCTGCTTTCTAAAGCTACAATGACACAATTTTGACATTACTGAGAGACTTTTAAATGAGACATTTCTAAATTACTACAATACTGTTAAAATTGTGATGTTGCTAAATCAAAACATCTTGCTCTCACTCTCAACATGAGAACAACCTGTACCTGCAGTTTGCTTCAAGGCAATAGAGTAATCATATCTCCTTGTACACAACTGAGCCATTTTATCACAGCTAAGCGGTAGGAAAACACATTTAAACACATGGCTACTGCATCATGATCTCAAATCACAATTACATGGTGACAGTTCTTAATTTTCTTTAATTTCCAGATCATACTAGATGGAAAAGGTGTGGGGGTGGTTTCTTTTAAAAATCCTTAGCCTACTGTCTGAACAAATTTCAGTAAGTTTTATTTCTTTTCTGTTCGTTAGTTTTTGCAAAATCCCCATCATAGGCAGAAATTAGTTCTGTTCTTTTTACACCAGATACAACTCAATCTTAGCTAATTTTCCTAACAGTCCTTCTAATATTCATCTTCTCAGTACCAAAATTTTTCTTCACCCACCTTTACTTACAAAAAGCAGAACAACAAACTCCCTGATCTTTTAACCAGCTTAGATACTCTGAGAAGGCTGGAAGGAGACCATTCTTGCACACCCAAATCTTGGTAATGAAGTAAACCCTAATGGAACAAGACATCTCAGAGGGCTAATACAATCTTCTCAAGGTGAATACATTTGCAGCTATAAACACATGCCAAATGACTGATTTCAAATCACAGATTGCTTTCCAACTCTGTCCATTTAATTAAACAGCAGAATCAGATCTTTATTAGGGGGTCATATGTACATCCTACATGAACATCCAATAAATACTGAAGAATAAACAACAATTAGCTACAATTTAGTACACATTATTTGCAATTGTTAGTCAATCATTCACTATTTATTTTTCACCCGTATCAAGCTGCCTTTAGAAGAAAAAGCCTGTGGAGTTAATATTAACAAAAATAACAGGATTTAGGAAGATATTCTTAAAGCTAAAGTTTAGCTTGGTGACCATAAAACACTAGTACTTACAGCTACTTATAATAGCATTAGTTGTGATTACAAAACTGACAGATTGTTTCCCATTATTAGGGGACAAATTTTCCAAAGGCAGCTTAAGAAGCAGTAAGCATTTTCTACCACTAGCAGCTCAAGCACTAGTGAAATCTACAGGCTTAAGAACCTTCAAAAGCCAGCAGATTGTCATCTGCCCTCTCAACCGATCCTTTATGATAATTAAGAAAGAAAAAAGCATGAAGAGTCACTTTCATTGAAAGTAATCCAAATAAAACCATTTTCCAGAAACCTCCAGTTACTTAACCCCCCCAAATTTTTATTTTCAAACATTCAGACACTACCAACTGCTGTGTTGTATAGACCAAGTTATTGAACATTACGATAACCTAACATTTGCACTTTTAGATATGAAAAATTTGTCATTTCTTAAAGAATCTAATATCTTGGGGATCCAGCGTACTAAAAGATAAGAAAAGTGTTTGCAATGGAGGGTTTAAAATGACATTTAATATTTGTGGCATCAAGGCAGCAAAGTGAACCCATCATTACCAAACAAGAGGAATACTTCAACTTGCTTTTCCTCTTGAATGTTACAATTCTATATAACATGCTATTAACTTGCCTGAAGGCAAGCTTGAATAGCTTTACTTCACTCTCATCCTCCCTAAAGCCTGACAGGCTTCAGTTCAGCAAGAACACTTACAAGTCCTGCACTTGGTAAGGCACCAAGTTCAGCTGTCTGAAATACACATCTCTCTCTACAACATACAAAATTACTGCAATTCTACTCTCAAATGTAATGGCTGTATTGACAGCTACAGTCTATACATGACAATCCCAGGTGAAGCATCATCCTTTGGTTGGATCCCTGGGATTGCAAGAGCTTAATCATCTTGCACTTTTGTGGGAAGAAGGTGAAAGAATCCCCTAATCTTGTTCTGCCAGTTCTGCTAATACGCTCAGCGCTGCAGAAGCCAATACCTTTAGGAGCATATTAAATCAACACAACTAACAGGGTCACAGTTTGCCTCTCCCACACGCTCTCCAGGGAATGAGGCAAGTGTAGCACAGTACCTTGCTTTAGAATTGTTTATGTTATTAAATACAGCCATGCTAGAGAAGGGAGGGTCAAAGGTATGTGC
Source organism: Eulacestoma nigropectus (assembly GCA_013397775.1). Classification (NCBI taxonomy): domain Eukaryota; kingdom Metazoa; phylum Chordata; class Aves; order Passeriformes; genus Eulacestoma; species Eulacestoma nigropectus. The sequence continues at coordinate 183,438 of VZTE01003934.1, forward strand.
CTCATGGAGCAGAAAGACCGTAACAAACCACAACTCTACAGATGCCGGTAAAATTCACTCTGCAACCACAAACTGTCCCAAACAAAAATACAGTTGTCTATATGAACAAGTTCTACTGATTGCAGAAGGTTATCACAAAAGTAACCAGGAGGAAATGTCAGCGGAGAGTATACAGAATGGTTCTGGAAATCCTTTTGTCTTCACAACACCCTTCTGAGAGCAAAGCCACTGCCCTGTCACGTCAGGTGTCATGGCCGCATGAGCAGTGCTCTGACACTGCACCTTCAGCCACTTTCTGCATGAGTGCACAGGGACCACAGCACATTTCTAAATCAACTGAAAGCTTAGATCATGGAACACTTTTTGCAATATACAGATTCGGCATCATCTGTAAGTGCCAATCCTCATTGATAGTGACCACAGAACTAAGGAAGTATCAACAGGGACTGTATTTCAATGGCAATTCACTTGCGTACAAATTATTCCAAAATCAAAGCCGTTTGTAACCTGCACCTTCATCTGCACTAATTCATTTGTTCAACCCAAGCCCATAGAATTCTCATGAAATTATTATGGAATACTTAACTTTTAAAATTTTTTTATATACCCAAGACAGAAAACAACATTTTGAGAAAAAAAATCCTGAAAACTTCAGCAACTGCTGCTTTCAAACAGGCACATACAAGAGGCTAATAACTTCAAAGTTTGTGAAATAATCTAAGCTCCTTTTGTGTTTTACTTCTGTATCTCTCAGCCCAGGTACACACATCTCTCACTGCTCAAAACATCATTACCTGATAAGAAGCCAAAACATCTACAACCAAAGTAGCAAAGGCACAAAATATCACTTCAGATGGTCACAGACATGAATGCAAATGTGGCATCATAAGTCTTATATTTCTTGTGGCCAAGTTCTTTCAGTCAAGTTTTTACAGCCAGTTGATCTTCAAATTATTTAATCTTTGCAAAATGTCCCAACTGCCAATTCCAATACATGAAACTGCACATAACCCTTGGAAAAACAGGTTTATCAGACTCTTATCAGTTGCCAAAACCTCATTCTCTCTCCATACCAAGCAAAAGGCAGGAGGCTACTTGTCCAGTGTAACAAAACTACACAGAATTAAAACATGAATTTGGAGCATAAAAGAAAAAAAATGCACTTTTCTGATAAAACGTAGCTACTGTTCATCACTGTGAAGCAGCATTTCACTTTCCACATCATCATAATGCGCATATCATCTCTCCACTCAAGGAAATTCACAGAAAAAAACCAAACACTCTTTAACACTTTTGTCCAGACCTAAATCAAAATCCACCAAATGTTACTGAACTGCTGCTCAAACACAACTCAACACTACACAGGATTGCATTAACAGCATACCAAGTCAGTTGTTCCAGAGCAGTGTGTAGTCTCTGAAAATATACACTGTTGTGGAGGGCCAACACAAGAGAGCTAAGGAATATTGCTTTGCCAGTGTTAATAGCAACAAATAAAGTTACAGATCCTCCACACTCAACATTGAGCAAAGCACACAGAACTGATGAAAACAAAGTGCCTTGCTTATTGGGAACGTGCCTGTAGAGCTGAGACTATATCCAGGTTTTTATTACAGCACCTCACAGCAGTCGGATCAAGCTATCCTGCTCCTCACACACAAAAAACCCACTGTGTGCTTGTACCCTCAGCCTGCCAGTTGTCAGAGGCTGGTTGTTTGGGAGCGCTCAGACACAAGGGGTTCTCTTTAATGCACACATTACACATGCACTCAAGCTGGCAATGCTTTACCTAAGAGCAGCTACACACAGGGGCTCAAGAGAAAGGTATTTTGCAAATCTGATTCCGCAATACTCTCCTTACTACCAGCACAGAATCTGATGTGCCCAAATTCCTCCAGGAAGTCTGGTTACTTGAAACAAATTATCAACTCACTCTAATCATTGAGAGTTATGAATTACCTACTTTTGCAACTATACAGGTCACTTATCATCAGCATGGGTGTCACAAAGCCAGAGTAACAAGAAATGGCTTCCAGTATGGCTACAACAGAAGAACTGGTTATAACTAAGTTGTGACACCTCTCTCTCACCAACTTAACTTCATAAAGTTGCCTTGCAGACCTCCTCTCACTTTTATCACTCACACAGTTACTCCTCAGTATGCAAAGTCTGGTATCACCTCAGCTGTCACCCAAAAGATTCAGGCTTCCCCTTCCTTCTCTAACTTGAGAAATTTACCTCTTTCCAGAGTTCAAATCACTCAGCATCCCCTTCTATCTGTGCCCTTTCCCCTCTCTGAGGGCAACCTCTCTCTTTTCCACCTTTTCCCTTTGCAAACTTGCTGTGCTCCAGATACCCTTGAAGGTAGAAGGATTTTTCATTCTCACTCATGGCTAAGAGAGGTCCTGCTGCTCCTTACACCTGAGAGCATTCCAGCCACCACTCACCAGGCTCCCAAGCCCTCCCTCATAGTAATGTGTACATAGCTGCCCTGATGCTGCTTAGCCATGGGCCTTCAGATTAGAGCCATTTAGATGAAACTTTGTCCCCCACATGCAAAATTTCAGTACCACAGAGTTCAACCAATGTTTACCATTAATAAGTTAAATACCACAAGTCTTACCACAGTTATTTCCTACTTCAAAAATTCAAGGAAGCCTGTGGTATCTTGAACACCACTGCTCAGGAACGCTTTGATTTTTTTTCTAATGCCACTATACAAGTTTTAACAGAGCTTATGTTCCTGCCTTCCTGAACATACACTGAAGAAGCTACTGCATGATCTCCAGCTGTATTGAACTCTTTTGCTACGAGGGGGCAAAAATTCTTGAGGTCTGAGAGAAAGAAGAATACAGTTCACACTAAATCTTCAGAAATCATGTATTAGCTGCTCTACAGTACTTAGTACACCAAGAGGTCTCGTAAGCAAGAGATAAAGAAAAAAATCCCCACATGTAAGGTCATTGTTTTCGTACCACGCTTAGAGATTACAGCTGGAAGCAAGACATTAGTGAGACATACACTAACCGGTATGCTTGTTTCCACCAGATACCAACAGAGAACTATTTTGATCATATTAGCTTCAAGTGTAATACAGGCAGACTGATTGAAGATCTAAATGTTAAATAGCCTCTTCTTACTATAATCAGTCATTTAATTTTCCAGTTGTCTTCTAGGAGCTGGTGAAAGGTCATTTTTACTTCTCTTACAGAGCTTGCAGCTGAAGAAACACAGTGGAACACATACTAAATCATCAACTGTCATGTCTCTTAAAAATTGAATATTACCATTTAAAGGAAAAAAACCCCTAATATTCCAGCCAGGAATTCAGGCATTTACAACCTTTCAAAACTACATAAAGGCAAACAACCTGACAATACTGAACAGTAGTCCACACTGAGGCATAACTAAAACAGTAGTCATTTCTGTTAATCAACTTCTACAAACATTTGTTCCTACAAAGAAATTTCACCCCCTCTTTTTCTTTCCTCCTAATAATACTATTTAGAGAACTGTCTCCATCTCTGCATCTTGCACTCTCCTAAAGAATCAGATTTTTCAAGTAAACAAACTCCTCGCAGTTGAGTCTGGTCCAGCTGTCACTGTAACAACGCAGACATTGGTGGAGACCCAGGGGCCTGGTGCCACCCCAGGCACTGCACCCAGGAGAGGTCAGTCCCAAGTGCCAGCCAGGGCTCTGCCAGCAGTGTTGGATCCAGCAGCTCCCACTCAGTCCTGTGCCCTTGTTGCGACGGGACAGCTGTTTGTGCAGCTGAACCAGACTGGGAAATAGTCCAGATCAACAAGAACTTGGTAAGAATTTTTACATGCCAGCCAGGTCCTTAATCCAGCAAATCCAATTTCAGCCACCTCACAGGGTACATAGCCTCTGCTGGTCTGCAAGAAACAGCACTATTACAGAGTGCACAGGACACCATCACACTTTGTTCTTACTAACAATCACAATTTTCAATACACGTTGAGAATATCAACAAGGCATCAATACACACATGAATAGCTCACATGAGGAAGGATGTTGAATAAAAAGAATGTAATTCTTTCTACAAAACTTCTTTAATTATCAAGTGCACAGAGAGCTTTTTCAAGGACCACAACAATCCTAGTTCTGAAGTTACTGCATCATTAACTCACATGAGCAACACAGTGGAAATGAACACAATTTACTGTACATTGAGACCTCAACATATGCCAGCATTTCTATTTGAAGCCCACCATTGTGGCTTTCTAGGATTTTTTAGGAGCACTTCATACCCTGTAGGGAGGACAGAACTGTCTGTAAAGTCCTGAAGGCCTGGTTTCAGCCTTTCACACATCACACAACCAGACTATGGTCCCTTGCCTTCCAGACACAAAAGATTCCTCCTACTCCTTTTTGTGATATTCTTTTTCCAATTACAGTTTTGACATTAAAAAAAGAAATTAAAATCCTCACTACTCTTTCAGTAATTTTTTTGTTAGCTTAATTTTGGTTTGCTAAATAAAACAATACTAAACTTGTCACTTCCTATTGCATGTTATGTTTGATAATAGTTGCCATCAGTGCCTTTTTTAAAATCACCAAGTATATCTAACCCTAGTTAAAAAGTACATATTATCAAGATAAAGCTGTGTACGTTTTTATACAGTCCTGGCATCCATATGCTCTAAGACAAAGGTCTCAACCTCACTACAGAATGTTTAATGATCTACAAAAAAAATAAATCTGTGGTTGGAACTGAATGCCTCATCCATTATGTGTTTAGTTCTGTGTACAAATAAATAATCTTTTAAAAAGGTTACCAGCTGTCTAGGCATTAGCTAGGAGCGAGTTCAATATGAAAATCCTATGCCTTTGAAGAACTGTCAGATGTTCCAATACACTCACTCTCTGTATATACCCAGCTTGTCAAAAGCTTCGCAGGTAGTATCTTTTCATCCATTCCAGTTTAGAAGAGAAAATAAAGTCTTCTCCCATCAATTGCAGTTATCTGTAGACAGCAACCTTTTCAAGTCTTTCACAGCAGCCTCTAACTCCGACTTAGCAGCAGGTTTATTTTTCAGTGGAAGCAGAAGATGCTTCTTTCCAACAGAGAAGCAAGAATTTACTGAGTCAGCCACATCACCTGAACTGAATTGCTAATGTATGAAGGATATCACTGCACATCACAGCCCTGTATCTGTTTAGGGCAAACCTGCTCCCACTCAGAATTGGGACAAATCCCCATTCTACCTCCAAGTGTCACTTGAGGATACAGAATTTCAACACTAATTTTGCGTATGGGTGGAGAGCTATCAATATCCAGTTTCTCTTTGAAGAGATGATATAAAAAATACAAAATGTTTTACAGCAATCCAAACCAGTCCTTTTCCTTGAAATAACAAGAAAAAGACTTTGGTGTAGAATAATTCTAACATACGCTCTGCAATACTATGACCTAAGTCTGATAAGGTACCAAACTGAAACCAGAGACTGTATTGAAGGACACTTACCTAAAGTCATGATCAATAAACACACTCCTCTAAGTAAGGCCATAGGCTTGATACTATTTCAAAAAACATGAGGAACAGGATAAGGTTTATTAAATGTGATCAACTGGAATTACGCTGTTAACTAAAAAGGAAACCTGAGAAAAACAGAAATAAAACTCCAAATTGAGACACTGCTGTTGGCATAACAAAATGGGAATGTGAAGGTACACAGCCTGAACAAGTTCAATAATTAGAGAGTTCTCAGGAATAAGCAGCAATGTTTCTGACAGGGGTGACTCCACCCCGAAGTGCCTCTTTTAAAGTAATCTGATTAACCATGTAAGCTCTAATATGGGTCACTACCAGAAATAGTAAAGGACAGACTTGGACCAAGTTTGGCTGCCACTCTATAAACGGAAGAGCTATCAAGTAAAACGTATCTTGCTTTAATTTCAAGCAGTGTTCAGCGTCACAGGTACAGTATCCCTGAGATGCTATAGCCAATACTGAACTTTGATAGTTCTACAAACTTATACTACAGAGACAATCAGCAAATCATCTCAGTGAGAAATGCCAGCGGCAGACTTCTCAGACTGTGAATTTTAGTCTAGAAAACGTGTGGAGACCTACACAGTTCCTAAGCATACATTCTCCCTCACCTCTCCAGAGGCATATTTCCTCCTCCCTCTGTCTTCTCTCTAGCCGTGAGAGGAAAAAAAGATTTGTTGGAAATATCAGAGCCAACTAAGTTATCAGACCTCTTTTTAGCTGCTGAAAGCTTCCTTCCCTACCAGATATTTCTCCATTTCATAACTTCAGCATCTCTACACACGGCTAGACAGCTGTCATTTTACGTAAAATATTGAGGTATGCTAACAGAACCACATAGAAAAGAAGTGAGGATTGAGCTTTGTCCTTACTCTTCTCCCTTAACAGGACTCTTGAGCATCCAGATACAATCCACCGTATGCTTTCGCTGAGTAAAAGAAATACCCTGGCTGGATCAGTATTGTAGGGGTTAAACCAGCTAGAAGAAGCAAGCAGTTAAAGTTGCATATTTGCTCTGCAAATCCAGAGCACTAAGACAGAGGCTTCTGATGCAGAGAGTCTCCCCAAGAAAACATATTTACCAACAACTTCATAGCCTTACCAGTCTGTGCATGCTACTACTGCTATTTAAAGTTCTAGTTCCCACAGTACCCGCAGAGCCACTGAAGCACAGTAAAGACTTCGGCTTTTCTAGCTTACAGTACCCACAAAACCCCCCAAAAATACCTGGAGGCAATTAGGAGTTAGAGCCAAGGGACCCCATTCAGTGGGGAGGGGAAAGAAAAATAAAGTCACTTTTGTGACACTTAAGAGTTCTAACATGTGAGTCAAAGAACTAGGACAGAAGCCCAGAGATGAGCTTTCCCTTCTTGGTTCTATCACCTGCTGCCCATTTGTTTCAAGGGAGCCACCTCTATCTCTCAGGTTGTCCTATCCCATTTATTTTTAACAGATGGGGAAAACAGCCACCTGCCTCAAAGAGCTAAAAATTAGTCAACATCGGAAAGCACCAAGCTGCTCACAGACAACTGTGAAACAGAAGTTTCAAGAAACTCAGACACAGCCTTTCATCAAAGCAGAAGTCTCAGCTCTGAGGTTTCAAAGAGCACTTTCCCTGTTCTTTTTGCAAGTTCATATGCCACCAGTCTAATGGCACGTGAAAGACCTCCTGACCTTTGGGGCAAGAGACTGTAACAGCAGATGGCAGACACTGTTTCCTCATTAACACAAATATGACAACAGTGACCTAAGCAGTTTCTTGCTTGCTCAGACACACGTCAACCAAAGGCCTACAGCTAAGTAGGCATATTTCTTTGCAGTAAGAATTATTATTGAAAGTAGTTACAATGAAAGCAGTCTCAGAAGTAGATAAACACCACAGCACAAATTTTGGGCACAACAACTTCGGGTCTTACTGCTGGCTTACCTGTTAGCTGTGACTTGACAAAGAAGAAGTAACCCATCAAATTCAACTGGCAACTGAGGGTGCACAATCATCAGACCCTTCACTTTATTGTTTAGAGCAAGACTTATGAAATAGATCATGTTGAGTGGAAATAAAAAGCCAAATTTCTCTGCAATGTAATGCTCTCTACTGAATGAAAAATATTTATAGGAAGTCACACAACTCATCATCTGATGGGTCATGTTTGGAAACAAGAACACCAAAGCATCTTGTTTATTTTATCATAAAACCCCAGCATCTTATGTCTTACAAGTATCCAGTAAAACAAACACCTGTCCCATGACCACAGAAGCGACTTTTCATGACAGTTAACTGTGAAAACGGAAAGATCCACTTAACAACTCTCCTTTAATGTAATAAATTTACTTTAAGGCAAGTGAGAATCTGGTCACGATTATTATTAGACTTGCCTGGTTTGCATACACATTTTCATCTTTCAGTACTGAAATATTCACACTTACATGAATGTTTCTACCACCACGGTGTTTGAAACTTTCATACAAAGACAAAAAAAAAGCCGCAGAATTTATCTGCCTTAAATCCAAACGTGCTATTTTCACCCAAAGTTTTTCAATACATCATGGTTCAGTTGACTCTTACAAGGCATTTAAAATCACATATAACTGCAACCAACCCAACAAAAATGAACTTCCAGCACTTTCGTGTACATAAGTCACAGATGCCAATATATTCAAATCCTTTGGCAAGTTTAGGCCGAAACTTCTAAAAAACCCGAGGATTGTTACATGTCCCACAACACTGAACGTTTTATTCAGCTTCTCTTCCACTCATTTAAAAAATATTAAGCCAAACGAATTTAAGGGGAGAAAACCCCACAGAAAGGAGAACCTCCAAAGCCCTCCACAGGTAGCAGACCCTCAGACTGCTCGCACCCCCTGACAAGTTTAAACGCACCGTTATGATAAAACGGCCCTTCGGCAGCAGAGCAGGGGCTCTGTGCTACCCCTCCAGGACGGCGACTCCGACAACTCTCCCGTCCCTGTGGCCCCCTCGGCGGCCCCCTCGGGCTGCCCCGCGGGGGAGGCCAGGCCCGCCCCAGGCCGCGGCCGTGTGGCGCACTCGGTAAAGCGCCCGCCCGCCGCCTCCTTCAGGCTCCGCGCAAAAACCCTCCCGGTGCCCCGCGAGTCGCCACAGGGCCGGGCCTGGCAGCGGGGCCCCTCTGCTCCCACCGCCGCCGCCCCGGGGCTCTGTGCCCGCTGCCCCGGGCCCGGCCGCCCTTTGTTCCGGCTCGCGGCTCCCGGCCCCGAAGCGGCGGCGCCGGCCCGCGTCCTTCCCCCGTGCCCGGGTCTCCCGGAGGAGCCCCCCGCCACGCGGGAGAAGACGCGGGGGCCGCCCGCCCCCCGTAACTTTTGTTACGGTGGCAGCGGGGAGGGCGCCCGGAGCCCCAGGGCAGCGGCCCCAGCGGCCCCCAGCCCCCCCGTGCTGAGTCACCCCGGCGGGGCTGCGCCCCCTCCCCCCGCCCCGCCGACAATGGCGAGGGCGGGCCGGGGCCNGCGCCCCGCGGACAATGGCGAGGGCGGGCCGTGCCCGGCCCTCCCCGCCCCGCGCGGCCCCCGCACCGTGATGTTGCAGTGGATGGTGAGCGGCGGCGGCGGCTGCGGGCTGGAGCCCGGCGGCGGCGGCAGGAGCACGAACTGGCAGTGGAGCTCGTCCAGCTTCCAGGAGACGATACGGAAGCGCTCGTGGTCCTTGTCGAAGATGGACTCGAGGAACTTCAGCTCGGCCTTGAGCCCTGACACCGACATCCTGGCCTCATCTCCGGGCCCGGGCCTGCGCTGCCGCCGCCTCCCTCCGACTCAGCCGGCCCGACCCTGGCCCCGGCCGCGCCTGCGGGGCAGAAAATGGCGGGGCCGGGGCAGCCCCAGCCGGCGGGGCACGGCGGAGCTCCCTTTGTACCGGCCTCCTGCGCCCGCTCGCTTAAAAGGGCAAGAGCGCAGCCCGCTCCCCTTCCCTTCCTCCCCGGCGGGCCGGGCCAGCCGCGCCAACCGCCCCGCCCTCGCCCT